>JASDDO010000001.1:315552826-315622826 GCA_030015575.1 Agapanthus africanus | reverse complement strand
GTGTAGGACTCTAAAGAATCGTCAATACGCCGGCGGTAGGTGATGATCATATCAAACACCCACAAGCTGCAAGCGGTCAGCTAAACGTAATAGCCACCCAGGTATTGAGCGATCAGAAGATCAACAAGCAAGCCTGTACATTCTCCGGTGAATCCAATCAGTAACACTACCGTACAGTCCGGTCTCTTCGTCTGATATGTTGTATATCTAGTCTAGGGGTGGTATACGTCAGACCCCAGTAACCGATAAGTCGTGTCGATGTAAGGCTCATAACAGGTCGAGAACCTACTGATAACACTTACCAGTAGTACTCAATATCCGACCTGGCCAGGGACTTCCAGTTATAGCCAATCGAACACAGCACAACATCAACTCCCTAGACCGGGAGAGACGAATTCCCTACTATCGCTCATTGCCTCCATGTGATTCGGGACTGTACCCAAAAGCCACCGTTTTGCACGCCCTCTTGGACGTGGTAAGGTGGAAATCAAAGCACAGTGGGAATCACACAAGACTCTATGACGATCTCGGGTCTACAGACTAGCCTGTACCAGTGCCACCAGAGAACTGCCATCTGACGTGAGGTATAATACCATCTGGGAGTTCTCGGCGAGTCCGTCCAGTGTACCCAGTCTCCAATGAGCACCTGTACACCATCTTTGATGTCAAACACCGATGGATATGGGATCATCCATCGCCCATCATATGGGTCAAGATGCGTATACGATAGTCTACTCTGGTGTATCGATGCCCTGTCTCGACACACCCTCGACTAAGAACAGTTATAGGATGTACTCGTCGACTACCGTGGCCCCACTAGTATGATCTCATCATAGTCCCAGTAGTCGAGTACACGTCCTAAGGGCTTTATGAACATGTGAGAATAAGACAGTAAACTAATACAAGTCAACATGTTAAGATAAACTGAAACCAAATAGCATACTATCATGACGAGCAAGAAAGTCCTTTCTATATATATCCAAGCATCCATTATAATATACATCATATGTACAACAATGGCCTCTAGGGCATATATATAACTAACAATCTCCCACTTGCACTAAGGCCAGCTGTTGTAGTATCTCATACCCAGCATCCCGAAGAGTCTCTCAAACTGTGTCTGGGGAATGGCCTTCGTGAGTGGATCCGCAGTGTTGTCCTTCATATCAACTCTCCTGACCTCGATCTCCCTGTGATCAACTATCTCCGGGAGCAGGTGATACCGCCTCAGAATATGTCTGGACTTCTGATAGAACCTGGGTTCCTTGGCCAAAGCCACGGCTCCATTGTTATCGCAATACAAAGGTATTGGATGCTCAATGGACGGAACCACACCAAGTTCAGTAATGACCTTCTTTATCCAGACAGCCTCTTTGGCAGCATCGTTGGCAGCGATGTATTCAGCCTCCATCGTTGAGTCTGCAACGGTATCCTGTTTGGAACTCTTCCAACACACTGCCCCTCCATTGAGGGTAAAGACAAATTCCGAGTGCGACTTAGAGTCGTCCTTATCACTTTGGAAGCTTGAATCGGTGAAGGACTCCACCTGGAGTTCTCCGTTACCATACACCAAGAACATCTCTTTAGTTCTTCTCAAGTACTTGAGAATGTTCTTCACAGCTATCCAGTGACTCTCTCCAGGATCTGCTTGATACCTACTCACTACACTTAGTGAGTATGCTACATCGGGGCTGGTACATAGCATCGCATATATGATAGAGCCTACTGTCGAAGCATAGGGTATCCCTTGCATGCGAGCTCTTTCCAAATCAGTCTTAGGAGATATCTCTTTGGAGAGAGTGAGTCCAGAGATCGTGGGTAAGTTCCCACGCTTGGATTCTTCCATACTAAACCTCTTTAGTATGGTGTCAATGTATCTGGATTGGGACAATCCCAGTATCCGTTTAGATCTATCTCTATAGATCATTATTCCCAGTATGCAGGAGGCATCACCTAGATCTTTCATTGAGAATCTTTGTGACAAGAAGAGCTTGACCGATTGAAGCATAGGAACATCATTTCCTATCAAGAGTATGTCATCCACGTATACTACAAGGAAGACAACCTTACTCTCTGCAACCTTCTTATATATACAAGGTTCATCTACGTTTTTGATGAAGTCAAACTCTTTGACTACAACATCAAAGCAGATGTTCCAACTCCGCGATGCTTGCTTTAACCCATAAATGGATTTAAGCAGCTTACACACCTTTACGCTGCTCCCATTGTCTACGAAGCCTTCTGGCTGAGTCATGTACACGCACTCTTCTAAATCACCATTTAGAAAGGCGGTCTTAACATCCATCTGCCAGATTTCGTAGTCATGGTATGCAGCAATGGCAAGTAAGATCCGGATGGACTTAAGCATAGCCATTGGAGAAAAGGTTTCGTCATAATTCACACCTGGTCGTTGACGAAAACCCTTTGCAACAAGTCTAGCTTTGAAAGTCTCAACTTTTCCATCTACACCAAGTTTCTTCTTAAAGATCCACTTGTTCCCAATGGGTTTTACCCCTTCAGGAGCAACATCCAAAGTTCATATTTTGTTGGTGTACATGGATTCCATCTCAGATCGCATTGCATCCAGCCATTTCACAGAGTCCTCACTCGTGATGGCCTGCTCGAAACTAGTCGGGTCATCATCTTCCATGATGCAATCCTCGCTCCCACCATCAATGAGAAAACCGTAGTATCTCTCAGGTGGATGAGAAACCCTACTAGATCGGCGGAGAGGCTGGGGTTCGTCGGGAACTACTGAATCCTCTTGTTCCATAAAATCATCTATCGTAGTTTGTTCTGCTGGAACATCTTCCAGTTCTACCTTAGAGCCACTAATCTCTTTTGCAAGAAATTCCTTTTCTAAAAAGGTGGCATATCGAGAAACAAACACCTTTTGTTCCTCAGTGTGGTAGAAGATATACCCTTGTGAATTCCTGGGATATCCTACAAACTTGCATAGGACAGACCTTGCCTCGAGTTTTTCCTAATTTAGCCTTTTGACATAGGCCGGACAACCCCATATCTTAACATACTTAAGAGATGGTTTCTTCCCTTTCCATATCTCATATGGAGTGGTAGGCACTGATTTGGTAGGAATCATATTCAATAGGTGTATGGCTGTCTCAAGCGCATACCCCTAGAAGGAAATAGACAACTCAACAATGCTCATCATAGAGCGCACCATATCTAATCGGTGCGATTTCTCTGCTCCGATACACCGTTGTGCTGTAGTGTATAAGGAGGAGTAAGCTGAGAGAGAATCTCGTTCTCTTTTAGATAATCTAGGAACTCAGTGCTCAAGTATTCTCCTCCTCGATCAGATCGAAGGATCTTAATACTTTTGCCCGTTTGGTTCTCTACTTCGTGCTTATATTCTCTGAATTTCTCAAAAGCTTCAAACTTGTGTTTCATCAGGAACACATGTCCATATCTTGAGAGATCGTCAGTGAATGTAATGAAGTAGGAAGAACCGTTCCTGGCATGTGTAGACATGGGACCGCATACATCACTATGTACCAGTCCTAAGAGTTCCTCAACTCTTTCTCCGTGTCCACTAAACGGAGTTTTGGTCATTTTACCTTTGAGACATGAATGGCAAGTATCATAAGATAATAATTCGAACGGATTCAAATATCCATCCTTATATAACTTAGCTAGCCGTGTCGCATTGATATAACCAAGTCTACAATGCCACAAGAAGGATTCGTTCATTTCTAAACTTTTCCTCTTGTGTGTGTTTTGTATATTAAGGACTGTATTTTGATTGAGAATGAATATGCCATTATGTAACGAGCCTGATCCAATCAACTTTTGATTTAGGAAGATATTCATAACATTATCCTGTATTAAAAAATTATACCCTTCTTTACTTAATAAAGAAACTGATATAATGTTGCACATCATGTTCGGTATATAATAGTACTCATTTAGAATCAATGTATTACTACTTAGTAATACTAGTTAATATTCACCAATTGCTTTGGCTGCAATACTTGCACCATTCCCTACTTGTATGGAATGATCACACCTTCCCAGTTCTCTACCTTTACGTAGCCCACGTAACAATTTACATATGTAGGATCCCGATCCGGTATCTAATACCCAGGACGTAGGGTGAACTGAGAAACAGTTCTCAATAACTAACACACCTGAAGAAGATGCATCAGCATGCTTGTTCTTCGTTTGGGCGGCATGAGAATCCAGATATTCTCCTGTTTCCTGCTCAGTCTTATAACTCTTATAAGAAAGAACGGGATCAACGATCCCCTGCTCAGTATAATAAGCGGGTTCAGTCAATACATCCATATTATTATCTTGATTAAGGCCTGACATGGTCGCTACCTGGAGAGAGAGAGAAGGAAACACTTTAGCGTATGCTCTTGCAAGATTAGATTAGTTATTATCTTATCTAATCAGGATGTCTCCCACTGTTTTTATCAAATCTTCCTTCAAACCCTAAAAGGTAAGATTAGCCGGGATTAATTACACCCTACAATTTCGTCAATTTTTCAGCCAGATCAGTGTTGGTACATTGAGGGAGGTTCCCCATGCTTTCGCACGGACCTAATTGAAATAAACCTCGTTTTCCCAGAGGCTTAACCCCGTTAACACCTTTCTAGACACCTACTTGATCGGCTAATTGTCCTGTGTCAAATTCTCCCAGGAGTAACTCTTACTCGTGGTGGGTACCGGTATCCATCTATCTCATAGAAGGTATGCAATCTCATTGCAAATTTCAACACTTGAAATTCCCGATAATACTTTTACCCCTAACGTGCTATGACCTTGACGAATTCCAACAAACCAAAGTCCGCTAATCAAGTTCAACCCGTACATTTCTTGATTGAATTAAACCCAGCCGTACGACCCTTGACGAAAGCCAACAAAGCTGTACGACTACCCTAACCCAATCTTATCATATGCTTCAGATAAGCAATAGTTAGCTGCCGCACACTACGCCTTGATGAAAGCCAACAAACGCAGTATGAATACTAAGTATTGTCTATCTGAAATGTCGGAGGGCTACGCAGGTTTTTCAGAAAACCATGAGCGTAATGAACTTGATATCGCTGTAGAAACAAGTGATTTTTGAAAAGGAGTGTTTTTGAGGTTTTTCTAGTTTCCCTAAAGAGGTCACTCTCGGTGAAGGGATCTCGGCTCTTTCCCCATCGAATAAGGTGCAGGGTATATCATTTATACCGCTGTGCAAAGCAAGAACTATTTAAGCTGTCAAAAACTAAACCGTGAGTTTGTAGCATCTGCTAGTTTTTCTAAAGAGGTCACTCCCGGTGAAGGGATCTCGGCTCTTTCCTCATCGAATAAGGTGCAGGGTATAACATATATACCGCTATGCAAAGCAAAACCGTAGCTACCCTTTTTATAAAGTTTTGATTCTACAATATCTTTTAGGTTTCTTTTCCTTTATTAATCTCATTAATAAAATCCCATCAATTAATGCTTCCTAAGCATCACAGAAGAAACGAAAGCAGTAATATTTATATATCAACACATATATATAGTATAAGTAAATAATATACAATGGTGACATCATCCTCATCCCGGAAGTGCCCCAATAAAAGAATATTACATACAAAAGAATTTTACATGAATGAAAATAAAAACCCTCATCTCACATAAGACCCCCGGCTATTCAGAATACGACGATCCAATATAACATATCACAGCAACACATAATATCTTATATCATCAACGTAAGCAAGTATGCGTATCTCGATTGTCGTTGATGTATAGCAACGAAACCGGTGATACACCACATACCACGCTTACGGTCACAGAAAAGGAAGTGTAAAACTACAACATTTGGAATCCACAATTACTTTAGACATCATAAATCCAAAATATCACATACTTCGCATTTCATGCCTAATTATATGAATTCCACATATTGTATCACATTCTAGATAAATAGACAAAGTTAAACTTTCCGATCGAATAATCAAATACGCAAGATTTCCCAAATAGCTCAACACTTGAGTGGAGTTCAAAAAATCCCAGAACATGTCACAGCACCAGTGAACCAGCCGTAGAAGGGTCAAACCAACGCCTCACATGTGGCAACGCCAAACTACCACAAACCCAAAGGTTCAGTGGAAGTTTTGACGGTCACATAATCGAGTTAAGGTTACGTTCTTCCAGAGGGTCCACAGATATGCTTGCATGGTTTTCCAAAAGTTTCAAACTCAAGAAAAATTCAACACTTGAAAGTTTTTCGTGTCGGGAAAAAGTGAGTTAATGATATCGGTTTGAACATTTTAACAGGTTCTAAATAATCCGGAAAACTAAACGAAATTAAACTTTCCGATCGAACCAACGAATACAAAAGATCTCCAGAGAACTCAACACATGAGCAAGATTAAAAATTCCCAGAAGTATATAAAAATACCTACGGATATACCCTTCAAACACGTGTCCCCAATTCCCACTGACGACCGCGGAACCGCCGCGAAAAGCATGTTCTTGCCGCGGTTCCGCGGCGCTTTGAGGGACTTAGGGGCTCGTATTTCATGGTTATCCTTAGAATTGCCTGCTGAATTTTCTGAGTATTTTTAATACAGAAAAAATCAAATTTTTAAAAAAATTTCCAGAGAGGGGGTCAAAACCGACGTTTCGGGGTTCGATCGGATTTTAACTTCGTATACACGTCGCCTAATGCTCTAGCTAGGCTCTGATACCACTGTAGGGTTACTAGGCACTGTCACAAGGGTCTATAAGGCATCAACCATGCTCAATTCAAAATTTAGACATGCCGAACAACCCAAAGCGAGGATCTTTGCTAGATTATTAGGGTTAAACATGCAAGTAAACAACTTTACAACTAAGTGTGAGGGATTACAATCTTTGTAGTCCGCTCCTTCGCTTCATAAGCTCTGAGTAGTAGTCCCTTTGCCACGATCCATGATCTCCCGGACTCAAGAGAAGCTCCACAACCTGAATGTTCCATACTTGCTTGAAGTCTTCCTTTTCAAAGATGATCTACCTTGAAGTTTCTTTAACTCAAGCACTCACTTCTCTAATCAAGGATTAGAGAAGAGAACACCCTAATCTAAGTGGCTAGAATAGATGAGGATGATGAAGTAGGAATTTAACTCTCTTTTGTTTTCATAATCTCACACTAATTCATCACAAAACTCAAAGCTAGAAAGCTTTGCAAGGAGGAAGAAGAAGATGAACTCATTTGTGATGAATAATGAATTATAATCATAATTACAAATGCAACCATGGTTGATAAAAGAAAAGGGCTAACCATTGTAGAGAGTTAACTAAAGTTAAAGGTTTGGGTTGGGTTTAAAAATATCTCACAAAATATCAACACATAATATCTTTGCAAGAAACAAAAGGAAAGCTTCTAGAAGCTTCATGAAAGAGCTAACCCAAATCAAACCCTAACCATGTTTAATCTCCACTAATCATGTTGCATTAGTAATCATAACATGTTACAATATTATATATCACATATATAATATATTTTTGTAACAAACGAAAATAATACAATTAACATATATCGCATATATATCAATGTATTACTCGGTGAGAAAATGAATTAATAAAGTGAGCCAATATTAGATAATGTAATGTAATATATCACATATATAATTATAAATTAAATTATCGAATCAACACTTGATCCGACAATCCGGTTATTTCTCAAATAACCGACTAATATATATATCTATACCGATTCATCGAATCAACACTTGATCCGATGACCCGGCTGATATCAAATATCGCCGGCCGATATCATATATTGCGAGAATAGAATACGGTATCTCATATTGTATTATTCTTGATCCCGCACATATCACATATGTGCTCCTACTCCGTTTTGCCTGAGTCAAGAAACCTCTGTGTAGGACTCTAAAGAATCGTCAATACGCTGGCAGTAGGTGATGATCATATCAAACACCCACAAGCTGCAAACGGTCAGCTAAACGTAACAGCCACCCAAGTATTGAGCGATCAGAAGATCAACAAGCAAGCCTGTACATTCTCCTATGAATCCAATCAGTAACACTACCGTACAGTCCGGTCTCTTCGTCTGATATGTTGCATATATAGTCTATGGGTGGTATACGTCAGACCCCAGTAACCGATAAGTCGTGTCGATGTGAGGCTCATAACAGGTCAAGAACCTACTTATAACACTTACCGGTAGTACTCAATATCCGCCCTGGCCAGGGACTTCCAGTTGTAGCCAATCGAACACAGCACAACATCAACTCCCTATACCGGAAGAGACGAATTGCCTCCTATCGCTCATTGCCTCCATGTGATTCGGGACTGTACCTAAAAGCCACCATTTTGCAAGCCCTCTTGGACGCGGTAAGGTGGAAATCAAAGCACAGTGGGAATCACACAAGACTCTATGACGATCTCGGGTCTACAGACTAGACTGTACCAGTGTCACCAGAAAACTGCCATCTGACGTGAGGTATAATTCCATCTGGGAGTTCTCGGCGAGTCCGTCCAGTGTACCCAGTCTCCACTGAGCACCCGTACACCATCTTTGATATCAAACACCAATGGATATGGGATCATCCATCGCCCATCATATGGGTCAAGATGCGTATACGCTAGTCTACTCTGGTGTATCGATGCCCTGTCTCGACACACCCTCGACTAGGAACAGTTATAGGATGTACTCGTCGACTACCGTGGCCCTACTAGTATGATCTCATCATAGTCCCAGTAGTCGAGTACACGTCCTAAGGGCTTTATCAACATGTGAGAATAA
This sequence comes from Agapanthus africanus, assembly GCA_030015575.1. Lineage (NCBI taxonomy): Eukaryota > Viridiplantae > Streptophyta > Magnoliopsida > Asparagales > Amaryllidaceae > Agapanthus > Agapanthus africanus. Next base: position 315,614,074 of record JASDDO010000001.1, on the reverse strand, counting down.
GACAATAAACTAATATAAGTCAACATGTTAAGATAAAGTGAAACCAAATAGCATACTATCATGACGAGCAAGAAAGTCCTCTCTATATATATCCAAGCATCCATTATAATATACATCATATATACAACAATGGCCTCTAGGGCATATATATAACTAACAAATTGTTTTAGGAACTCCATGCAACTTCACCATATGTTTGAAGAAGAGATCAGCAATATGCAAAGCATCAGAGGTTTTCCTACAAGGTAGTTGACTTGAGCAAGAAAACGGATTAGGCAAGAAAACGCTCAAAGAACATGTATTGTGAGCCTTTCAAATCTCATTTCTTAACCTAGGGAAATTGAGAAAATGAGAAATGCCAGCCGATGCCTGCTCCACTGTAAATAGACTATTATCTGGCTACTGAAAGACTCTACTCCCCCTATGCATTTCCAGTCTTTCTCCCTGACCCTGGGGTATAATGCGGGCCTTTCTTTCCATCTTTCATTCCTTGATTGGCTAATGCCAAGTTAGGGGAGGGATTGAGAGATTCACGGATAAGCCATCCCATCTCGAATGAGATGTCGGAAGGAGGGGTTGAGGGCCTAATATCTGCCTGCCACCCTTGGGGTTTTAGTTTGGGTTTCAGTTCCTGTGGGAGTTGTTTTGCCCTCTTTTTTGCTAAGCCCTGCAAGTTCTGTTACATCCTGCCCAACTGTGGTTAAGATGTCTAGTGCCAGTGGAAGGCCAGTCTTAATATCTCTTTTTTTCCTTCTGGCTGTAAGTGAAAAAGCCAGTTAGAGATTTGAAAGATAGTTAGATCAGTAGAGAGAATGTGAATGCAGAATAGTCAATAGCCCATCACATCTCCCTATTGCCAGTTGGAGAAAGCTTAATGGAGTTGGAGTGCCAGATATATAGTTTGAACAGTCCTAATAGTTTCCCTCAACCATTTGTACGAGTTAGAACATCCCTGAAGTCCTGCCCTTTACTTTTACTCTTTATCTTTATCCTTGCCTGCCTTGAGGTTTGAGTTCTCTCGAGTATCAATGGGAGCAGTTTATGAATTCTCAGTATCAATAGTAGCTCTTCTTTCTTTATTCCCAGTGTAAGTGTAAGAGTCTTTACTAGTGGCAGTCCTTCTGTCTTCCCCTTTGTAAGCCAGTCTAAGGTAAGGCCTTTTGTAAGCCCTATTGGTTTCTTTTGATTTTGGGAGTTCCAATCTTTTTTATAAGACAGTCAATTGAGAAAATGAGAAATGCCAGCTATATAAGAATGCACTTTCTTGAAAATCTCATTCCTTAACCTAGGGAAATTGAGAAAATGAGAAATTCCAGCTATATGAGATAAGATGGAACCGAAAATCGACATGTAGCGCCAAGGGAAATTGAGAAAATGAGAAATTCCAGCTATATGAGATAAGATGTTTCTCATATAGCTGACGACATTAGCACTTCTAGCCTTGACTTGAGTAAATATTCATTACTCCTCCCTTTCAAGAGAACTCATTTTCGCTAGATCGAAAAGGTATCCAAGAGCTCTAGAAAAAACTAAGAGGCGGGTAGGATCAGACGAGAGGAAAGGATTTCCCCGATTCGCACCAAGTTTTCTCTGTCGGGCATGGCCAAGGATTGACCCGGGGTTAGACCACTCTATGGAACCCCTTTGGACGACTGCTCTGTGCTTGCCGGTATCTTTCGTTCTTCCTGCCAGGACCAATTCCGCCTAAGGCCATGATCGAGTCATGACGAGCTAGACTGATGACGCTCTTTCAAGGACCGGCAAAACTCTCTAATGCTGATGATCAAACGTTGCTTCGGATGTGTATGAAAGGAAGCTTCTCATAGATATTGACTCTTAGATAGATACCAGCATAGTATCTTAATTAACAGTTTCTTGAACCTGGTTGCACTCGTAAAGCGAGCGATAGCTTAACAGAGCAGCGAAAGAAGATAAGGTGATATTTCCTGACTAGCAAGTGGAGGATCATTCCAGGCTTTAATCCAGTCTCTGATGGCGTAGCTGATGTGTCATGCTAGGAAGCTGAGCTAGGGCATTTATTCTTTCTCAACAGGAGTGAAAACCTTCCTCTATGCTGACAGAAGCAGAGAGGCAGGCAACAAAGAAGGAACCAGGCTAGGGACATGGTAATAGCAGTCTCTGTTCACTCATGCTTGCTGGATTGTATTTGATATAGTCTTTTACGTCAAAGTTTAAGAGTATTTTAAGTATAAGTTTGCTCAATGAATCGAGGGCGGACCCATAAAGATATAAAAGAAGTTGCTGGCTGCGGAGTGAAGTTTATAGAGTTGTAAGCTTCCAGCTTTTAGAGAATGAAGTTAAGTTGGCCTTTCATGGTGACGAGATTTGGGATAGAGATAGATGCCATAGGTCGAGATTAGAGAAAGAACAGGGGCGATTGCAGAACACAAACAACGATGAAATGAAGGCTTTCGACTTACTTAGATAGAGCTTTAGAGGTACCGAGCCTTTTGTGCTCTAGCGTAGAGTGAACATTCCTCGAGTCACAAGCCTTCGGGACCTCGCTCGATACCTTGGAGTTATTGATCGGCTATTCCTGCATGATTGATTAGGAAAATCCACTGACCAAAGGTTTGCCCCTTAAGTAGAAAAACAAAACCAGAAAGATATAAGTCAACCTTGCCTTAGGTCAATCCCTTTTTGAACAACCTCTTCTTATTCACTTCTTGAACCACCAGCATTGGCTTCATTCTTACCTATGATATACCCAAGAGCTGATTCAATAGCAGTAACACTGGTTACGCTTACACTAACAGCAGGTAGGCAAAGGCAAACAACAGATATGGACCGGTAAGACCAAGAGCGGAAATGAAGACAACTTCTATGCCAAGAGCGTCTGCGTTGAGGAGATCTGGGTCTTATAACCGGTGGTAGAGGACTGGAAATTGAATCACTAACCGCAGTTGCTGGACTAGCACTTCAATTAGCTGTGACAGTATCCGTTGGTGCCGTTTTTAGAGTGAGCGTTCCCGCTGCATCAAAAATAGGAAAGTGTTCAATTAACCGGTGTAAGCCTATCCACTCTTACTGTGAGGGTTTCCGGTGTGCTAGAATCAATGGCAGAGAATGCGCTGTGAGGAAGAAACTCTTTGGCAACTATTGAATACGGTCTGTCTTTGAGAATCAACTGCTATTTATTGAAGGACGAAGCCAATCACACATTTCTACTTTCAACCAGGTAAAGATATCCACATCTGAGGAAGAGCCGGGATAATCGTAGACTAAGCAGAGAGGACGCAAACACATTCATTTAATTGGACAGCTTTGTTAGCAAGAAGCGGTTAGCGGAACTCAGTTCTACGAGCTACTTCTTTGAAGTCTTTTTCTGGAACCTAGGACTAGTTGGGATTGAGTTTGAAGGCTTTCACTAAGGGACTGGGATTGATGCCGAGACTAGATTCGAAACTAGAGATTGCTCTGATTCTTATTCACACCGAAGTGCGCAATAAGGAATGGCGAGATGGATTACTTGCCCATAAAGGCTAGGCACTTCAGGGAAATGTTAACCACATAGGGATGCCTTAAGTCTCTTTCCGGACCTACTCATCGAAAGATGCCCAAGCTCTTTGATAGAAGAAGCTTCAAATGCGCAGTTAGGACAAAAAGGCTATTTGCAAGAAGTAGCTGCGAGAATGCCCTCAGTCTACATAGGCTGTAAGGAAAAAGGCAAGTAGGCCAAAAAGACAGGCTTTTAAGGACCTTCGACTGCTTGAATAAGCTAATAACAGATCTTTTGCTTCGAGATGCGAAGAGAAGTAAGAAGATCGGCCGACAAACCTGTCTAGCCAAGGAGATCTGTCTATGGGGGAAAGCTTTCTCCCAACTAATGAATATGCACCAGACGAAGACCGCTCCAGTAAAAAGGAAGTTGAAAGAAAAAACCTTTGAGGAAGCTCCGCTCTTATCTTTTTCACAATCGCCGACTACGAAATTATTAGGAAGTTAGCCAAAGGGAGGAAGCGGTACCCGGCAAAGGCCGAGAAAACTGATTAGTAAGTTAGCTGGCTGAGGTCACTCTACTTGCCGAGGAGGAAATGTCAATTCTTGCTTCTTCCTTTTTAATACTAGGATTGCTACCTTACTGTCCTTCACTCCTTACTGTGTCACAGATCAGATTTCAAAAGATCCTTCGCCCGTCACTTCTACTAGATTCGTTCTCTCCTTAAGGTCTCGTTTCAACTCTTTCAATTACCTCAAAACCTTGGGCATGCACACGATCCAGAGACATGGACTTAAAAGGAGCGGGTCTAGGTGATGGCAAGGCAAGCATGATAACGAATCAATATACATTCAAGCCTTACATGGCAGAAAGACGAGACCTTCGATTCATTCTTTAATTGCGTATTAAAAGCGGTTTTCACCAAGCTCTGAAAGTCAAGAGAAGCAATTCTATTATTAAGTTAAGGCCCTCTCCTTTATAGTTGAGCGACTTCATCCCTCTGCCCAATACTTAGAGTTGGACCGAAATGGTCCCGTGAAGCCGATCCCCAGAGGGTCTTAGTCCTGATCTAAAGAGCAGAGTAGTGTTGCTTAACACATGAAATCGTATGTTTCAAATAGCTGAAAACCACTCAAAAGTTCTGTTCTTTTAGTTCCGCCTTCAGACAGAAGTGGAGGCAATTAATCCCTACTTGCTTAGAGTATCCGCTCTCTCTATAGAGAAGAGAGTCTTTATCTATTGGAGACTGATTCGCATAGGCGAGAATAGTCAAGTCAAACCATCGGGCTTGGTAGTACTTTTGTTGGTGCTTGAGTTGAGCAACTTGCCCTCTTCCCCGGACTTTCAAGTCAGATTCCTTCCTATTGCTTCTAGCCGACAGACATTGGTGACGATGACACGACCCGTGGATTTAGCGAACCTTTATATTCAGCGAGAAAACTCTCACCTTCAGGTGGTCTGGCATCAATCAAAGGAGGAAGTCAACTCTGGCCACTCCTCCTTCAGGAATAAGGAAAGGGTGCTCCTTGCCCGAACAAGAAGCAACATGGAAGGTGAGTGTCAACTATCGATCGCCACACCAGAGATTTTTCCCTTTAGAGCTAGGCTCAGTCCAACTAAGCAACTACAGAATCCATTCATACTATGGAACGGGATGGAATGAACTGGGCTCAGTACTACACGACTCTAAGAAAGAGAACTGAAAGCCTAAGCAATCCATCCTTTCGGAACAGTTGACGAATCTTCTCTTAACAACGGCCTGAGCTTTCTCAAGGAGAAAATAAAGAGAAAGGAAAAAAGCGGAAGTCGCATCTGCGAATTAATAAACGGGAAAGTAAGTAAGCCAATTTCTTGGAAAGTGCTTTCGATCCGGAAGGTTGATTGACAAAAGAGATTAGGGATAGGTAAGATTTTTTCCATAATTAGAGAGATGAGACTCGAGCTGTTTTCATGCCAGCAAGGGAGTCGAGATAGATAGGACAGGATAAGCTAGGGCCAGGGCCAGTTCCCGGTCTCCTTATGCTGTAACAAGTGTTGGAGCGAAGGCGAAGGAATTTTCCAAGTTCTTCTCTATCTGACTACCAAGCAGTTGATTATGCAATAGGTGCTTAGCTTATACTTATAGTAAGCGCTATATTGATCTTTCTTCTTTCTAGCAGTCTCAATGAAGTAGTCCCTTATTAGGCTCTCAGTGTAAACCTAGTCTCATACTCGTGAGGATGACAAATCACAGCAAGAAACCTTATGAAGGCAAGATTACTATTGATATTGAAATATTGACGATCTGTTGGCCAATGTGAAGTCTCACGTGTGACTTGTATGATGATGGTTGTTGAAACGTAAATCAAAGTCTCTTGGTCCTTTCTCATGAACAGATTTAGAAAAATCTTAATTCATAAGATTTATTTGATAAATCACCGATTCGTCTAAGGCCTCTCGTGAACTGCACTTTGCCTATTTCATATCATCTTTTTCAACTAGTAGAACGCACTAGGAAGCAGCTCTTGAAGACCACTCTTATTCTGAGTTGACCCAAGGTAAAATCTTCCATTTTCTAGATGGAGCTATAGCTATGGCCATTTTGAAGGAAAGATGAAGCAAGCCAAGCGCGAAATCAGCTTACGGGAAGGTACCAACTTTAAGAGGAGTTCAAAAAAGGCTGAGTTACCAAGTGACGGTAGAAGGGCAGAGTATTCACCGAACCCTTAATCACGTGGGAAGTCTTCATTCTTAGTAGTTGAGTCAATTTTCTTCCTTGAAAGCGTTTAGCCAGTAGCTACCTTTCTTTGAGGTATTGATTGAACCGAAGTCACTTCCTATACCGCCAGTAAGTTAAGTAAGGCAAGTAGCTGGGCCTGTTGAGAGCTCATGATTGGACGTAAGCCTGACGATTGGGCTATCCGAACCTAGCATTCGCCTCTAATCTGCTGATGATCCTATTGTGCCTTGTTTTTGGCTAGAGGCTGCCCCTAGCGACACATCCCGACCGTGTCCATCCACGACTTGGCCGTGTTCATTTCCTCTAGCAAGGCTCGAGCGTCTCTCATTTCCTCTACCTAGGAGTTAGTTTAGGGAGTAGCGCCCTCAAGAGAGTCAGTCCGGGCAACCAACGTCTGGCAGAGTGAATAAGAATCCGCAGTGTCTATGGTTTCAGTCCGATCGAGAAAAGAAGTAAATGAAAAAGCAGCGCCCAAAGGTGCTTACAGGCGCAGAAAGAATGGCTCCTGTAATCCCGGGAGAGAGTCGCTCGAAAAATCAAACATACCTCCTTACCGCTCCGTGGGGAAGCCTTACTGTCCTTTACCTAACCTACTCGCTCGCCGAGCTTCTTTTATCTTGGTTATTGGCTTTTTTACTCAAGTTAGAGCTTTTCTTTCCTGGCTTTTTCACTCGAGTTTTTTAATTGACATTACCTTGGCTTTAGCTCATTTTTTTTCGTTTCTTCCCATAAATTAAGATATTTATTTGATTCCATCCCTCGAAGTAGGAAGTTTTTGAAGAATGGCAATGAGAAATTTTTGCAATAGTAGTCTCGTAAGTGCAGGTGCTGGTGAAAGAATCGCTTCTGGGGCTGGAGTCAAAGGAGCTTGAATAGACATCGAAATCATAATAGAAACTAGGCCTGCGAGCAGCGAGTGCCCTTTGGTTGTTGCGAGCCTGTCAAACCATAGGCACCTTACCGCCCCTTTATTTTTTGAATTCGAGAGAACGGGACGGGAGGATGAAAGACAAAGAAAGGGGCTTTATGATCGGGGAAAAGGAAGGGGCATGGTTGATGTGTCACTGGGTCGGTGGGGAACCCGTACGAAGGGGGACGACCCGCCGAATTCACATCAGAAATCGCCAACATGAACACAAACGTCATCGTCGAATTTCGTATAGAAACAAACCACTTCTATTCTCGTAGCTGAGGTATATGAAGAATTTCTTTTTGGTCCCTTTCGTCCAGTGGTTAGGACATCGTCTTTTCATGTCGAAGACACGGGTTCGATTCCCGTAAGGGATAGGTACTTATTCCCGGCCGGCGATATCATTGCTGAGTGATCGCTCGCTATCTGGCTGGAAAAGGTGGTCCGGAAGCTTCCTTTCTCCCAGCAAGCAAGACGAGATGAGATCACCACTTCTCAGTAATGGACTTCCTTGACTTCTTCCTTACCCAGACTATAACAAGTCAGCAAGTTCAAACTACCAGCAAGAAAACGGATTATATGCAAGGCTTTTAAATATAGCACACATTATTCAAACCAATTGAGCGTGCTATATTCAGTCTAGCTCATCCGTTTACCCGGCACGACCAAACAACGGAGTGAGCGCTAGCGCGAAAGCCGTTGTGCGGTAGCACATCCATTTTCTTGCTCAAGTATTCACTACCTTTTTTTTGAAAGACGCAGCTTTCAAACGGGACATCAAAAGTGGGAAGTTGATTGTTGGAAATGTCTTCCTCACTCTCGTATAGGTGAACTTGGTTCGTTCAATGAAACGGGATAAGAAGGATCCACTGGGATTGAATGGGAAGACTGGAGTAGTATCTTCATTAGACGGAAGGAATTAGTCTCTTCTAGCGTAATTCAAAGAACGAACAAGAAAAGGGTGACTGTTTAGGTAGGAGGATGGATGTGGTCCAATAGCTAAAGCTCTGCCAACTTCTTGTAGATGGCAGTCTCCGAGAGGAACCTTAACCCCCCCGGGAGGTTGGTAGACTTTTTCGTCGCCATGGGGGGCAACGAAGTCCTTGGTAAGAAGCAAAGGGGAAAGACATACCTCAAGGAGCACCAATCTCCCACGGCGAACATCTATCTACACGAAGCCGACCTAGGGATAGAAAGAAAGATACAAGAAAGGAAAATGAAATAGGGTTAGTTTGAGATATGCGGACGGGGAGTACGCGGCCGAACAACCGCTGGGGTTTCCAGCAGTGATAGCTAAACTAACCAGATGGGCCGCCTAAAACCTGGAGCAACCATTTATCGAAAATCAACGTCGGATCCCAGCTATCTGAAGAAGGGGCATCCTGAAGCGGAGGATCACGAAATGCAAGAAGGGGCGAACCAAGCGCTTGCGCGAAGAAGCGAATCAATCAGAATGGAGACAAGGAAAGGAGGAGAGGTGAAAGAGTGCGAGCGCATCGCACTGCCGCATAAACAATTGATCCGTGGATGAGCAACCTTTCTCTGGAAAGGAATAGTGAAAAGCCATGTAACTTGGAACGGAACAGTCAGCTTACTTACTTTTAGTAAGACCACTTGAATTTGGTAAGCTAAATGAGATTATATAGGCATGGTTGCAACCAAAACAAGAGCTAGCTTCGTCATGTTCTTCGCCTGAACATATATATAGAAGAAGCCATCCTCCCTCCGGTCGCCTCTGTACCAGTAGTGGAGTGGCTTGCAACTTGAAATCAGATAAGGAAGATTGAGCAAGTCAAGGGAGAAAGAAGTTGTCCCCTCTTCTATGGTAACCCGCCGCCGGTCATATAGAGCGCTCCGCCCGCCACCGCATATGTAGAAAAAGAGGGAAGGAAGAACAACCGCTTGACTTTGGCACATGAGGTGGCGGGTTTGGCTAGGTAACATAATGGAAATATATCGGACTGCAAATCCTGGAATGACGGTTCGACCCCATCCTTGGCCTCGGGGAGTGGCGAGCAGCATAGAACTTTTCTCGGTAAAATGGCGGTTCTTTTGTTAGAAAGATACATCAAAAATTATTGAACTTCAAAAGAAATGCAAGATTCGAAGGAGCTTCGAAACTCCCCTATCTCTTAGGTAGCGTACTTGAGTAGTGACCCCTCCGGGGGTCCCGGGTTGCTTTGGCGCGCTAGCTAGCGGGAAAGAAGTCCCTTAAGAAGGTGGCCAATAGCAAAGATCGGACATTTCATAAGTCCCATTCTCAGGAGAAGGAACACACATCAGTCGGAAGTAGATCGCCCAACGTCAAGTGAGACTTGGTGACAAACGCATTAGATGGGTGAAGACAATGCAGAGTAGTACCGTCCACAGTCCAGAAGACTACAAGATCCACTAAAAATAAGTCGAGTATATACTTTCTATTATACTCGTAAAAATCTTATGTCTTTCACATATGAGTGAGAAAGCGCTTCCCTCAGAGCAAACGATTTCATAGGAGGGGCCGCTATCAATCTTTCCGTTTTTATCTGGATAGCCAGGTATCGATAGCATTAGTATGTCGTCTGCGTATAACGCGTCTACGCTGGAATTGTAGCGCCGAGATGGTCTCCGTCTTCTCCGCGCCCGTGTTCACCGCTGGTCAATTTCATTTATTTACCAGAAAGAAACCTTAGAAACTTGCGCTAGCGCTCAATTGGTTTTCATAACGCGTGCTATATTTCAAAGCCTTGCATATAATAAGTTTACTTGCTAGGAGTAGGAGTATAAAACTCTGTTGAAGCCTGTCCTGGAAAGGAAAAAGCTCCCACGGAGTCAAAATATAATAAAGGAAAGCTTCAATAAGAATGACGAGCATAAAGGCAGTGATGACAAATGGAAGGACTTGTGCCGGAGCTTGTGCCACAGACAATTGAAGTCCAGTCCACCTCAAGGTGTAGAGGGATCTGGATAAACGTTCACTGGGGATCCTTACACTCCGAATTGTTAGTCCAACGCTTAGATCTTGCAAAGTTCTTTCATGTTGTTCCTTCTTCGCCCGCCCCTCAGTTCACCTTTGAAATAGAGATAGCCGGTTGGCTTTGTCAACAGGATAGGATGCCGCGATAAAAAATCCTATTGGACTCTCTCGGAGAGCAACTACAAAGCAAATGGGGCTGATTAGAGAAGGAAGGACTTTTTTATCCTTCACCACTGGTACACCTCTTCGTTCTTGGTTAGCGCTCATGTTTTCCTTGCGCGCTCCTGTGACCCTTCTTCTCGCAGAAATAATATATATATAAGATAAGGGTCCCAGATCTGAAGTCACATCTATTGCATGGGCGACCTTCCCAACAAGGCAAAGGCGACATCAAGCGCAGACAGAAAAACACCCCCTACTACACATGAAGCGGCAGTCCGGAATGATTGTTTTTCACCGTCTTTGTCGGTACTGGTTATAATGCCGATACTGGCTACTCCACCTTTTTGTTCTGCTGATTGACCACCCCCTTTTATTCACCCAGGTTGAGGGCCAACCTATACTTCACAACTAGCCCTAGTCGGATGATTCTTCTCTGGTAGAGGGATTTGACTTCCTGATGGAATGAAACCTTTTTTGAAGCTTTGCCCTCGTTTTTATGGGTATTCTCTTTCTAGCTTCGGCTTCTGTCTTAGAGCTAGGTCTTCAAGTTCCTCCAGCAAGTACTCACTCCCTCTCCCTTTCTAAAAAAAAGAAGGATGTTCCATTTCTTCGTATGACACGAGGTGCATTGCGTTTGCAAAGTCTCGACCTTTGTCATTCAGAGATGAAGCTAAAAGAGGGTACGATTCTCTCTTTCATGACAAAGTGCTTTGTGTAAAGAACTGACTTGCCATTTGCTCTATAGTTAGAGTCAATGGCACTTGTTTTTGGGATGACGTTTTGGTTGGTTTGTATCCGAATCCATACATTGTCAGTCCCAGTTCTCTCGATAGGAGTCTTTCTTCCTTGACCATTTTGACCAAGGCTGGAATATAGTTGTCTAGTTGTGCCATAATCTCCCATGCACGTTGACAAACTTCAAATATAGCAACAAGGACTGTTGTTAAACACGGTTGTTGTAAGCTGGATAGGCTCGGAGCGCCCAGTTACAACATGTTTGTTGAGATTCATCAACCAAGGAAATTCGACATCCAACACGGATATTACGGGTTCCTTCCCAGGCTGTCTCTCTATCTCCTTGAGGATGCCTCCTCTTCTAGTGATGGAAGATAGCTTACTTCATCTTCTTCAGTAGAGAGTCCGGCTTCGCTATCTGCTTGGATGGTGACGATGCTCCCTTTGGTTGGGAGGGAATTCTCAGCATTGGTGATATATGGAGGATATGGCTCCAGCTTGGTGAAGCCATGAAAGAAGAATGAGAATAAGCCCAAACAAAAGCAAGTTGAAGGTTGCCTTGATGTCTAAAACATTCCATTTTGTCTTTATACTAAATATTAAGCGGCCCCAGTTGAAGATCAAGGCGCCGAAGTATCTAAGCCCTGGTACGTTGATCGAATCTTCTTTCACATTCAGAAGAGAGGCCCGAGAAAGTGGTTCAGGTGACTACCGGAGTCATTGATGAAGCAGGTCAGATGGGCTTAGTAGGCTCGAACCTACAATATCACCGTTATGAGCGGTACGTTTCAACCAAATAAACTATAAGCCCCAATTACTTACTGTCTCTACATGCAATTCCTTCGGAAGAGCAGACAGAAAGAGGAGGCCCTTGCTCTATCTGCTTCTTCTGAATCCCGGGGGGGCGTTTATCTTTGGCATGCCCTTCTTATGCAAGCCATACTAAAGAAGCTAAGTGACTTTCGTCACCCAAGTAGTGAGTTTGAGAGTGACCAGTAGGGCGACTACTTGTACTTCTAGGCGTTGGCGACCTATAGTCTTGTTACGCAAGACGGCTTCACTCGATTCAGTTCAGTATTTCAATAGAACAAACAAGCCCACTAATAACTTAGATTGTGGCCCTTCCACTTTGGTGTAGTTGACCCTGTAGGGTTGCTAGGCACACGCACAAGGGTCTACGAGGTATCAACCATGCCCGATTTAAAAATTAGCCGTGCCGAACAACCCAAAGCCGGATCTTTAAACTAGAGATTAGGAGAAAACAAGCATGTTAAACACTTTAACACTAAGTGAGAGGGATTACAACCTTTGTAGATCCGGTCCTTCACTTCTAAAGCTCCGTGTTGAGGTCCCTTCGTTGCGATCATAGTGTTCCGGACTCTCGAGAGGCTCCATGAAGAGAAAGATGCAAGCTTGCTTCCGATCTTCGATAACAAAGATGATCTACCTTGAAATTTCATTAACACAAGCTCTCACTCACTAAATGAAGTGAACACTCTTATCTAAAGGGCAAGGGTAGATGAGGATGATGAAGTAGGATTTTTGCTCTCATTTGTTTTCTTATTCTCACTCAAAATCATCACTTGGATCAAAGCTAGAAAGCTTTTCTAAGCGAAAGGAAGAAGAAGAAGAATAGTGATCCATTTGTGATGAATAATGAAAGGATAATAATGATGAATAATGCAACCATGGTTAAACAAAACCTTTGTAGAGAATTAACCAAGGGCAAGGGTTTGGGTTGGGTTAAGAATGAGTCATTTAAAAATATCTTAGCAAAAACAAAAAGAAACCTTCTAGAAGCATCAAGAAGGAACTAACCCAAAACAAACCCTAACCTTGTTTAATCTCCACTAATCATGTTGCATTAGTAATCATATCATGTTACAATATTATATATCACATATATAATATTTATTGTAACAAAATAAAATAATACAATTAACATATATCGCATATATATCAATGTATTACCCGAGTGAGAAAAAGAATCTTTTAGTGAGATAATATTAGTTAATGTAATTTAATATATCATATATATTATTATACATTAAATTATCGAATCAACACTTGATCCGACAATCCGGCTATATCGTACATAACCGACTAATATATCATTTACCGATTCATCGAATCAACACTTGATCCGATGATCCGGCTGATATCAAATATCGCGAGAATAGAATACGGTATCTCATATCACATTATCCTCCATCCTGCACATATCAAATATGTGCCCCTACTCCATTTTGCCTGAGTCAAGAAACCTTTGTGTAGGACTCCAAAGAATCGTCAATACGCCGGCAGTAGGTGATGATCATATCAAACACCCACAAGCTGCAAGCGGTCAGCTAAACGTAACAGCCACCCAGGTATTGAGCGCACAGAAGATCAACAAGCAAGCCTGTACATTCTCCTGCGAATCCAATCAGTAACACTTCCGTACATTCCGGTCTCGTCGTCTGATATGTCACATATCTCGCCTAGGGGTAGTATACGTCAGACCCCAGTAGCTTGATAAGTCGTGTCGATATGAGGTCTATAACAGTTCGAGAAACTACTGATAACACTTACCAGTAAATCTCAGCAACCCTGGCCAGGGATTTCCAGTTATAGCCAATCGAACACAGCACAACATCAACTCCCTATACTGGGAGAGACGAATCCCCTCCTATCGCTCATTGCCTCCATGTGATTCGGGACTGTACCCAAAAGCCACCTTTTTGCACGCCCTCTTGGACGTGGTATGATGGAAATCAAAGCACAGTGGGAATCACACAAGACTCTATGACGATCTCGGGTCAACAGACTACTCTGTACTAGTGTCACCGGAGAACTGCCATTTGACATGAGGTATAATACCATCTGGGAGTTCTCGGCGAGTCCGTCCAGTGTACCCAGTCTCTACTGAGCACCCGCACACCATCCTTGATGTCAAACACCGATGGATATGGGATCATCCATCGCCCATCATATGGATTAAGATGCGTATACGCTAGTCTACACTGGTGTATCGATGCCCTGTCTCGATACACCCTCGGCTAGGAACAGTTATAGGATGTACTCGTCGATTACCGTGGCCCCACTAGTATGATCTCATCATAGTCCCAGTAGTCGAGTACATATCCTAAGGGCTTTATCAACATGTAACATAGAGACAATCAGAGTACATGTTAAGATAAAGTACAACCAGATAGCATACTATCATGTCGAGCAAGAAAGTCCTCCCTATATATGTCCAAGCATCCATTACAATATACATCGTATGTACAGTAATGGCCTCTAGGGCATACATATAACTAACAATCTCCCACTTGCACTAAGGCCATCTGTTGTGGTATCACATACCCAACAATTAGCTGTGGTTGAAGTATCTCATACTCAACCATCCCATAAAAGTCTCTACTGGGAAAAAGGCCTTTGTGAGTGGATCCGGGCTGTTGTCCTCTATGTCTACTCTCCTAACCTCGATCTCCCTGGAGATCAACCATCTCCATGATCAAGTGATACTGCCTAAGAATTATATCTGGATTTCTAATGGGACAGGCGTTCCTAGGCCAAAGCCATAACTCCATTGTCACACAATGGTAGGAACGAAGTTCATCTCAAGAACTTATATATATCCAGATTGCCTCTTTGGTAGCATCTTTGGTAACGATGTATCTTGCCTTTAGTCGTTTAGTATGTCACGGTATCTAGCTTGGAACTCTTCCAACATACCGCCCCTCCACTGAGGGTAAAGACAATGCCTGCGACTGACATTCAGTCGTCCTTATCACCCTGGAACCTTTCCAGTGATTCTCCCTAGGATCTATTGATACCATCTCACTACATCTAGTGAGAATCCTAATATCCAAATAGATCTATCTCATAGATCCATAACCCAGGATTTAGGAGGTATCACCTCGATCCTATATGGAGAATCCTTGTGATAAGCGGAGATTGACCGAGCGTAGCATAGGAAACTCCTTCCCTATCAAGAGTATATCATCCACGTACTCTACGAGGATCACCACCATACTCCCTACTACATTTTTGTATATACAAGGTTCATCTACCATTTTGATGAAGTCAAACTCTTTGACTGCCACATCAAAACAGATGTTCCAACTCCGCGATGCCTGCTTTATCATATAAAGTATCTTGCACACGTTTTCGCTGCTCCCACTGTCTATGAAGCCTTCTGGCTGTGTACTTATAGACGCTCTCTTCTAAAACATCATTTAGAAAAGCAGTCATGACACCCAACCACCAGATATCGTAGTCATGGTATGTAGTCGTGGCAAGTAGGATCTGAATGGGCTGAAGCATAGCTTTGAAAGTCTCAACTTTTCCATGTACACCAAGTAATCCTCTTAAGATATATTTGCTCCTGATGGGGATTTAACCCTTCAGATAAAGAAACCAAAGTCCATACTTTGTTGCTGTATAAGGATTCCATCTCAGATCGCTAAGCATCCAGCCATTCTTACAGAGTCCCACTCCTGATGGCCAGCTCGAAACTAGTTGGGTCATCATCTCATGATGCAATCCTCGCTCCCACTGTCATAGAGAAACCGAAGTATCTCTCAGGTGGGTGAGGATCCCTACTAGATCGGCGGAGAGGCTGAGGTTCGTTGGAAACTATTGAATCCACATTCACTAGGTATGCAGCTTCTCAAGTGCATAACTCCTAAAAGGAAATAGGAAACTCAGTAGTACTCATCATAGAGCACACCATATCACATAGGGTGCTATTGCTCCGCCCCGATACACCGAGGTGCTGTGGTGTATTCGGAGGAGTAATGCTGAGAGAGAATCTCATTCTCTTTTAGAATAGTCCAGGAATTCCGTGCTCAAGTATTCTCCTCCCTGATCTCATCAAAGGACATAATACTTATACCCGTTTTTGGTTCTCTACTTCTAGCTTATATTCTGTGAATATCTCAAAAGGTTCGGACTTATGTTTCAACAGGAACATATGTCTGAATCTTGAGAGATCATCAGAGAATGTAATGAAGTACAAAGAACCGGTGTTGGCATGTGTAGACAGGGGACTTTACATACATCATCATGTATCAATCCCAAGAGTTCACTAACTCTTTCTCTGTTTCCATTAAACAGAGCTATGGTCATCTTATCTTTGTGACATGACCCGCAAGTTTCATAAGATGTAAATTCAAACTAATTTAAATATGCATCTAAATGTAACTTGGCTAGTCGGGTCGCATTGATATGACCTAGTCTACAATACCTCAAGAAGGATTCGTTCATTTCTGAACTATTCCTCTTGTGTGTGTTCTGTATACTAAGAACTGTAGTTTGATTTAGAACGTCAATGCTTTTAGATAACGTGCCTGAACCGATCAACTCTTGATATAGAAAATGTTCAAAACATTATCCAACAATACAAAATTATATCCTTTCTTTACTAATAAAGAGACTGATATGATGTTGTATATCAGGTTCGGTATCTACTAACATTCGTTCAGAATCAATGTATTCTGGTAATACAGGGTGATAGTGACTAACAGACTTGGATGCAACACTTGCACCGTTTCTATCTCATGAAACTTATCACCCGTTCTCAGTTCTCTACCTATCTGTAGCCCATGTAACAAATTACATTTACGGGATCCTGATCCGGTATCAAATACCCAAGACGTAAAGGATATTGAGAAACAGTTCTGTGTAATGAACACACCCTAAGAAGATGCATCAACATACACTTTCTTCGTTTGGGCGGCATGGGAATTTTGGTAATCCCCTATTTCCTGCTCTGTCTTATAACAATTATAAGTTGGAGCGGGACCAATGTTCCCCAGCTCAGTATAACAAGCGGGTTCGGTCAATATATCCTAATTATTATCTTGATTAAGGCGTGACGTGGTCGCTACCTGGAGAGAGAGAAGAAAACACTCAGCGTGCGCTTTTACAAGATTAGATTGGTTATCAATTTATCTAATCAGGATATCTCCCACTGTTTTAGTCAAATCTTCCTTCAAACCCTAAAAGAAAAGACTAGCCGGGATTAATTACACTCTATAAGTTCGCCAATCTTTCAGCCAGGCCAGTGCCGGTACTTTGAGGGAGGTTCCCCGTGCTTCGCACAGACCTAATTAAAGTAAACCTCGTTTTCCTAGGGGCGTAACCCCGTTAACACCTTTCTAAACACCTACTTGATCGGCTAATTGTAATGTGTAAAACTCTCCCAGGAGTAACTCTTACTCGCAGCGGGTATCGGGATCCAACTATCTCATAGAAGATATGCAATCTCATTGCAAATTTCAACACTTGAAATTCCCAATAATATTTTGCCCCTAGCAACTTATGACCTTGGCTAAGGTCAACAAATCATAATACTAGCCAAGTTCAACCCGTCATTTCCTGATTGAATTAAACCCACCCGCACGACCCTTGGCTAAGGTCAACAAAGTCGCACGACTACCCTGACTCAATCGCATCATATGCTTATACAGATAAGCACTAATTAGCTACCGTACACTACGCCTTGGCTAAGGTCAACAAACGCAGCACGAATACTAAGAAGTACTTATCTAAAATGACGGAGGGCTACGACAAGTTTTTAAGAAAACCTTTTGCGTAATGAACTTGATATCATTGTAGAAACGAGTGATTTTAAATGGAGTGTTTTTTAGGCTTTTCTAGTTTTGCTAAAGGGGTCACTCCCGGTGAAGGGATCGTCGGCCCTTTCCTCATCGAATAAGGTGCAGGATATATCATATATACCGCTGTGCAAAACAAAAACTATAGAAGCAATCAAAAAACAAACCGAGTTTGTAGCATCTGCTAGTTTCACTAAAGAGGTCACTCCCGGTGAAGGGATCTCGGCTCTTTCCATATCGAATAAGGTATTGGATGTTCTACAAGGAAACCGCTATGCAAAGTAAGAACTAGAGCTACCAGTTTTTAAACAAGTTTCTACAACATCTTTAGGTTTTCTTTTAGTTTCATTAATCTCATTAATGAAGTCCCAATTTTATTATGCTTCACAAGCATCACATTTGAAACGAAATCTACAATATAACATATATCTCATATATATAATATAAACATTCGTCTCAGGCAGTAATATGATCTCATCACAGAACATTGCAGCAGAAGAACATATATGAAATATTAGATATACTAGGACATCCGTGTTTTAATACGAGCCTGTATAAAACACGGATTCCACGGTCGCGATGAATAGCTAAACCCACATCCCTAGACCCCTACGAGAGCGGTAAGCAACACTGGCAATTCTAGGGTTAGGAGACCCGGTCTCGACTCCTCGAGATGGTCTCCCACTGGACCCCAGAACCCGGTTACTTGTGGTCCGCGCCTTGGGTCTACGTAATGCGGAAAAGTAAATAATATACAATGGTGACATCATCCTCAGCCCGGAAGTGCCCCAATAAAAGAATATTACATACAAATGAATTTTACATGAATGAAAAAGAAAAACTCTCATCTCACATAAAACCCCAGCTATTCAAAACACGACGATCCAATATAACATATCACAGCAACACATAATATCTCATATCATCAACGTAAGCAAGTATGTATATCTCGATTATCGTTGATGTATAGCAATGAAGCCGGCGATACATCACATACTACGCTTACGGTCACAGAAAAGAAAGTGTAAAACTACAACAGTTGAAATCCGCAACCTCTTTAGACATCTCATGCCTAACCAAATGAATTCCTTAGACATCGCATGCCTAACAATTATAAACCCCGCATTTTAGTCTCATTATCGAAAACACTTTTCAATATCTAGTCGGGCAATTCAACAAGATTCCCGATTGTCCTGATCGAATGCTCGTCGCAAACTTTAGTAGACGGCCGCACCCCCGGATGCCGTTGACGAAGTGCACTAAGGCGGAACACCACTGCTGTGAGCACCTGAACGGATGCTTTTGGCGACGGGGTTCTCCTACAGTCACTTGGTCGGGGATTTGGGGCGTGGCTATCAATTAAGTTTACCCGGCGAGTATCCGCGTACGCTACGTGATTGCGACGGACTTTTGATCGCATCAAAATCCCGTGGCAACCGATCATCTGAGACTAAACTGCTAGATTTATAAGATTCAAATTAGTTATCTCATAACTACTTGTGGATTCCAAATATTGTATCACATTTCAGATAAATAGACAATGTTAAACTTTCCGATCGAATAATCAAACACCCAAGTTTTCCCAAATAGTTCTCAACGCTTGAAATTAGTTTTAAAACATCCATCACATGCCACAGTACCAATGGTCCAGCCGTAGAAGGGTTTGAGCCAACGCCTCACATGTGGCACGCCGTACTGCCGCAAACCCTAAGGTTTAGAGGCAGTTCAAGATGGTCACATAATCGAGTTAAGGTTTGTTGTCTTCTAGAGGGTCCACCATGTTACTTGCACGACTTAGAACGTTCTCAAACTACGGAAAAATCCAACGCTTGGAAATTTTCCGGCAGGGGAAAAAGTGAGTTATTGATATCCGTTCGAACTTTTTAACACGTTTTAAAAATTACCCGGACAAAACTAAGCGAAGTTATATTTTCCGATCGAATCAACGAGCTCCCAATACAACCCAGAAAACTCAACTCTTGAGTATAAGTTAAAAATACCCAGAAACATCAGGAAATTGATAGGGACTGTTACTGTGCAAAAAGAAAAGCGTGACGTCACTTTATGGCCGCGAAACCACCGCGGGAGCCATGCTCGTGCCGCGGTTCCGCGGCGCTTTGGGTGGCGCACTTTGTCGTTTTTCACAGTGTTCCATATAATTGCCTGCTGATTTTTTAAAGTATTTTTAATATGAAAAATATCACAATTTTAGAAAATGTCCAGAGAAGGGTTCGTATCGGGGTATCCGGGTTCGATCGGACTTTAAACTTCGCCTAAAGCTCTAGCTTGGCTCTGATACCACTGTAGGGTTGCTAGGCACACGCACAAGGGTCTACGAGGTATCAACCATACCCGATTTAAAAATTAGCCGTGCCGAACAACCCAAAGCCGGATCTTTAAACTAGAGATTAGGCGAAAACAAGCATGTTAAACACTTTAACACTAAGTGAAAGCGATTACAACCTTTGTAGATCCGGTCCTTCACTTCTAAAGCTCCGTGTTGAGGTCCCTTCACTGCGATCATCGTGTTCCGGACTCTCGAGAGGCTCCATGAAGAGAAAGATGCAAGCTCGCTTCCGATCTTCGATAACAAAGATGATCTACCTTGAAGTTTCATTAACACAAGCTCTCACTCACTAAATGAAGTGAACACTCTCATCTAAAGGGCAATGGTAGATGAGGATGATGAAGTAGGATTTTTGCTCTCATTTGTTTTCTTATTCTCACTCAAAATCATCACTTGGATCAAAGCTAGAAAGTTTTTCTAAGCAAAAGGAAGAAGAAGAATAGTGATCCATTTGTGATGAATAATGAAAGGATAATAATGATGAATAATGCAACCATGGTTAAACAATACCTTTGTAGAGAATTAACCAAGGGTAAGGGTTTGGGTTGGGTTAAGAATGAGTCATTTGAAAATATCTTAGCAAAAACAAAAAGAAACCTTCTAGAAGCATCAAGAAGGAACTAACCCAAAACAAACTCTAACCTTGTTTAATCTCCACTAAACATGTTGCATTAGTAATCATATCATGTTACAATATTATAAATCACATATATAATATTTATTGTAACAAAATAAAATAATACAATTAACATATATCGCATATATATCAATGTATTACCCGAGTGAGAAAAATAATCTTTTAGTGAGATAATATCAGTTAATGTAATTTAATATATCATATATATTATTATACATTGATTTATCGAATCAACACTTGATCCAACAATCCGGCTATATCGCATATAACCGACTAATATATCATTTACCGATTCATCGAATCAACACTTAATCCAATGATCCGGCCGACATCAAATATCGCGAGAATAGAATACGGTATCTCATATCGCATTATCCTCGATCCTGCACATATCAAATATGTGCCCCTACTCCGTTTTCCCTGAGTCAAGAAACCTCTGTGTAGGACTCCAAAGAATCGTCAATACGCCGGCAGTAGGTGATGATCATATCAAACAACCACAAGCTGCAAGCGGTCAGCTAAACGTAACAGCCACCCAGGTATTGAGCGCTCAGAAGATCAACAAGCAAGCCTGTACATTCTCCTGCGAGTCCAATCAGTAACACTCCCGTACAGTCCGGTCCCGTCGTCTGATATGTCGCATATCTAGCCTAGGGGTGGTATACGTCAGACCCAAGTAGCTTGATAAGTCGTGTTGATATGAGGTCTATAACAGTTCGAGAAACTACTGATAACACTTACCAGTAAAACTCAGCAACCGTGGCAAGGGATTTCCAGTTATAGCCAATCAAACACAGCACAACATCAACTCCCTATACAGGAAGAGACGAATCCCCTCCTATCGCTCATTATCTCCATGTGATTTAGGACTGTACCCAAAAGCCACCTTTTTGCACGCCCTCTTGGACGTGGTATGATGGAAATCAAAGTACAGTGGGAATCACACAAGTCTCTATGACGATCTCGGGTCAACAGACTACTCTGTACCAGTGTCACCGGAGAACTTCCATCTGACCTGAGGTATAATACCATCTGGGAGTTCTCGGCGAGTCCGTCCAGTGTACCCAGTCTCTACTGAGCACCCGTACACCATCCTTGATGTCAAACACCGATGGATATGGGATCATCCATCGCCCATCATATGGATCAAGATGCGTATACGCTAGTCTACACTGGTGTATCGATGCCCTGTCTCGATACACCCTCGACTAGGAATAGTTATAGGGTATACTCGTCGACTACCGTGGCCCCACTAGTATGATCTCATCATAGTCCCAGTAGTCGAGTACATATCCTATGGGCTTTATCAACATGTAACATAGAGACAATCAGAATACATGTTAAGATAAAGTACAACCAGATAGCATACTATCATGTCGAGCAAGAAAGTCCTCCCTATATATGTCCAAGCATCCATTACAATATACATCGTATGTACAATAATGGCCTCTAGGGCATACATATAACTAACAGACCCTACCTATTGACTCAGGTCAAGGCGATGGAATCCCTTAGCTCTGTAGCGAGCGTAAGCCTCACTTCGCTCGCTTCTTACGTAGTGGGATGTAGGCTTCAGTTGTTTTGGTACTTTTTCACTACGTCTTATTCTTTTTTTAGTAACCGACTGTTCACCGGCAGGTCAGTAGTTTAGATAGAAGGCGAACAAACGAAAGTTCTCCGCGGGCGCTAGCGCTATGTTGTTCGCTTTTGTCAACTGAAGTCGCGCGTAGCGCCAACTAACTTGATAGAAGATAGAGCACGGAGCCCTGTTTGAGTCGTCGCGAGCAGAGCCGTTTTGTCGTACTACTCAAAGAAAAAGAGTACCAAAGACGAACGGCATTCTATTGTAGTACAGCTACGTTTGTCTAGTGACAAAGCGGTAGGTTACTTTGGAATCGACAGTAGTGACGAAAGGGGGAAATAGCTCAGTTGGTTAGAGTGCTGGTCTGTCACGCCAGAAGTCGCGGGTTTAAACCCCGTTTTCCCCGCCCGATCCTCCTAAGCCTGCCCGACCCATTTTTTCTTCACTGGAAGCTGCTGATCCCGGTGTAGCATTCAATACAATTCTTCTTTCTTCGGTCTCTCTCCACCCCCTTCGTTTGTTGTGGGTCGCGTCTCACCGCAGGCACTTAATGAATGAGAATGAGTGGGATGGATGGTAAATCATTTGCATGCAGACTTTTTCGGCTGGACCTACACACGGAGGTTCGGGAAGTAGCGCGTGCCCGCATTCACTAGTGGAAGGACTGGCAGCAGCGAGAGCATCATAGTTGACATGGTCCGAGCTTTTGAAACTTACACAATATGCGTCTCTACTCTTTTTTTAATTGACTCCCTCCCGCTCCCGACTCCGCTTCTCCTTCCGATGCGGGTAGATTAATCCCAAGACCAACCCCATTGATTCCATTGGTGAAAAAAAAGCGGATGCGAACTTGGTAGTGCTACTGAAACCACTGGTCTTGCTTGTACATCTTCTGTTGCCGGAAAAGGAAGACGTGTTGGGCCGGTGAAATCTTGCCAGCACGTCAAGCTTGCTAATACGGCCCGGCTGCCCGTTTGATCGATTGACCGACTTAACATACGCGTTTTCTAGATGGACAAGCTCTCCTTCTGTGCGCATCGATCGACCAACGTAGAGATTTGCATTTGCATAGGGCCTTACGCGTCGCGTCGGAGGTTGTCTACAGCTTCTTTCTTATGTATTATCCCAGCAAGAAAACGGATTATATGCAAGGCGCCTACCGCTATACTTCGCGCAAGCGCTGCTCATCCCTTGCTTGGTCTATTTTGATCTCTGAATGAAATGACTGTTGTGGATGAAGGCACTCAAGCACAGATGATCTCAGCAGTAGATTCTTCATCCTAAAAAAAGGATTCCAACCTCTCCCTATCGGAGGAGCTTCATCATTCCATCCGGCCTCTCCTGACTCTCTCTTGCTTCAACACATTCAAGTTGAATCTTGAACGTCTCAAGATAGGTTCTCTACGAACACTTGAAGTTCTGGTTTCCATTAGCACAAGGACCATAATAGGGTCGTGGGCAGCAATCACCTCAGGCAAATTGTGCCGAAACTTCTTGTTTGCAGCACCTCTACAATTCCACACAAAGATCTTCATTGGCATAGGAAAGATAAAGCTTTGCAAGGCAATTTCGGTGGTTTTATTTATGTGAGTTCTAGATCGAGGAAATCCAGGAGCTTGTGACGGTAAGGTCAAGTTCAGATGCCTACTCCGCAGAAGACGAAAGCCAAGAGGAATCGTCGAGAGAAAAAGCGAGAAGGATTTGCTGACTACTCCCAGCGCACCGAGGGCAAGGAGCTCTCGAACTACTGAGCTTGAGATCGGGGCTTAAGAAAAGTCATTCTTATTCTGATTCACATTCAAGCATTCGTTCAGAGTCGACAAGAGCAAGAAAAGCTTTTTATACTTCCCCGAGAGAAGTCAGGTAGCAGAGCAGCAATAGCCTTATTCAATTTAGCATTGAGCTGAGCCTAACTTGTCTAGCCTATGAGAAGCAAGCCTAGGGTATTCATTTTTGAAAGCCTTTCGCCCTGAGCTAACTCATTTACCTGGAGCCGGGCATTCACTTCAAAAAATCATTCCCTTTTCGCCTCGGGAGTGGAGTGGGATCGCCCCCTTCCCCCACCAGATGCGGATTCAATAGCTGCTCTCATTCCGACAACATGAGTAGCTGATTCAACTTGAGCTATTCTCGGCCTAATGACAGAAAGTGATTCAAGCATTCCTTCCGAGTCGGCAAGGGGAATAAGAGTTTCTTCTTATTTGTCTTTGCAATCCCATACATAAGAAGATTCGTAATTCATCTACGACTCTATTATAATTAGATTATTCTTATAATCAATCTTTGGTTCTTTCTACGACTGCTACGCTTAGCTCTGCAACTCCTAGACTGGCCATCTCTCAATCAAAAGTAGCCGCCCTTCCTCTAACTAAAGTGATTCCTCCAAGCCATTCAATGGCATCGCTTTTTCCTTCAACGGCAAGAGCAGCTTCTTCTGTAAAAGCTTATTCAACCTCCCTTCGGGAACCAAGCAATTCCCTTTGACTGCCATGCCTTTCTTGATCAATGGTGTTGGCAAGAATCTCTTCGGAAAGAAAGGCGCTTTATAGATCTAAGCGAATAGAAATTCGACTTGACCGGCGAAAGTGTTTGAGGAGAATGGAGCTCTGCCTCCTTTCTGCTCCTTCTTCCACCCAATAGAAAACGCTCAGCTCGGAAGGTTGTGCTATAAAAAAAATAGAAAGACTTGAATAAGAAGTAATAAGAAGGCGCCCTAGCCTATCTATAGTAAGAGGAAATAGAAAGAGGGCAAGCAGAGATGGAAGTAGAGAGCTAACCTAAGCACAGGAAAAAATCCATTGAAAGAAGGGATTTGGGGAAGGAATGGGAGGAATGAGTACAAAGAGTGAGTGTCATGTAGTAAAGAGCGATCAGACGTATTTCTATTTCAGACGGGATGAGAACCAATTAGCATTAAGCAAGAGGCAAGGGAAACAGCAAGATTAGTAGGTTTTTTCTTGCTTAGCAGAGGATCAATGTGAAAGACCGGAAAACACAGGCAATTCAAACCAAGATAGAAAAAAGAAGAATTGCAAGAAGGGGATTTGCTCAAAGCAAAGGAGGAATCAAAGGCATTCGCAAACTAACTGATCTATAACAGAAGTAACATCATTGAGAGTCGCAGCAAGAACAACAAAGAATTCTTTATAAACCGAAATCGAGGGAGGTACGCATGGGTTTCATTATGCCTAGTTTGTCGTTAGTACAATCGTTCAATCGAACAGAATCAGAGAGAGTTGTTGGATGCAGCGGATCACTCTTGTTGTCAAAGTTGTAAATAGGAGTTAGCTGTATGTGTAATATATTGGGCCATATCAACAAAAAAGTTCGGTAGTAGCTTTAGAGGTCTTCCCCCGCCCTGTCTTAGTTGAGAGTAACGGGGGAAGTCTACTAACTATAGGGCTACTCCACCTGATGAGTGTTGTCTTCTATCAATAATGCTTTGTTGGTCACCGGGCACAGCTCTGTGAGAAAAAGCTTAGCGCACTACACTAAGAGTAGACAGCATATGAGACGGCAATGGGAAAGGAATGGTTCAAGCTCATCGAACTACCACACCAGGCGCTTTTGGCTCCCTAAGCCTATAGGATGAAATGAATGTATGTAAAGAGAAAGGCGAGTTGAGGATCGAGAGGGGGAATACGAATTATCGAATGAGAAGGGTTTTCCGTGCCATAGAAGCTCGAAAATTGCCTATACGTCGATTGACTTCGTCAAATGGGGGACTCTATCCCGTCACTTCCAAGTAAAGTAACCCAGCGAGGGGCTTCAGCGGCCAGTCTTTCCCTCGAAGCTGACCTTGGTCATCCGGTGGCTTATTATCCACAGTCTGACTTTCCTCGATGATCCTTTCTTTTTATAAGGAAAGGAACCGGAATTGACCGATAGCCAATGTTAATAAGCAATGGAAGGGAGATTTACAAAAAAAGGAATATGGGAAGCCTTTCTAAACGCTCATAAACTCGCACCTTACGCTTTACTTTCTTTCTTTTGATATTCATCAAGTCTCCCATTTACCTATCTGTATTATGCCAATTCACTCAGATAGTATGCTTCTTCTTCTTATGTGCGTCTTTCTTTCTGACGAGATAGCGGAAGTGTGCTATCTCTTTACAACCCTGGGATCTAGCTTTCTCACCTACCCCCTCTGATATATATAATCAAGATAGCAGGGAAGGATCGAATGTATGAACCGAACCTATCTCCTTGAAGAGCGAGCTCAGATTGCCTTCTTCTTCCATCGATAGCATGTAAGTCTACGTTAGCGCCCCGGCAGTCTACAGACGCCAAATGCGGAATAAAACTTTTAAACTTGGCGCTATCGTATACTTTAACCCGGATCTGCCATTATTGCTAAACTAACAAACTGTAAAGAGTGTAGGAAGGTTATACCGAACGATCCGAGTCCTTCGTTCTTCAACCATCATCCCACGCTCCGTTGCGGCTGCTCCGATCTCGTCGATCTCCGAATCCTCCGTCGAGGTGGCACCACATGATCGGTTCTTTAAACGGGCTCCCGCCTCTGACTAGAGGCAACTCGGTCGTCAAGTTTGCCAAAAGAGACGACCAAGAATGATGTAGAGATTGAGTAGATGACTTTGTCTCACTTCGTCCAAGTCCGTGGACGATCGGTTAATGAAGTTGCCGCGGAAATCGGGTGATGGAATGAAATGAACTGTAAATTCCATACACCCCAAACTATCATAATCTTTTTCTAACCGAAATGAAAACTCAAGTGAGAGTGAGTAAGAGGAGAGAGAGAGGGCAAGCCATATATAGCAAGAGGGAGGTGACCGTAGGAGAAGGGGGTGACCATAAGCTAAAAGCTTCTCACTTCAAAATATCTTAAGCAATCCAAAAGGAATTAATCACAAAGCATGAGTCATTAGGCTTAGTCACCCTTTAATAAATGCAACCAATGAAAACCCTACACCAATAAGCCTAGTCACCTCATCTAGAAAATTCTAGAACACTGACTCACCTTATCTGTAGAAAAGATAAATCCGTCTTTAACCAAATGTTAAAAGACGGCTGATAGAAAACTGGAAACTGGCAACTTCCAAAAGTGATCCCGAAACGACTTTCAGGATAACCCCGTAACTGTATAAATATACCCGCACTTGTATTACGACCGAATACAAATGCAACTGAGACAAAGATATTATACCTACTCAATATAATACTCGGATCCGGCTTAAACCAAAGCCGACCAGTATTATCTGCCCGAAAAATAACACGTGCGTAAACGCACGTGCATTTTCCGAACCCTGCCATAAAACCATACGGCCTCTACAACGTTTCGCCCGAAACTTGGGAAACTGTCTGTGGGGGACTCTAATGACTCTTCAGTACCCTGGCAGTGGGTTTAACCACAAACCGTCAGCTGCACTAGCTATGCGTAACGGTTGCCCACGGACTGAACTTAAGGGAGGCCGATGAGCCAACTCAAGGGTGGCCGATGAGCTAACACATCCGGAAACCCTACTGAGCCTAACAGTGACAATGTATATACAGTCCGGTCCGTTCGTCAATGAGTATCGCATATCCGCCTAGGGGGCTAGTAACGTCAGACCCCCAGAAGCAGTATAAGTCGTGTCGGAGTGTAGCCCAATAACACCCTGAGATACTACTGGAGTACCTACCAGTAAATCTCCTGCCATGGCCATGGACTTTGTGTAATGGCTCTCCTAGACACAGCACGACCTCGCCCCCAATACCGGGAGAGACGAATCCCCTGCCGATCCGCTCACGTGCCTCCATATGGCTCGGGACTGTACCCAAAAGCTACCTGTTTGCACGACTCCTTTGAGCCGTGGTAGGGTAGAAATCAAAGCACAGTGGGAACTCACACGAGACAAATGACGACCTCAGGTCGATGAACTAACCTGTACACATGTCACCAGGGAACTGCTATCTGACGGTAGATATAATACTAACTAGCAGATTCCCGGCGAGTCCTGTCCGGTGTACTCATAACCCAATGAGCACCTGTATACATCTTAGGTGATCGAACTGACACCAGTGGCTTGTGAGACCGGCCACCGCCCCTCGTCGGGGTCTCGACTGTATACACTAGTCTACTCCGGAGTATCGATGCCCTGTCTCGAAACTCCCATGACTAGGGACCACAATTAAGGATATGCATATAAACTACCCAACTCTCACGTATATGATCGCCATCATACTGTTGGTAGTAAAGCAAGATCCTAAGGGCTCTATCAAAGTGTAACATGCAATCAGTCACCTGAACATGTACACGACTGATAAAGGCAAACCAGATAGTATACTATCATTTCGAGTAAGACTGTCCTACCGGGATAGGTCCTCCGCAATCATTGCAATCACGTACCTGCGATCCAATAATTGACTATGAGGGCACTATCTCCAACAATCTCCCACTTGCACTCAAGGCTAATATTGCGATGTCGACTACTCACAGCCCGTGTGAAACCGAACATCCAACTCCTCTACTAATCAGTTTCACAAAGCCCGTTTGTAAAACTATTGTGTTCGAGAAAATAGCCTCAGTGAGTGGATCCGCCTAGAAGTTTCTTTCTGTATCTCTCATAATCTCAAGTTCGCGGAGAAAACCATCTCCCGAATTGAGTAGTACCTGTCTTAGAATATGTCTGGATATCTGATGGGACCTTAGTTCATAAATGAACACCATATCCAAACTTCTTAGACTGTACGGATCACTGAACCTAATCAGTATCCGGCACCATGCCACCCACAGTATCCTCTGGAACCACCTGTCCATAATACTGTCCTTCGTCAGAGGGAAAACTAAAACTCTGACAATCACTCTGTCATCTATGTCACCTTTGAAGCCTGGAATGATAACCGTCTCCCGAAAGAGGCTGCCGTTATCAAATCCGTAGAACATGTACCAATGTTCTAAAACTGCTTCCTTATGTTTCTCCAGGATTGGATTAATACATACTTATTGCATCTAGTGCAAAACCAACATTTGGTGTGGTACTTGACATCACATGATTGACTCAATTGCCAAAGCAAGTGATCTGCCAATCATACACATCCCTCTCCCCTTTAGTCTATACGACACCTTTAGAGAGGGTGACTCCATCACCTGCAGGTACACTACCATGCTAGGAGTCAACTATTCTAAAAACCATTAGAATATCTGTCAAAGTACCCACATTGGGAAACTACCCAAATCCAGATCTAAAACCATAGATCCAGAAACCAGAATGTCAAATATTATATCCATGTCCTGTCTGGAGAAACAACTGTGTGACGACCACAGTTCAACCGATCGTAGTATAGGAATTTTACTTCCTACTCTGTGTATGTCATTCAGATACCATGACATCACACCCTACTACCTTCTTAACAGATCCATCCCCTATTCTGATTGACGTCAAACCCATGACTGTCACATCAAAATTAGATGATCTATCTCCGCTATAACTGCTCTAGTCTATAAATAGACATAAGCTACTTGCCCACCATACTTCCGATGCTCCCACTGACTACGACAACCCTCTGGCAGAATAATATACACGTACACTTCTAAAGCCAGTTTAGAACGACGCTATACTTATCCTCCTGCCTGGTCTCATAGTCTGGAACAACAGTAGTGTCAAGTCTGGGTAGATAAGAACCTCCCTGTCACCGTCCTTGAGGCTACCGAAGTACCTCTCGGGTGTCTGAGGTTACCTACCAAATCTGCGGAGTGGCTATTGGAATGTCAAATCTGATTGAATATATAGGTCCTACTAAATTTTCTGTAATCGTTCGCGGTTCTGGAATCACTTCCAGTTCTACCATACTCCCACTACTGTTTTCTGAAAAAGATCCATTTTACTAAAACTGTGGCGAGTCAAGAACAATGTCACTATTGATCTTCCAAATGGTAGAATATCAACCCTCGTCATAGCCAGGGTCAACCCACAAACAGCCATTACAGAAACATGCCCTGAGTTATCCAGTGTCTGGTTTTAAGCATAAGCTGGACAACTCCCCATACCTTAATTTCTTTTAAGGTACGATCCATTCTATATACAATACAGAAACTTTGGCACTAATTTAATTGGAACCATATTCAAATCATGCAGCTGTCTCCAGTGCATATCACTTTAATGGAAAGAGGCTAATCAGCATTACTCAACTTAGGAATCCATCCAATTATGAGTAACCTGAAAGAGAAACACTTTTCTCAAAACCATCACTATCATCTGAATACCAATCACAAGAATCTACATCTTCGATCTCTTTGAAGAATCCCGATACTTGTGACACCTGGTTCTCCACTTTATTCTTATACCCACAACTTCTCAAAACTTAGACCTTGTATTTCTACGAAACACTCGTCTAAATACTAGAGAAGTTATAAGTAAACAGAACAAAGTACGAGGACCTACCCCTTTGTCCTGAAGGACACTTGGACAACATACAATACTCTGTATAAGTCCGCTGAGTTAAACAACTCAAAACCTGTGCGTCGTAGGTAGAAAACTGTACCCTGGCGATTTCCTCAAATATCACCAATTACAACGAATTCCGATATAATGAGGATGATCACCTAATTCCCAATATCTTACTCCCACTCATCATCTGTAAAACCATACAGATATGAAAATGAAACCTGGTAAATACATACCCTTGGAGTAAGTATCTAATCGGGAAAACAGTTTTTCTTTAACAATGCACTGAAACATGAAAATGTTTCGTAGGGGTATCCTGGTATTCATAGCAATGCCTCTTCCATAATCCAATTCATGACTTCAACCGTATATCTCTTTGCCATCTCTCCAAATCCCCTTTATTTGTCTTTAGTCGTTACCTTCTGTACACCATCGTTAGGCTAAATGGTTTTCTTCCTTCCCTACCGTTCGGCACCAGCCTATGGTTTGGAAGAAGACTATCCAGTAAGCATAATAGGTGTACCCTCCTAAACCAAGGAGTACTCGCAACTGAGAGAAGGTGATGATAAAAGACAACTGAATAATACCTTATTCTTTTAAAGGTGAAATAGGAGTGGCGATGAAGTACGCGGTTTTGGTCGTGAATGATATCAGTCGCAATTTACTTTGCCCTCTTTCTAATCCCTTTATTTTGTCTTTACATATTACCTTCTGCACACCCTACTTAGGCTAATTGGTTTTCTTCATTCCCTACCTTTCGGCACCTGCCTATGGTTTGGAATAAGACTATCCAATAAGCATAATAAGTGTACTCTCCTAAACCAAGGAGCTCTCGCAACCTGAGAGAAGGTGATAATAAAAGACAACTGAATAAACCAATTCTATTTCTCCTGAACCTGGATCCATCCTCGAAGAAGTCCCTTCGAGTTCGTATATAACCATACGATGGATCTATCCAATGGAAGTGGATATCTGTAGTAAAACGGGTGTTCTGAGAAATGCAAAGGGTAAAAGAAGGAGTGGCAATGACTTATGCAACTCAGACAATCCAAAAGCCAGTATTTTAAGAAGGTTCGGTCAACCTGGTCACTGAGTCATAGTCTAGGGTCGGTCAAAGGTCGCTGCCAAAGAGAGAGAGAGAAAAGAAACACTCTGCGTGCACTCTAACCTAGATCAGAATGGTCATAACTTTATCTAATCCGAAAACCTCCCACTGTCCTGTCAAATTCTCCCCCAAACCTGAAAGAAGAATCAATCGGGATCACCCGAAGAGTAAACCAACTCATCAGTGGGAATCGGGATCCAACTCTCATCGCATGATAACGTGATGGAATGCATCCACGTTACTCATACTCCAGAAGGTATGCGCACACTTGGCAAGTTTCAGTTTCTTTAGAAACTCCCGATCTGATTTTTGCCCCATGCTCTTATAACCTTGACTTTGGTCAAAATGTCATAAGTCACATGCCAAGTTCTACCCATCACTATCTTGTCAATTTGAACCCACCCGCACATGCCCCTGACTTTGGCCAATCGGCAGAACGACTGTCCCAAACTAACTCATCTATCTATGCAACAATTGAATACCCAGCAGCTACCAAACACTATGCCTTAACTTTGGCTAAAATACATAGCTTGAATACTACTGAATACCCAAAAGAAGTGACGGAGGGCTACGGCTGGTTTTTGGCGAAAAACCTTTAGCGTAGTGAACTTGATATCGCTGAAGGAACCTGATAGCTTTTTAAAATATAGTGGCGAAAACCTTTTGCTAAAGAGGTCACTCCCGGTGAAGGGATCTCGGCTCTTTCCTCATGGAATGAGGTGCAGGATATTCCACTGAATACCGCTATGCAAAGCAACATGTAATCGACTATAGTGAAGTTATTACCCTGACGCAAACTTCTGTCCAAGGGGTCTTTCCCGGTGAAGGGATATCAGCCCTTGCCCCGTCGTATGGGGTGCAGGATATTCCACTGAATACCGCTATGCATAACAAAAGGAAACGTCTTTGCAATAACACTTTTTAAATTGTTCCAACAACTCAACAGGTTTGTTTTACTTTGCATTGATCAGAATCAATGCAGTCCCATCAATCAATCACACCATAAAAGAACGAAAATAAAATGTACGTATATGCCATCCGCATTCGTCACTGGGTCCCGTCATCACCCGTTAGGTTACTTAACTAACGACAGAGCGGGGACTGGACTAGCGCGGGTGTAAAACATATACAACATCTAATAGTATATAAGCCAATATACATAATCGCTCCAGGCGTGATAATAAGCAACATTACAGAAAAGTAATAAGCATCACAGAACAATACAGATAATCTGGAATCCCCGAGTTTCACAGAGCCGCTGCTGAAACCCGACGTTCCCCTGTCGTGTGGATAGCCTGTGCAATGAAACCTAGACCCCTACGGGTGCGGCAAGTTACCCGCCAAAACTTGAAGCGAGGTAGTCCCCACAGCATAGTGAATGGAACACCCGGCACTACACGGAATCCGGTAAATTGAGCACCCCTCCTTGGGTCAACCTGTACCCCCTACGAGTGCGGCGAATAGTCTGCTAATTCTGAAGTGGGGCCCCTCTGCCTCTCAAAGCCATGAGATGCGGACCCGTTGCTTTCCCGAACCCGGCTATCCGTGCACTCCGTCGCGGGGTAAAACCTAGTACAGTAATGAAAAATAGTACAATAGGTACATCGACCGCAACCTGGTCGTGCCCCAAAAGAATATTATACAACAGGCAGTGACGGCAGTCCACAAGTTGGACGCTCGCCCCGCAATATCAAATGTACAAATAAACACAGACTGTACTACCATTGCACACTGCTATCCACCACGACAAATCCGCAACAATACAGCACAACACAGAACATCAACGCGAATGTCACGTTCGCAAACCCGTCTAAAAGAACTATAGCAATCAGACGCGGTTTACCGATCAAATGACATTCCCGGTCGGAGATATAATGTAAGCACTGTAAACTAACGTGTTTAAATTTCGATCGACCAAAGACGAAATATTAAAAAGTGGGCCCCACAGCTTACTGGTGAACAGTAACAAAACCTGGGCCCAAACTGTATTGACCAAAAACCCCAAAATCCTTCACAGAACGCACTGAAAAATTTTGGAGGCACGTGCTCCCCACGTGGCCGCGGAAGGGCGGCCAAACCATGGGTTTGGCCGCGCTTCCGCGCTTCCATGGAGAGATCATGACCCCAAATTTTGTCGTGGTTCTTAGAATCGCCTGCTGTGATTTTTAAGATGTACAGAAATCAATTTTGACACTGTTTAAAATCAACAGAACTGTCAAGTGAAGAAAATTGTGATTTTTTGCAGTTTTCGATTTTCGGTCGGATCGATGTTTTAAACGCGTTAGCACAAGTTAGTATAGCAAAATGGTGAGGCTCTGATACCACTGTAAGTCTACGTTAGCGCCCCGGCAGTCTACAGACGCCAAATGCGGAATAAAACTTTTAAACTTGGCGCTATCGTATACTTTAACCCGGATCTGCCATTATTGCTAAACTAACAAACTGTAAAGAGTGTAGGAAGGTTATACCGAACGATCCGAGTCCTTCGTTCTTCAACCATCATCCCACGCTCCGTTGCGGCTGCTCCGATCTCGTCGATCTCCGAATCCTCCGTCGAGGTGGCACCACATGATCGGTTCTTTAAACGGGCTCCCGCCTCTGACTAGAGGCAACTCGGTCGTCAAGTTTGCCAAAAGAGACGACCAAGAATGATGTAGAGATTGAGTAGATGACTTTGTCTCACTTCGTCCAAGTCCGTGGACGATCGGTTAATGAAGTTGCCGCGGAAATCGGGTGATGGAATGAAATGAACTGTAAATTCCATACACCCCAAACTATCATAATCTTTTTCTAACCGAAATGAAAACTCAAGTGAGAGTGAGTAAGAGGAGAGAGAGAGGGCAAGCCATATATAGCAAGAGGGAGGTGACCGTAGGAGAAGGGGGTGACCATAAGCTAAAAGCTTCTCACTTCAAAATATCTTAAGCAATCCAAAAGGAATTAATCACAAAGCATGAGTCATTAGGCTTAGTCACCCTTTAATAAATGCAACCAATGAAAACCCTACACCAATAAGCCTAGTCACCTCATCTAGAAAATTCTAGAACACTGACTCACCTTATCTGTAGAAAAGATAAATCCGTCTTTAACCAAATGTTAAAAGACGGCTGATAGAAAACTGGAAACTGGCAACTTCCAAAAGTGATCCCGAAACGACTTTCAGGATAACCCCGTAACTGTATAAATATACCCGCACTTGTATTACGACCGAATACAAATGCAACTGAGACAAAGATATTATACCTACTCAATATAATACTCGGATCCGGCTTAAACCAAAGCCGACCAGTATTATCTGCCCGAAAAATAACACGTGCGTAAACGCACGTGCATTTTCCGAACCCTGCCATAAAACCATACGGCCTCTACAACGTTTCGCCCGAAACTTGGGAAACTGTCTGTGGGGGACTCTAATGACTCTTCAGTACCCTGGCAGTGGGTTTAACCACAAACCGTCAGCTGCACTAGCTATGCGTAACGGTTGCCCACGGACTGAACTTAAGGGAGGCCGATGAGCCAACTCAAGGGTGGCCGATGAGCTAACACATCCGGAAACCCTACTGAGCCTAACAGTGACAATGTATATACAGTCCGGTCCGTTCGTCAATGAGTATCGCATATCCGCCTAGGGGGCTAGTAACGTCAGACCCCCAGAAGCAGTATAAGTCGTGTCGGAGTGTAGCCCAATAACACCCTGAGATACTACTGGAGTACCTACCAGTAAATCTCCTGCCATGGCCATGGACTTTGTGTAATGGCTCTCCTAGACACAGCACGACCTCGCCCCCAATACCGGGAGAGACGAATCCCCTGCCGATCCGCTCACGTGCCTCCATATGGCTCGGGACTGTACCCAAAAGCTACCTGTTTGCACGACTCCTTTGAGCCGTGGTAGGGTAGAAATCAAAGCACAGTGGGAACTCACACGAGACAAATGACGACCTCAGGTCGATGAACTAACCTGTACACATGTCACCAGGGAACTGCTATCTGACGGTAGATATAATACTAACTAGCAGATTCCCGGCGAGTCCTGTCCGGTGTACTCATAACCCAATGAGCACCTGTATACATCTTAGGTGATCGAACTGACACCAGTGGCTTGTGAGACCGGCCACCGCCCCTCGTCGGGGTCTCGACTGTATACACTAGTCTACTCCGGAGTATCGATGCCCTGTCTCGAAACTCCCATGACTAGGGACCACAATTAAGGATATGCATATAAACTACCCAACTCTCACGTATATGATCGCCATCATACTGTTGGTAGTAAAGCAAGATCCTAAGGGCTCTATCAAAGTGTAACATGCAATCAGTCACCTGAACATGTACACGACTGATAAAGGCAAACCAGATAGTATACTATCATTTCGAGTAAGACTGTCCTACCGGGATAGGTCCTCCGCAATCATTGCAATCACGTACCTGCGATCCAATAATTGACTATGAGGGCACTATCTCCAACATAGCAAGCATGAAAAAGAATCCTACTTTAACTTGAACTTTCTTGATGAAGCTTCTAGCCCTCTATCCATGAAATTATCTCCCTTCTTTCTTCCTTCTCCTTCGATCCAAGCCACAAGGCAAAAGGCAAGCTGACTTAGAGGCTGAATGCCTACTTTCTGAATAAAAGATTTTACCAAAAGCTATTAATATAGCTATCGAGTCACCCTACGGAGAACTTTAACTGTACTTTCGACGCTTTCTTTTTATTCTGTATACCAATAAGCCACCGATTTTCTCTTTTCCAAAATAAGTGGTTAAGTGCTTGAGACTTCTCTAAAGAGAGTTGACTGGCAAAAAGCGGATCATCGTCTTAGGGCTTAGACTGACTCCCTTGACAGATAGCTTGAAGCCTAAGATGGATAACTTCAATAGTAGAATTCCCTGATCTTACTGAACGTCTTTCATTTCTGTATGATAGTCACCCTTTTCTCACTACTCCCTTTTTCGAGGGATGAGCTCTGACTAAAGCTATCGAGAAGGGATCTAATTCAGATCTTCTATTTCCAACCCAATTCGTCGAAAGCCTACTTTCTTCGTAAACACCTTTAAATTCCGAATCATGCCATGGCTTACCCCTGATTCTAGGACAAAAGAAATGGACTAAGGGAGGGCACCAGATTCTAGCTTTCAAGGTTTTGAACCAAGTCGCTGGGTCCTAACCATTAGGGTTAAGAGTGATTTCTGAACGAGGAGACAGGCTTGCAGACCTTAATGGAATTTGAGTTGATTGCATTTACTTCTAAGAGAAAGAGAGTGGCTCAAGCAATTCAATTGTAGAAGTGGCGATATGGAGCAATTCTTTCTGGCCTAGAAAATTGTGACAATAAGGCTGCCATGCTGAGATAGTCAAGCTAGTCTTACATTTTTGAATCCAGACGTCTGTGTCTGATGTATGTGAGAGGGGTTTTGGACTAAGAGGCCTGATTTTGAGGAGGGAGGAATATTGAAAGTCGTAAGTGAAGAAAGTAAGTAAAGCTCTAAGCAATCTATCTCTTCTCCTTTAAAGCGAGAAGTACTCCAGGGGCTTGCGTCGGACCTTAAACTAGAGCCAGGAGACAGATCGGAATACTGAATACCCACACTCGAGGAACAGGCCAATGTAGCTTTCGGGGAAGGAGATCAGAAAGACTAAACCGGGAGTCTTGATTTATTTGATTATAACGGTAGCTAGTTTCGTTTTTAAACTCTTTTTCGCAGGTTCCATCTTTCAAGCAAGCTTTTGGCTGTGACGAGTACAGCGGTTCCTTCCTTTGCCTCTTTGCGAGTGCCGATGGATAATCAAAACAAAGATCTGTAAAGAGTCGACAAAGGTCTTCACAAAAAGGGACTTGGAAACATTCTTAACATAACAAAAGATCGATATTGTGTCGTCTCGCCCACTTCCATCTACATGGCTCGTTCCGCTCGCGTACTCTCTTGGAAGAATCCTTGGCTCACTTGTACAACTTGAACTGGGTTATAAAAAGGTAACAACAATATTGATCTTCCTTTAGAGGAAATCAAAGTTTGGTCTTACCTTTTTCTTGCTGGCCCTCAATGATCAAGGATTGCATCGACTATGCCCGCCGATGCGATGCCCGCCAGTTTCATGGTGACTACTCAAACCTCCCTCTATCCCTTACGCTGTGCTACCTCACGCTACCTGCCTTCTTTCGTTGCTTCACTCTCCTCCGCTCTACCTCGCACTGATCTTCTGGGGCTGCTCTTGCTTCCTTCACTTACTGCCTTAGAAAGGAACAAGCTTAATTGAGGCACCTACCACCTTGCATTGTCGCTCTGCTCTTTGCTCGCTGTCTGGGAGCTCCACTCATCATCCCTATCACTCGACAACCCAACCTTTTCATTCATTACAGTAATGTGATTCCATGTCTCTGATGATTCGGCAGGAGGAGAGAGGCAAGGCTTTGGTATTACTTAACTACAAAGAAATAAGCTGAAGAAAGATCGGGGTTAGAACTAGAAATTAATGCTGTCAAATTTGGACGGTTTGAAGATGGTGATGGTGATTGAGCCGGTGCTGAAGTTTCCTGAGTTTGATAAGCCATTTTCGGTTGAAACTCTCGCTTCTAGCAGAGATCTTGACGGGCTGAGCACTTGACCAGTTGGTGATGCGGCAAGTGAACAATGAGTCTTGGTTGAAGACTCAAGCTTGTGGGCTTGGTAGAAGCAAACGAGTTGGCTATGACAGATTGGGCATGTTGTCGCTTACGACTTGGGATGTATGGGACATTCCCTCATGATGGAATGGCTACCTTGTTTGTGTTGTCTACTCAAGGGAAGAGCGGGATACTTAGCGGAAAGGGTGGAGTCTCTCTTTACCTGGAGTTTATAAGCAAGGAGATTTTCTTTGCTCCAGAGTGCCCTCCTGGGGAGCAACTGAGAACAAGGGCGGTGGATGGGACATTGATCCAAAGGTCGAGTACGGCCCTTCTACTACTTTGAAGCCCGTTTCCTTGAAAGGCCTAACCCCACTGATCTCCTTTTTAGTACTTATCAATTGATCCTCTTTCCTTTCTTCCTTCCCGACTATTTATTTGCATAGTTGAAAGTCAAACGAAGCAAAGTGACAAATCAACAGGAGAGGAAGTGACCTGCTGACTGATGATTATGATTACCTGCTCTGATGTGCTATCCGTATCAAATATGACGAGAGCTCGGTCCTCAACGAAGGGAAGTGCAGAAAGCGATTCATGCTTACTATAAATGGCGACAGAGAGAAAACAAAAGCCAAGAGCCGATAGCTAATGTCACTAGCCTGAACTTCTTTATCTACTTGAAAGCTGATGATAGTACGGCTTTCTTCAAGAAAGTTTACCCTGAGTCCGAGTTAGTTGTTCTAGTTCTAGTTCAGGACAGGCATCCAAAGCTCGGCAACAACCCTCTTTCTCTTTCATTGCCTAGCTAACCAATTCCGCTTTTCTGTCTCATTGACAATCGTCCACAGGTTCAGTTGCTCAAGCAAGAATTCCATCCTTGACTTCCATTGTACATGGCACCATTCAACCTGTCCCCAACACTGAGTGTGGTCATTGACGTCATTCATTCATTGGTACGACGGATGCCGTCGCAGAGGTAGACGACTGACTTGCCTTAAAAAGCAAAAAAAGGGTCTTTGTGATTCTCATTTTTTTATGGATTCGGGTTTTCACGGTTTCACCCATGGAATTTAAAGATAACTGCTCTGCTATCCAGTCAGAGGCCATAAGCCATCCCGGCGTACTTATTTGATTTGATATGACGAGGAGCAATCCAATCCGGAGGACTACACGAGGACTAGGCAATCAAGCTTTTCTAAACACAATAACCCCCGTTATTTTGTATTGAAAAGATTCCATCCTGACCATCAATATTTTCAAATAAATAAGGAAGTACGTCTATTCTGTTTGAAACAAAGACAGCAGGCAGGCAGACACGTCAATACAGGCACTCGTGATTCCGGGGAAGGGAAGAAGCCACCCGGATGCATGCTTCTTACCTGTCTAGGCTTAGGGCTACCTTGCCTCCCGACTAGGAAGGATAAGAAGGTGTGGGGATACACGAGTCAAAGCAATCGGTCCTAATTGTAGGAGGTGGAGGGGCTCTATGAGCGTAAAGGGAAAGCGAAATGTAGGCGCGCTACTTAGGGGTCCATTACAATTCTACTTTTTAAGAATAGCATGATACCGAGGTTCCCAACAACCTACCTAATAGGGCGAGTGTCATCCTCCGAAATCGAGGATCTTCAATGCTTATGAACAGACTTGTTGAATAAATCGGGGCCCCTTACTACTGAAAAGACACTTGAATGTAGAGGCGGGATTTCCTCACTTTCCGGAGAGCAGGCCATAGTTTCACACTCGTGCCCTTGCAGAAGAAGCTCCTCCAAGGGTACGAGAAGCATTTAGGGATACGGCTATAATGTGGTCGTTAACCCCCCCTTTCTCGGCTTATTCTGTCACTGTGCAGTTGACAAGAAAGGGCCCTCTATCTCCCATTCCACAGCAAGGCCTGCCCTTACTAATTAGGTATAGTTTTCTATTTTAGAATAAAATAAGATGGCTAGACCTTTAATAATCCCCTTAAAATTCTTTCTTTTTTAATTAACAATAAAGTAAAGGTATCGACAAGGCCTGTTCTAGCATCCCTTAGCCTTAATCCAGCAGCGAAGGAAGAGTAGCACACAAGTATATTACACTTTCAAAGGGAAGAAAGCTTAGCGCTCAAAGAAAGCCTCTGAGGAGGGTAGATGGTGGGGGGGAGACTGACTGACTCGATTGTGGGCCTCATCGCAATCGTAGATAAACGCTATTCCTGACTAGAGCTCTTCTTATAGGATAGAAAGAGGGAAGGGAAAGGAGGATCTATCTCTTTAAAGGAGGGGAATGGATTCAAGGTCTTCCATAGGAGCAGCCGCGGGTTAATCTCCATTATCTCTTGGGTCAAGCCGATCTAATTGGAACGCCTCTGGTCTTGCTTTCAAATCAATAACATAACATTCTCTGGCTGTCTTCTGGTTCCCTCTGACTATTCCGACTCCAAACTCGATTGGGAATTTCATGACTTGATGGTAAGTGGAGGGCATTACTTTCAGTTGTCCGATTCTTCCTCGCCCAAAGATAGCATTGTAAGGTGAGTGGACCTTAACAACTTGGAACTTGACGAGTATAGTTCTCTGGCAGTGCTCATTCCCGACAACTACAGGTAAAGAAATGGAACCTTCGGTCGGACGGCATTGCCTGTGAAGCCGCAGAGTGGGGCTTCCACAGGCCTTAATAAGTCGGGAGTTCAATTCATCTTGGCAAAACAATCATAATAAAGAACGTCTACTCCACTTCCATTATCAACTAAAATGCATTTTACAAGATATATAGTTGTTTCTTTTTGTCTCCACAACAAGTGCATCATCGTGTGGGGTCCTTCTAAGTCGGCTTCAGAGAAACTAATTGGTTCTTCTTTATTCTTCTTGGCTGGCGACTCGATGCTCTGCACAGTTTGTCTACTTCTCTTCTTCGAATTACTCGGCTCCTCATATTGTGAACCTCCCATGATCATATCATGTTGATGACGCCGACCACGGGCTGCTTTTCTGCTCGGTGTTCTGGTTGCTTCTCTTCTCTCCGAGCTTCTTGTTGCTCCTGTGCCACGAACTGCTTCTGGTTTCCCTTCTGAAAGAACTGTTCAATAGCATCCTTGAGCTGGCGGCAAACGATCAGATTCTTCTCCGATTCGAAACATCATCTTATTACGAGCCTCTCAGACTGAATCAAGGGCTACTTAAGTCATCAGATCTAGACAAACTTGCCGCTAATCTTGTGTTTTACCGGTGAATGGTCTGGTACCGTAGTATGCCATCTTGATTAGTAAAAAAGGCTTGTTTTTGGGCTCTGATGCGTCTAGTAGTAAGCAATCCGCCAAAAGTCTCTCAAATAGGCCCCTCTTTTTGAAGGCTTATTCAACTTGCTTATCAAAGGATGCTAGCAAAGCAAAGAGGAGGGAGACGGCAGGCGGAAGGTAAGGAGGAGTGGTGCAATTAGGCCTTCCCCTCGGTATACGATATCAGTATATAAAGTCAATTTCTCTCGTAGGCCCAGTCAAATTCAAACTTCTAGTTTGAGGGACTTCACCGCTAACGAGCATCGATAAGTTGTCGCAAGCAATCAATCAAAGTGATTCCCTTCCTTATTATATATAATCTATCTTGGGCCCTGCCCTTGTCTACAGCTATGCTATCTGTCTCACTGCTAAGTTATGGGTCGATCTGCACCTGGATCAGATATGGAGATTTCAGCTCTTTCCTTCCTTGTTTGCATTCCAAGTTGGTTCCAAAGAAAGGGTTGGAAAAGAGAATCAAAGGTCATATAGGCCCTCCCGTCCCATTCCATTTCCTAAGATCCGTCGTGGTTCGGAGTCTCGTACTAGCCCCGCCCTATCTAAGTAAGGCGGATGGAAGATGGCCTTCTTAATGAGCTCTCTCGCTTTACTTTATTGGTAGAGCATTTCTTGCTAGATCAGATTGAGAGTGACTTCTTCCGCTGTTTACGTTTTCAAACTCATTACATCGGTGTCGACATTTTCTTCATCTCAGCCAGTGTAGGCTTGCTCCGCAAAGGCTACATTTCGGCCTTTCATTGAAATTCTTTCAATTCATTTTTGAAGCCCTTCCTGCCTTCCTAATCTCACCGGGGGTACCACGCAATCCGTTTAGATATATTTCAGTTGCCAGTGAAATGGAATCATCGAATTTCTTATATAATGTTGAGTTGTAGCTTGATTCATGAATGTCAGATTTTCTTGAGAAAGCGGCGGGCCCACAGTGCTTTTCATAAGCCGGTCACCGGTTGGATAAGAGCCCTTTCTGACTGGATTCAGCAAGCCAGAACTCTAGTTCCTTTAGTAGGGGAGATTCTGTTTGTTTTACCTTACGTTTTAGGAAGAAGATTACCCATTTTGATTGGACATGAACTTGAGGGTGGAAAGGCTACCATTCTTAAAGTACATAGCGTTGATAGGATCGCTAGTTTGAAGCCCAAACAACGAATGATAGGGGAATTATTCTCAAGAATCCATCTTTGTGAGAAGCCTTTCTTCCTATCTATATCTGGTTGACAACGACAAAGAACTTTGATTCTTATAGTGAAAAAGCCCCAGGAGCGAGTTTACGAGCTAATGAACTGCTCATCAACTCCTTAATAGGATACCAGTGTACTGCCTAGGGCTTAAAGACAAAATAGGGAAGGCGCCAGTCCTCATAACCAGAACTCGAAAACCTCTTAAGGTGTAATAGATACTCCCTGTTCACCATCTTCTTCTTTTGGGATGCAATCATCCGGTGACTCTTGCTCCACTCCTGGCTACTCTGTCATTGCTTCCTCAAGTATGGCTTCAGTGGATGGCTTCTCCCCTACTTCACTCCCACCTTCTTCACTAGTAATCTCCACAACCTCAGGAGTGGCACCTTTAGTGGCAGCCTTCTTGTGCCCTACTTTACTCCTTGAAATTGCTGCAACAAAGAGGATTTTCTCAGCCAATGGAAATTCAACGGATAGGGGAGTTGAGGCATTGGTTGCTAATCCCACTTCTGGTAGGAAAGAATCTCCTGCCCTTGGTCGAGCACTACAACCCTTATGGTCGAGTAGGTAAACCTCCTCAAGCGCTCGCGAAGGCTCTGAAAGACCTCAAAGCAGTACTATTGACTTTGTGTTGTTAACTCCACTCTTTCTTGAGGGACCATCAATTCAGATTTTTCTTCAAATCGACGCCTAGGGAAATTGAGAAAATGAGAAATGCCAGCTATATGAAACAAAACATGTACTCGTAAACAACCCTAACGGTTAAGGAGATAATGGGAGGGCTAGTGAGTGAACGTCTTTGGGTCTTGCAATTGCCTTCCACATTGGAACGGAAGGTTGCTAGTCTCAAAGTGTAGTGGGCCAATACGTCAAGTGACTTCTTATGAGGGACCGCACTAGCCCCCGGCGCTTGAGGGTCCCCGGCGCTTGAGGCGCTGCCTTTCTGCAAGCAAGTAAGAAAACCTTGTTTGAGTTTTCTTTAACAACTAAGTGAGAGAGTGGTCCCTTCGCGAGTGAACGGAGCCAGTAATATCGATAAGTAAACTAAGTGGAGAGAGCAGAGTAGCCTTCGCGAGCGGAACGGAAAGCACTTCTGACAGGGCTGGTAAACCGACGTTGAGATTGTGTAGTTCGACAAGAGTCATCAATTCCGTTTCAGTTGGCACTAGCCCCCGGCGACTGAGGGAAGAAAAAACCCTTGACTGAGTTAGAGAGCGGAGGAGCCTTCACGAGTGAACGGAGATATCGACAAGCACTGCACGAAGTGATCCTCAAGAACTGAGCGAAGCCCCTTAGTATGAGCTAGTAGTGAAAAGAGAAAGTGACTAACCTTGTTCGAGTTCTGAGTTATGAGCTAAGAGTTCTGAGTTCGAGTTCACCAATACTCTAACACAAACTCATAAGTAGTAAGAGTGTCCCTTTGGGTTTTCGTTACAGGTTTGAGTTGAGTTAGACAAAACCTGAGAAGCGAAGGAAGGAGCTAATCTCCTGACGAGCGGAATGGTTAACGAGTGAAGCGAGGGTCCCAAGCGGAACGGCATAGCCTCTAATGCCCCCGGCGCTTGAGGGGGCACCTCAGGGACTAAGAGTTCAGAGTTTGAGTTCGAGTTAACCAAGCCTAAGTGGTAACAGCGCTCATAAGTATACAGAGCTTCCCTTCCTTACAGGTTTGAGTTGTTGAACAAAACCACTCAGACTTTCAGCAAGTAAACTAAGTGAGAGAGCGGAGGAGCCTTCGCGAGTGAACGGAGCAAGTAATATCGACAAGCACTTGGCTGGTCTACCTTACCCGTTAGAGTAAGCTAGTATGAACTACCTTCAGGTATGAACTGGTCTCATCTCTCTTCTTCCCTTCCTTTAGTGGGAGCTAACAGGGCTAGGTAGCTTCCCTTCCTTCCTCACCAAGTAGTCTCGTTGGTCGTCAAAAGGAGCCTTTCTCATAATCTTATGAGCTAGGGGCGGCGAAAGCTTTTTCCGGGAACACTCATTTAGGCCGCCCGGCCTGGGACAGTTGGTTGATTGGATAAGAGGGGAGATCCGCGAAGGGAGTCTCACAAAAGAAACTCTTAGGCAAAGAAAGTGGGCTCAATCTGAAGGTGGAGGGTCTTTAGGCACTCATCCCTTTAGGGCGAGGGGTGGGTCAAAATCATTCTATATGAGGAGCCAGTTGAGATTGAGATATCAATAAGTGGAGTCTTTTCTTATAAAGCCTCCTCGGCTATTGGTCTTCCGGTCCGGCTTCCTAAACCCACCGGGTCCCTGGCCATGCGAATCT
This sequence comes from Agapanthus africanus, assembly GCA_030015575.1. Taxonomy (NCBI): domain Eukaryota; kingdom Viridiplantae; phylum Streptophyta; class Magnoliopsida; order Asparagales; family Amaryllidaceae; genus Agapanthus; species Agapanthus africanus. The sequence continues at coordinate 315,569,143 of JASDDO010000001.1, read as the reverse complement.
AGGATTCAACCTTCGCATCTCACTCGACTTTCTTTCTGGGAGAGCCCATAGAGAACTCAATGGTATCCACTTTTGAATCGACTCGTTGAAACGGTCGATGCTCCTGACTAGCTTTAGAGCACACGGCAATTGATACTACTTCGCTATCGGTCACCGCATTGAAAGCGATCTGTATACGTTAGGTAAGTAAGCAGCGTAATAAGCCGGCCTTTGAAGAAAGAAAGACCGTTCCATGTTGTTCGCAAGCGGTCTACTCCGGGTGGCAAATTGAGTCGTATAAGGGATGGACTTCATAAATCAAACTGTTTGTTTTAATGTAAACGAAATAAGATGAAATAAAGAATGATAGGGCTAGGTACAAGGTGCATTAGAGCAAGTCACTTCTGATCCCTACCCACAGAAGGTAAGGAACTGGGACGGAATGCGAGCCAGAGGCAGTGCATCCTTTCCGGGAAGCAGTACGTGTGGGTGTGCTTATTGGGGAGTAACCAAGGAAGTAGGAGCAGAGTTCAATCGACGGGTGGCTAATGCATTCTCGACACAAGTCCCTAACTCCTAAAGGCTATCTGCTAATCAAGGTATCTCGATCCTTGCACCTTAGAGGGAGGATAAGATCATTTTCCAAATGCACACTCGTCAAATCAAATTGGATTAGGTTAAGTGTATGCATCTCCTAGGGATAAAGGCGTTGACACATGACTCAGCTGTGTCTTGGGCAAGGAGTCCTTTCATCTTCATTCGAGAAGTGATCATCGGGTGGTCCATCCTATTTGTATACTTGCGCCTTCGAAAGCAAGGATAAATTTTCCGATAAAACCACTCACCACGCCTTTCTCCCTTGTAGATCTGGTCTCTTGGTACTTTTTAACGTACCAAAGCAAGTTTTTGATTGCCAAAGTTTTTGATCAACCACTTGTTGATCCGTCTTCCTTTCCGGATAGGTATTCCCGCCGAGGAGACCCGCCCCGACCTTGACTAGCTCACTTTTTTCTTAGCTGGTGTTTGCTTGTTATCTGGTCCAGTGAACAGTCTCTTTCTAGAGACAACTGGTGTGCATCTAACCAGAGCTGGAGCAATTCATGGAAAGCGTCCTTATCTGATTCAAGAACTGAGAGTCTCATCTCCTGGGGCCCCTGATCCTGTGATGTAGAATCCTTTGGGTTATAGAAAAGCAAAAGTGGAAAAAAAGATGAAAATCCAATGATGGGATTAAGGATAATGGTAACCTAAAGTCTGTTTTATTTTTTAGTATGGATAAAAGATCTTCTGCATATAGCTGCTATGCCAAAATAGGGTGCAACGAACTGAAAGCCCTTATTAAATGAAAAGTGCCTCCCAGATACATGGCTTACCTTACATACCCGGGCCCGGCTCAACATTCTTGGAAAACAATCGAATCTAGGCTTTTCAATGACTTGACCATTCAATCTTGTGAACTAATCGAGACCGAAATTGGATAAGGAGATACGAACGGAGAGGAATAACCAATCGATGAAAGAACATGAAACCATTCTGTTTCAATAGAGGTACGGGAAACGGTTGGGGGCAATGAAGTAGGTGAAGTGGTTGGATTTTGCGAGCTATTCCAACCACTGCTGGATGTGATTCCAAGAGCCGAACGAGAATGAATACCACACAGAAGAGTCAAGACCGGGCTCCCTAATGGAATGTTTAACCGATCCATTCCGGATCGATCGAATTGGTACGGAAGTTGTAACATGGGAAAACTATGGAAAACACAATTTATTTGAATAACCCGGTGACCTACCAATTGTAGAAGTAGGATCTTTGGCAAACAATAAGCACTTAAATAATACAATTCGAGTGTACCATCTTCTTTCTCATTTCGAGGAAAAGGTTCGGGAAGAAAGGGAAACAACGAGGGGATCCGAATCGGACCTAAATGGGAATGACATGAAAAGTCTTTTTCAAAACCTATAATTAAGGGTGTTACGACGATATACGATAGGAATAAAAAAAACTCGTGATTGGTGTGGAAGGGAAGATCTGCTTATGAAATAGTTCAAGAAAGAGTCGTCTAATTTCCTTACTTATTCGTTCTTTCGAATTCATTAACTTCGACGGCTGGTTCTGAACGCCGCGTAACATCATCTTCTTCAACCAACCTCTACCGCCATTTACACAGAGGGACCTGCCTTTCGGTGCGGCCACTAAAGAATTGCTTATACACTAAACAACTGCTCATATATACTTACTATAAGACTGACTTTATGGCCTTGCCGCCCGCCGCTAGCACAGAAGCTAAGCGCTTGAAAAGCGCACTAAGAAACGTTGCGTCGGCCTTACCCAAACAACGGAGTGAGCACCTAGCGCGAAAGCCGTTGCGTGGTAGACCAAGCAACGGAGTGAGGGCCTAGCGCCCGTTGCGCGGTAGCGCATCCGTTTTCTTGCTCAAGTATTCACTACCTTTTTTCTGGCGCGTAAGCTACCGCAAATGAATGAAGGAATAAAAGGCCTCCGCATTAGAAAGACGAAAGAGGCATGGAGGGCCGACTACAAGACCAGGACTACAATACAAGTTATGAGCGATAGCGAAGCTTCGGCCCTTTTTTTCGACCACAACTAGCTATCTTATAGCAGACAAATAACGCAAGCCTACTCAACGAATCTCATGGAAACGCCTGTTCGCAACTAACTAATAGAAAAAGACAACTACTTGTTAAACTTGTAGTTGAGTGCTCTGTCGTTGTTTGGATTTTGACCGGGTCCGAGCTTCCCAAGCTCTATGCTGTTTGGGAACTTTGCAAGGGTCTTACCACCTTCTTTATTTACTATATTTGAGTCTTTAGGGTACTTTGGGATTATATTTCGTGCCGAAGATTTGTGCTTGTGGGCTAGGGTGAATATAGCGGACCAGCGGATCTGGTGGTCGACAATCGTTCGGACTTGGTAAAGGTTGTCGCGGCACCTGTAGTAGGACAGAGGACTTATCGCGATGCCTGAGGACCGATTTACTATGTCTCCGTCGCTGACGTTCGTCAAAGAGGCCACATGGATTGGCCTGGGTCTTCTTCGGCTAATGAGACCTCGATCCCGAAGCCTTCGGAGTATCTTTTTGATAGGCGCCTCTATCTGTATGGGGAATTCGCTGCTAAAAGATCCTGCCCAGTGTCCCCCTCTTTCCCTCGCCGCCTTCCGACCCGCGGGAGTATACAATGAAAACTTCCGGATACTCATGCCTGATCATAAGACTGCCTCTTCAACGTCCGATGGTACGTTGCTCCGACCTGAGCTATGCAACAACGAGATCTCCCTTGATCCTTGCCGGATGTGCTTGACGGTCCCCCATAATACGCTAACTTGGAGAATTCTTACTCCAGCTATTCCAAGAGTCTCTGCTAGTTGAACCGCGTCCAGTAGACGACCTCTTCCGCTCATCCCTTTCGTCAGCTGTTTGATCGGGATACTATGACCTAGGTCCCTAAACTTGGAATAGATGGCGGAGCGTAGGTGGCAAACAGTTATATGGATACGGTGCTTTACCCGTAGACGCTTCTCCAGCTCTCGCAAGAATTGTATGGGAGTCATCCTCGGAGGGACTTCCCGAATGACTGTACCGGGGAATTCTACCGTACTCCGTGCAGCTATGGTTGTTGATCCTGTGGAGCCTACCCAAAGGTTCAGGCCGGATTGTAGGAAGTGGGTGATACGTTTTTGTATTTCTATGAGAAGCTCTACGGCACCCACGATTCCCAGTAGTAAGTCGTCGGCATATCGCGCGTAACAAAAACTTATTAATAAGTCATGGGATTTTAAGGGGGCTAGCTTACGGGCCAGGCGTCTCTCTGACCTGATAACTAGTATCACCTCCCCGCCCAGCTCTATCAGCGGACCCCTTCTTTTTTTGCAATACTTAATAAGGTCTCTCATGGCCAAATTCTTTTTAAAGCCTTCTCCACCATAGAATTTAGCCTTCGGGGTCAACCCGGCGGCTTCTATGAGGAAGGCGGCGCAAAGGATGCTCGAGGGCTTGTTAAGGAAGGCGGCAAGGGCCACTGAAGGGGGGAAAATGAAAGGCGTTTTCTGGTCCCCCCTTCGTTGGGGGGTGCTTATGGGGGGTGTGCCACGACGAAACAAGGGAATGAAAGGTCGCTTTGCGTTGGATGCTCTTTACCCTCCCTACAATGATGGCTCTATTGTCTTGGGGAGCGTTGAAGCTTGCTTCTTCTCCAGAGTTTTCTTGGTCATCAATACAACGACCTGCCCTTAATAGAACTGATCTGATTCTCAGAACAAGAGGATTTTCGTGCTTCTGTCGGATCCTCCCTATCTCCTGATCGAGCTTGTGTAGGTAGATGTTGCCTGGTAGGGCCGATAGTAGTATACTGTGTAGGACGGAGTAAGGGCCCCTCTCACCTCCTACGAGTCGTCCGGCAGAACACAGTTTCTGAGTGGAGTAAAAGAACTTGGGATCGTCGATCTCTTCCTTAAAGATTGAGATGAATCGATGTCGGTCGATGGTGTGAAAACACTTCCTGATGTCGAATTCCAAAAACCAGCGAGAGGTTCCCCGCTCTTCTTTGATCCGTCTTAGGGCCGAGTGGTAGCCTCGACCCGAGCGGAAGTGCGATGTTTCTGGAAACTCGGGATCGTAAATGGATTCGGGTACCATTCCAATCGCCTCTTTCATGATCTTTTCTATGGGTAGAACTACTGTGAGCGGTCTAAACTTCGACCCTTCTTTCTTCATTTTTAAAAAGGGGAGCAAAGCCTGTTTTTTGCTCCCTCCATTGATAGATCAGGGGCCCTCCTGTCGGCCTGAACGAAACACTCCTTCAGGAAGTAGTCCCATCACCCTCGGGCCCGGCGCCAACCAAGAGGATGCGGGGCTCTGGCTCTCTCCAACCATTCCGAAGAGCCGAGATCTCGTAAAGGAAAAATGAGCTAGCTCAGCTGGTTTGGACCTGTGTGAATCAGTTCAGTGAGGGAGCCTTCAGGCTTTTCCAAGCCTTGCCGATAGGCGGCTCATGGCTCGCTCAGCTCGCTCGCGGAGTTCTTTAGATCAGTAGATCTATCTATACTATAGATTTGGATAGAGTCTCGCTCATAAAGGAAGAGTAGCGCGCTAGCGCGGCTCGCTTCGCTTTTCGACGAGAAAGATAGAAAGACCTATCATTATCATATTCTTAGATAAGAAAGAGTGACATATCACCTTTGATATCTAAGAATGACTTAGTCCCCGTTTTTCTCAACTAAATGGATTAGTCCACTTTCATCCACCGAGAATCTCCCATCAGCACACGGAATTGAAAATACCCCCCCCACATAACAAAAGTGACTTTTGCTGAGAGGCAAACTGATTAAAGACCTTACCCTAACAACGGAGTGAGCGCTAACGCGAAAGCCGTTGTGCGGTAGACCAAGCAACGGAGTGAGCGCCTAGCGCGAAAACCTATAGCGGTAGACCAAGCAACGGAGTGAGTGCCTAGCGCGAAAGCCATTGCGCGGTAGACCAAGCAACGGAGTGAGCGCCTAGCGCCCGTTGTGCGGTAGCGCATCCGTTTTCTTGCTCAAGTATTCACTACCTTTTGAGGTCTTAAAACAAACCTTTTACATTGTTTTTACTCCTTGCGGGTTCGCTACACAGCAAGTCCTTACATTTCGGAACAGCTAGGTGGACAATTCCTAACTTAAGCTTTTCTGGGCTTAACTTTGTATTTTTTTGAATGTGAAATTGAAACAACCTAACCACAAGCAACCAATCGCGCCCGTTCGACTGATCCATCACTTCGTCGCGTCACCTTGTATACCCACTTGCAAGAAATTTGCTTTACTCCAGCAGGCAGTGGAACAAGGTCCCATGTCTCATTCTTCTTTAGGGCGGAAATCCCCTTGTGCATTGCCTTCTCCCACTCTGCATTACCCTTTGCGTCTTCAAACGAACTCGGTTCCCCTATCTCGGACACACAACACTGTGAGAGCGACACAACGTCTTCAAAGTAGGCTGCATATACTTCAGATTAGACTTCTTGATCCGCAAAGACCTTCTAAGACGTCGACTGATTTTCAGTCGTGATGTCTTCCATTGGTAGTGGTCTCTTCTCTCGACTATCTCGCAACTCTGTTCGTGAGATACTCTCTCCACTTCTTGGAGAAGGCTTTTCCTGGCTTATGGGCTTTGGGCTTTGAACCTCAAAAAGACCTGTCTTCTATCAAATGGGGCTCAAAGATTTGAAGATGATAGCAGTTCGTGAACTCTATTTTGGCAACTCTACTGGTCCCGAGTCGCTCCCGAAAGAAACCTCCTGCCGCTCTGCCTACTGGGCCTGGCTACCCTGCAACTTACCGCTTCAAAGTCCTATCCTTGGCTACCGCTTGCTTGCTCACTTCCCCTTGCTGCTGCTAGCTTTCTGGCTACTGGACTACTTTCTTGCGGCTAAAACCAGCTTTCTTGGCTATGCTACTCTTTTTGTTTTGCTACCGGCAGGACTGCAGCTACGACTACATGCGCATCTAGTGCAGTGGCTTGGAAGCAAGCTACCTTGACCATCTTCCGAAGTTTTCAATAATTTACTGATCAATCCGTCGCGGACTGCTGTACATTCAGTCACGCCACAGTGACTTCCGAAGCGCTACGGACGGGACGAAATCCGACAGCCAATTGCTGGCTCTGAATAACCAGCCCAGCAATAAGCGTCATTCTTCCATAACCTAATGGGGCGCGGTTGCGCGCGAGCCGAGTGGCGTAGGTGCACAAGAGTACTTCGCGCCACAACCATCTCTTTTTTATAGGTTCTACGGACCGATGCCTGCTGCTTCATCCGGTAGAAAAGATTCATAGATATGCCTGTAATTAGAAGGAAGAACCGCCATAAAAATCTTCCTCGTGTATCATCTGTAGCAGAACTATGAACGGGAGCTAGCAATCCGGACCGTATTGAAAAGGTTCCTGAGACACAGCATGGAAGAGTCAAAATATTAAGAAGCGAGGTCCAAGAATGAAGAAGGGGTAGAATTACTGAATGAATACGAGCTGTGGCTAATACCCGAGGCATAAAAGACGTATTTTCTATAGGATCCCGAAACCACCAGCCACCCCGACCTAATTCATGATGAGCCCACCAACTTCCTGGCGAGATGCCTACGGTTAAAAACAACCGACATGTCAAGATCAAAATTCGAATTGGTTCCTGGTCCTGGTCAGAGACCACTGTGTTCGCGCCGGCTGTCCAATAAAGAGGCGAAGTAGTAGTCTCTTTCTTTCCATTACGAATGACACGCTTCGCCTGCTCCCTCCCCGTGTCCATTAGTGCTCCTGTCCAGAGCGAAGAGAAGGCGAAAAAGCGCCACCGAAGCTGCATGAGTAGGCTTCTATTGCTACGCAACAATAGAGCAGGCGTGCCGCCCACAAAATGTTTGAATGATCGGGGAAAGAGCGAGCTTCTTATATGATGGGATCCGACGCATCCAGTAGAGCGAAGCAGCGTTCCATTCTTTTCGGCAGCATACTTCCGCATTGGCGGCGAATGGAGTGCCACAATCGCATTCATCATTTTTGATCTACATAAGCCAAAGCCCATAGCACTGGCGACGTCTCCAGCATAAATGCGAGGAGGATGTATAGCTGATATAGGATCTTGTGGAACAGGATTTGATTCTACAAGCGGTTTGGTACGAACGAAGAAATTTCGAACAAAAGGATCGGAACTCGCTGATAGGAAAGGAGAGAAAAACAAAGCAATGCTAAGAGCGTAGTCTATCGATGAACAGCGGATAGACGGAGTTCTCTCTTTTTCATCTCGTGCCAGATGCAACAAAAGATTAGCCCTTTTTCCTTCTCGCGAACCACAGGAGCGCCCAGCACCCAGAAGAGCAAAGCTCATTTTCCTTCCAGGGTAAAGCAGCACATCAAAAAGGGCTGGCCCGTCAAAAGTCCGGTTCCTTCGCGATCGAAGTTCAGAATCAACAAGGGACAGATCTTCTCTTAACCGAACGAAGGGAGTGCACAACTGGGGCGCAGCCCCGCTTTTTTGTTGGAGAGATAGAATGGAGTTCTTCACGAAGTTCAAGACAAAGGAAAAAAGAGAAGTTTCTCTATAGCCTATTCGTTTTGAGACATTATTGCTTTGGGGTCGATCCCGGTAACAAAGAAGGAATCCATAAAAACTTGGAATCCAACACCATGATAAAATACTACCCTCATGATTAGACCATGTTCCTGAGATTTGATAAAAGAAAGGTGCATTAGCGGTTAAGACGTTGTAAATAGATAAGTTATTAGGAATATGACGGAACGAAAGACCAAGGAAAGGAAGAAGAATGCACCAAAATGCGGGTGCTGCACCAAACGCTAGTGGTGTTTCTTGTTGTAAGTGAATGCAACGAAAAGAATCGGAAATAACGAATAATGAGAGAATTCATTTATTGACATTTCGTGCTCATTTCCGAATTTCTGCTTTGTTATTCCCATCATCCGATAACCACAGGATGATCCCAATCTCTTTTTAGTAATAGATCTTTTTAATATGTCTCAGTCTCTGCGGCAAGGAAGAGAAAATGCATCGAGTCGTTTATCAAGAAAGTGGACGAGCATGGTGGTCCCTATATCTCTGAGGGGTGTACCACTGTAGTAGTTTTCAAGCCAGCATAAGAGAGAGCTCGGCTCAAAAGAAAAAGTCACTCACCTTATTCTTAGCTAGTGGAATTGTCACTCTTTCTTATCCACTTTGCCGAGAAGAGAGAACTATCAAATAACTCAAGCTAGACAAAAAGGTGCAAAAGTCCACAGTTCCTTAAGGATCCTGTAAGCAAGTATTTCAGATTTTCATTTAGCTTCAATTGCTTTCCCTTCTATCTCTAACTCACAAGCGGGTCCGCATGCAACAAAAGAAATTTGATTTGCCTACTACTCCCCCTCAAGGATAAGGAAATTGGACAAGAGCGAGAGCTAGACTGACTGTTGGCCCAATGCTCGTGGACGATGAAGACTGACGCCCCCCTGCGGCGGCTACTCATAAGAAGATGAAGAATTGAAAGAGGTAAGAGTTGGAGGTCACCCCTCTTCTTTGTGATCTCTTGCTGGAAGGAAAAACCCTGATCTCAGACTTCAAGGTAGTGAATACTTGCTGACTTTCATGAGTCACCATGCAAGGGATGAGCGCGCTAGCGCGAAAGCCGTTGCTTGGTTAAGGCAGAATACCAATCGAGTAGACCGTAGAACATCGAGAACCCTCCTTGGATGGTAGAATGCCCGGTAGGGGTACAGTACAAAGATCGCATTCGGAGTAAGATTTGTCCACAAAGATGTACGGTCTCATTCGTCAAATGAAAGAGACCCTGAGGTCATTGCTCAATCCTTTTGGGTGACCCTACACTTCGGTTCCTTCAAAAGGATCGGAAAAGAATGCACTACTTAGGTTGGGATGCAAGACAACTGGCGCACTCATGGCATAATCATCCATTTTTGAACAAATAGGAAAGTGAATCAGTTCATCTATGAAATGAAAAATTGGTCATTTTCCACTTGAATCTCTTTTCACCCGGCTTTCGTAAAAAAAAGTGGATCGATGTCGATCGAAGGCGTATAGGCGACTCTTTAATGAAATTCCAGTTATACAAGCGTGACACGTTCTCACATTTCTATGCCCGTCTATTAAGGAAAAGAGAATGGAAGCGATTACCCATCTCCACCAACAAAGGGGCTTCGGAGGCATTGGAGTCCATAAGATTGGCCATATCCTTAGTCAAATGTAAGTCAACTAAAAGATGGGGCTCAGGGAGACAACCAGAGCTACACTACTTGCCCATAACACCCAGCAGGGACAGAAGGAAGAAAGGTATCACGATGGATCCTGATGCTCGGGGGGAGAGAGACTACCGGCGGAGGCACATCAGCAAGAAGAGCAAGAGGGACTCCAATCAGTTAGCCTACTTTATACGGGTTTCGCGCTAGCTACAAGGTTGACATGAAGGTTGGCGTCAGGGAATCATGACACATTACACCCTTGAGGACATCCTAAGGCAGAGCTGAGCCTGAGCCACAAACAAAAAAGCTCCTTCAGTAGACGGGAAGGTCACAACTGGCTTGAGTCAATTCAGTGACTATCCCGCAGGCGAGCTTCGCATTAGAGACAGAGGGTTGAGACCTACTTGGTGAAGTAGGCCCATACTTCAATGCCACTAATGACGTCATGATGAACGAAGTTTGCTTTTGAACGGAATGAATCCTATTACGTACTTGAACGGAAAAGGTAGTTGACTTGCTTACTTGTTATAGTCAACAAGCAAGGGATGAGCGCGACTGAATATAGCACGCGATATTGGTTTGAATGGCCTGCTATATTCAAAGCCTTGCATATAATCAGTTTTCTTGCTGGGCAAGGAGGGGGCAGATCAATATGTACAAAATTAATTTCATTATCCCACTCCGTCATCTAATAATGTCAGATATTCTAATATAATATCTGCTCATATTCTATTCTTGCTCGAAGTCAAGGAAACGCAGTTACCCAAGCCTCGTAGGCGCTTTTGGGCCCAGGTTCCTCAATCGCTGTTCTTCTACGCAAGTAGAAGCAAACAACAAAACAAGAAGCATTGAGTAAAATCCGTCCACAGAAATAGCAGTTGTCAAATGCGGAAGGTGGAGCTAAGTTTGGTTTCCGATGTGACCGATACAACTTGACGGAGCCAGGAAAGAGGGGAGAAGCTCAAAGCCGGGAAGATGCCGAGCATAGACGACGAAAGGAGAGAGGTCTAAGCGCCTCCGAAGAAGAAGGAAAACGATGGCAGATTAGAGTATGTAAACCAAAGTAAGTGGACTACTCGTACACATGGGAAGAATCATACGCACAAGCAGTTATAGCATTGATTGTGTGAAGCCACTCCTTCACTGAGGAAAGTGCTGCTGAGCAAGCGACAAGATGCACATGTATAGGATAATCCTTCCCCTGAAATTGCACTGGTCAAATGCCACAAGCGGGGTATGTGTTGGTGTTGAAACAAGAGAGCCCATATAAGAATCCAAGATATGTTGGGCATCAGTGCAGCTAGGGGTGAAGATCTATTCATATAAAGGAAAGTCAGTCCCCAGGAAAAAGACAAGCAAGAAAGCCCTCACATAGTAAAGAAGAAAGCGGTCATAGAGAAAAACCTTTCGAAGAATGACTAGATTACTTATTCTATTTATTTTCGAAAAGAGGAGATGAGTCTTTGGGTGGATGGGAATGATTCAAACATGGTATTCGATTCCATCATGGTTCCTGGAACAGGGGGGAAAATCAATCTCTGGAAACACTCCGTTGTTTGTGGAGAATGCCCCTGGAGGAAGCTTATTGCAAGGAAACAAAAGTGGGTGTGCACTTTCGGTAAGGCGGCATATCTGAAGTATGAAATAGGAGCTTTCTCGCGCGTGCCTTCAAAAATCAGTAGATGACTAAATTTGCTTTTTTTGATGCTCCACTACGAGCGAAGGATATTATATTAACATAGTCGAAAAACAAAGTATTCACAAAGTGCATTTCTTTCTTCAATCATTCATTCGATAGACGTGATTCCCCGGAGGCAGGACACACGCAGTTCACTCGGCCTATTCTACTTTAGGAATAGAAGGATTTCTTATGCTAGAACTTCCTGCTCACGTTCATATACCATACCTATAGGGAAAAGGACCGAACAGAACAACCGTGGCTGGGAAACAGAGATCCCGCGGGGAAGAAAAATAGGATCATCTTCTGATTCAGAAAAAGGCAAAAATGGGGGCAAAGTAAACCTAACCGCTTACCTTTTTCTCGTAAGCCGCGCACTTTAGGCCAGGCCTTACTATAACCAACCCCACTGATCCCACTCAATCTTTTATACCGATGTTTCGTACTCTCTAGACCAGGTCATCATAAGAAAAGACTGAGAAATCTTTCTGAAGTAAGAAAAGGAGGGAAGGCGCGCTAGCGCGCTACAACTAACAGCCTGCTGAAAAACGCAAGATTAGCGTGCCAAAGCAACCCTAGTTTAAGTACTAGCGTCCTACCCCAACGTTGTTGTACTTTACTTGACTCTCCCCCGCTTGTTGCTCGCCTCAGCCAGACGTGGCTTATGTAGTGGGCTAGAAAGCGCCTACGTGCTCCGACTTCTTGGGCCCCCACTGGAGATGCTTTGGAAGCTGTCGTGACGCTTTGGTGTAGTTGTAGTTTGTATTGCACCGGGGTGACGGTTTATGGATGGATTCCATGGCGATGGAATCCCGTAAACTCAATCAATATAAACAACATGTCGTGACCATGACGGTTTGGTTGACTTTGTAATAAAAGTAAGTGGGTTGAGGGGCTTCATTGATTAGTAAACCTACTGTGCTGGTAAGGTCGGGACCGTGGTCGTCCGTCTCCAGTTTGCCGGCCGATAAGATCACTGAGATTGACCAGCCGGCTGGGTTAGTTTGGCTATTCCTTTCTATTGAAAAGGAGTCAGCTGTCTGCGCGAGTCACCTTCTTCTAGGCTCCGAGTCACCTTCTTCTAAGCTCCGCTGGACGACACAGCATTCTCGTTCTATAGGCTGGCCGTACTTGTGATGGTTCCCCAGGATCCAATAAACCCACTTAGGTCTACGTTGCCACGATATTGTTCTATGGAAGCGGGCAGGCAGCTTTTTAGAATAGAAGTTCGGCCCGGTTTTTGATTTTTTTACTAAAAAAGGGGGGAGGGATTTACCTTTCTAACGCATATTCTGTCGTACCGGCATGGCCCCACTGATTTGTTTTTGATTGGAGCATCAAGCAGCGCAACCCGGTTCTACTTGACTAAGCCCTGTGCTCGTCCAAGGAGGGAGTTTGCTTTACCCAACTCCCCTTTTTGATAACAAGGCGGAAACCCCCGACCCAACATTCATGAGTTTCGAATGAAGAATGAAGAATGCCCTGACCTTCTTCCCGTCATCGTCAGATTTTTAAGTTGGTAAAGTCCCACCCTTTATTTAAGTCAGAATGAGTACCCGGGACCCCGGGACATTGGCTTCCGCCAACAGTGAACTATTAAGGATTGCATCCCGCGCATATTCTACATTATAGCCTGCAACTGATTCAGCTTCCGCTTTTGGGAGATCAGACGGAGCTCGATTAGTTTCTGCTAGACGAGGGATAAGGAACATAACCAATACGGGGAACAAGGGAATACCGGACCATATCTGCTTTTGCGCCATGACAATCTCACTCGAATTACAGGGACCTACACATATTAGTACAGTATACCAGGGTCCCCGGCCAGAACCATACGTGCAAGTTTCCCTGCATGTGGCTCGTCCGTTCTTTTTTCCGAGGCGCTGCCTGTGACTCCGCATGGGAAAAGGGGAGGGGGCTGAACTGCAAACTTTCGTGTTCAGAGCATTGCATTGTAATCGGGGATAGGGTGAGTAAGCAGCGCCTACCAAGCTAAGCTTTCATCGAAAAGGCTAGACTGGTTCCTTTTTGGCGCCCGCCCTTGATTTAGATGTTGGGGCAAGGCAAGCCCAAGGAAAGTATAGGTTGGCTCCCAGCTGCATCTCGGCTGGCATCCTGCTCTCGAGAGGGTGTGGTCCTTAAGCGAACTACTCATGTGCTGTGTTGTCCCAACCCAATGGCATTTGGTGAGGAGCTACGGTCCGGTGGTTGACAAGCCACTGATTGGAGGCGACTGGACTGGAGTGCTTTCATCAAATGATGCATGTGGGCTGAGCCATTCCCATCCCAAGTGGCGGACCGATTCGGCCTGGTAGGGAAGAGATTCTAAATAGAGAATATGCGCATCGAGAATAGATATCTATGTTAGCTAGCGGGGGCGGGTTTTCCTCTGGTAGTCCCGCTGCGGCCTCTAACAGTCCGTCCCGTCTCATCTTTCTTTGGCTCTACTTGTAGCCAGCTATGTTAGCTCCACATTCCACCCTTTTTCGATTTCGAATTTCTAACGAAAAAGGCACTCACTTTATACATCTCCATCGCCCCTTTTCCTATTCTTGCTTGCCGCCTATTGTATTAATTAAGAGAATCGGTTCCGGTTCAAGCGGCCCGCCTTTCATCATCTATACCAGCTGCCACGCACGACCCCATAGGAACGATTTCTGCGCCCTAAGAAGCAGAACGCGCCATCACCTGCAGCCCTTTCCTCTGCCGGGGACTTCCACGAAATGAAAACGGGCGGCATCGTCGTATGCTCGACTTTGCCCTGGTGTATATCCCGGAGTACTCTTATGGCCGATCTGTCACCCATACATTCTGGGCTTAGCCCTGTCCCGTATGGAGAATGCCCCCCTAGAGGCATGGCTTACTCAGTAATTATCGCAGTTCAGAGTCTAAATATGTAAGCCGCCACTTCTCTGAAAGCATGGTTCTTGCCAGCAATCAACCTTATGAACTTTATGCAAGGCTTTGAATATAGCAGGCACATGAAAACAAATATCGCGCTAGCGCTGCCTGGTAGTTGACTTGCCATTGCTTGTTCTATAGGCTTTCGCGCTAGCGCGCTCATCCCTTGCTTGGGCCTTGGAGCTCGTCCATTCGTTGGGTGATCCCTTGCTCTCACATTTGAGTGTTTGCTCGTCGTTTAGGCCGGTGAGTGACATTTCTGCTCATTGCAGTCACCTCCGGGGTTCTTCGCACCTGGGTAGTACCAGGACCCTTATGCCCCGGACTGCACTTCCCGCCCAAAGCCCACCCTATGACCCAAAACAAAAAATGAGCCTTGCGACGAGACGCAGACATTCCTCATGCTGCGGTTCCCTCCGGTCCGTTCCCGGGTTGGGTTAGGGGAACATCCGAGCGATTGCCTTCGCGGATCCAAACGTGCTCACAAGGCGCACAATAAGAATAAGACCAATGGAGACTTCATAAGGGACCATTTGAGCCGCAGATCGTAATGCTCCTAGAAAGGCATATTTCGAATATAGAGGACGTTCCCAACAATCCACGAGAATAACATACCCCACTATAAACCGTACGAGCACGTCCTCTGTCTCCCCCCACCACGCTTACGGCTCTATACCCTAACCCAACTTGCTCTGGCCCCGGGCCCTCCCGCATCTTTTCCTCGGTAAGCGGACCGTGGAAGCTGGGGGTATCCGCTTGGGACTGATAGAAAGCAGCATATCTATTTTGTCCCTACTGAAACCGCCGAACCCGCCTAAAAAATAAAAATAGTAGAAGGTCCGTCAGAGACATCTTTATCTGAGGAGGAGGCTTCGTCGTCCGGCTCCTCATAAATTCTGTTAGGATCGGCCGGCTCATCCTCGGAATCCGAAAAAGAAAACAGAGACAGAACATATTTTTTTTCAATGATGACATATCTAATCAGACTGAATAAGATGTCGAAGACACGATCATTCACATCAATTTCAGCAGGCAGGAAGGGCGCGGAAGCTACCGTTTCACGAATGCAATGCAAGCAAGGTAGCTTGCTTACTCTCCGTCTAGCATACGTTGGCGGCAAAGAAGGAGGCATTGGAAAGACTAGACCATACACATTATTAGTACAAAAGGCATTCGGGAAGCGACTAGTCGCTTCTGACGAAGCTTCACTTTAGTTTAGTTGGCCGACCACTACATAGAGACAACTACCAGTCATGAGCGATAGCGAAGCCTAGAGAGGTAGTGAATACTTGCTACTTGTTATAGTCAACAAGTAAGGGATGAGCTAGACTGAATATAGCAGGCGATATTGGTTTGAATGGCGCGTTAGACCAAGCAACGGAGTGAGCGCCCAGCGCGAAAGCCGTTGCGCGGTAGACCAAGCAACGGAGTGAGCACCTAGCGCGAAAGCCGTTGCGCGGTAGACCAAGCAACGGAGTGAGCGCCTAGCGCCCGTTGCGCAATAGCGCATCCGTTTTCTTGCTGGCGGAAGCAGTCGCTTGACGGACGAAGTTGAGCCGATACGATAGGCGGGCGAAGGGAACGAGACCAAACCGAGCCAGACGTAGAGTGGCGAAGGGGGCCTACTATACGTATACGTGATTAGTAATAAGTGAAATACATCGAACGAAAAAGAAAAGGTGAACTATTGAACAGTGTGATTGATCAGACAAGTACCCATTTCGGTAGCCTTCTTTCATTTCCGAATTTGCTTGCGAAAAGTCCTTGCATTAGTATGAGTTCGGTGGCCGCGTAAGGGCGATCCATCTTGATGACGAATTCCACGATAACGAGAAATAGAAATTAATCGTTCGATGTCTGCTCGTTCTCCCCTCTTCCACTCCCAATGAACAACATGATCTTGACCTATCATTTGTTCAATTTGATCGACCTGATACTTAGTTAACTCATTCATCTTTCTGTTCCCACTGATACCTAATCGATAACGAACTTGAATGGCTATTTTAGGTCCAATTCCATCCATTTTAGTTGA
>JASDDO010000001.1:315200326-315545326 GCA_030015575.1 Agapanthus africanus | reverse complement strand
CAAGAGGAATTAGACAAAGCGAGACAGATGCTGGAAATGGATTTCATCCTCAAATGAGTAAAGCCGGGGGCTTAGCCTCTTTTTCACATTTTGACAGGATTCGGCAGATTAGATTATAGCTAGGTCGCCTAAGACTTTCTATTCGGGTTGGGCATTGGTGCATCTGCTTTCGCTATTCATAAAGTGACTCTTTTTATTAGGGTTGGTTATTATTCCCCCGATCTCTATCTGTAAAGTAGGGGTTCTTGTATGCCTTTTAAGGAATGGGTGGTTGCAGTCGTAGCTTAATAAAAAGCAAAGAAAGATCCCTCGGTCTTTAGCACAAGTCCCCCTATTAGTCAAGGGTGATCGGCATAACACTCTTGGGGCGATTTCGAAAGCGATCGATTACTGGATGGAAGAATGATGAAAAACCAGTGCATTCAAAGGGGCTTAGGAACTTACTAGGTCTGGACCGACTTCTTATCGGCATTAATCGTAACACATTTTTCGTGATGAAGGCAATCCAAGCTTCCGCTTTTTTTTCATGTATGTGGGTGGCATGGCATCCAGAGTTGCGGAAGAGCGGGCGAATGCCCGTAGGTAAGTAAGCATCGCCATATTCTATTGCTGGGTCTACTAGTTCTGGATCTTTAACTCCTCTTTGCGAGGACAAAAAGACCAGGTCAGTTATAGTAACTAATGCCCTCTCGTCTTGGGCTAGTATAGGAGGCACAGGAAGAGGTATTAGCAATCACCGGAACTTTGAAAGCCATCCTGCCTGGAGGAAGAAATAAGTAGTATTCACACCCTTCGAAACTCCCTTTCCCGTACCTCTTCCAGAGCCTTCCCATCGCAAGCCGTACTAGCCTTTCCCTGAACCTTCCCTTATCAAGGCAAGCCTGCTCGTAACCTTCCGTAACACAAGCCATCGAAGGAATAACCGAATCCCGCCAGCCAGCTTAACCGTTCCAAAACCTCTACCCTGAACTTCTACCTTCTCCGGCGTGATTAAACAAATCTGCTCTTCTGGCTATTCATATAACTTGCCCTCGCCGCCATCTTTCTCTGCTTCCACAATCCCCATGCAGTATAGTAGGCTATGCAACTTTGACGGAAGAACCTCACATCACCAACGTTGACTTGCTGACTTGTGTGAGTCAGGCATAAGCCCTAATGGGCAAGCTTCAAAGTAGCCCGATCTTTCATCAGCCTACTTACGATATAGATAAGATTCCCATCCCGTATCTGAAATGTAGCCAAAAGAAGAAGCAGCTTCTCGAGGTTCAGCCAAAAGGCATTCAACCAATGCGGACCCTAAGGCGCTTGCGTCTCTGGTTCTGGGATTTCTGTCCATGCTGAATCTGTCTCTGATCTAGGCTACCTGCCAAGTCGTTCTCCCGCAACGTCTCTTCCGGCCACATGCTCTGAGATTGGAAGCTTGTGAGGCCCTATTCCAAATCTTCCCTGATTGAAGTCACAGTTGAGGTAGAAGCAATAGTCCCGAAGTGGAAGTGGTCAACGGGGTCGGGTGAGCTAGCAAAAGCAGGTCAGTTTAGCTAGTTGTTTTTGAATTTATTGCTCGAGAAGGCATTGATGGAGCACTCCTGGGCTAAGAAAGAAGGAGAAAGCCAGGTCCAGTATGGCAGGAAAGAAGGAGAGAGGTCCCATTAAGACGGAGGCAGGAGAGAGTGAAACCACAAGCACTTCGTTCGAAAAACATCTCTCCCTAGAAGCCATAAGCATCGACGCAAGCGGAGGGGTTTCAAGTGATTTGACCGTCAGAACCTCTAGTCACAGTTCGCCAGCTGCATCCCTCTTTTCGAGAGTCATTATCCTGCCCAGAGATGATCCAAATCTGGTTGATTACGTAGTCGCATATTATCCAGGTGCGCATTCAGTAGATCGAGATCGATACCTATCAGCGGAGGGAAAGTCCTCGCCCGACACCCCAGAGCCATTTGTTGAACCTAGACTGAATACACATTTCCGTCGTAAGTAGAGAGAGCGGCCTTAGGGATCCAGCCACATATGGAGTGGAACCTGTTCCATGACTGGTTACAGAGCCATAGGAAACTCTTTCTTCAGTCCGCATGCATTCAGCTTCAGGATCTGTCGTATATGTGTGTCAGTCTCAGTGGTCTCGTGCCTTCCCACCCAGCTCGGTTTCATCATCGATACTTCTCCCTCTTGTTGGGACTGTGTGTTCCATCGCCGTCTCGCCAACGTGACGTCCCCAACCAGGACTTCGTACTTCGTCAGTGCAACCTCGCGAGGTTGGTCCAGTTTTCCTTTCCACTTTCCCAAGGCTGCCTTTGTGCTCCGCTCCCTCTCTTTGGCCTCCCTTGAAAAACCTTTGGCTACTCCTACTTCCTTCACACCCTTCAAGCGCAATTGGTCGTCTGTGCTTGCCATATTCCCGGGGAAACTCTCTTAGGTTTCCTTCTTCGGTGATCTCAGTATTATAAGCTACGTTCTTTCGATTCGAAGGCCTCCTCTACAGCAGTTTGGTAAGTAGCATACTCTTTGTTTGGTCTAGTTCTTATGTTGTAACGGCACCCTTAGTTTCGTTTGTTGTACAGAAGGGATATCTATACGATACGCACTCTTTGCTTGGATCGGACAGGGAACTTCTATAAAAGATCTTTCCACTCATTCATCATACTATAAGTCGAAGTCACGGCATGGGGGGGCTCGGAATAAGAACGTCGTGGTGGTGCTACGAGATGGCAATTTCTCGTATAGAAGAAAATAGATCTGCAGACCTATTGAGATGCGAACCGATCGACCGGTATCTAAGAGAAGAAAAGAAAAGTCGTTCTTCTATCTATCGTTCAAGGGCAAGGGGAGAACATGCAGCGGCTTGCCTAGATCTCATATTTCCCACGTAGCTCGAAAGTAATAAAGTAATAGAGGGAGTTTTTTCCGGTATGTAGTGTAGTTCCGCGAGCTAGGAGCGCATCATCGGAGCAGGGCGAAAACGGGTCATCACTTCTTCTTTCTTTTGTTTGTGTCCAGTCCGTTGTGTTTCTTTGTTTTTAGGCTTATCTTATCCGGGGGTTCTGGGACAGAAAATGCTTAGTTTTACACGACTTTTTGCTTCAGATCTCAATCTTCGTGTGATCTTTTTCACTTGTTCAGGGTCGATCTTCCTCCGACTCTGAGGAATCGATCAAGCGAAGTGGGAGGCTACCCTCGCCTCGACTCACCTCTCTCTCTATGAAAACCCCTCCACTGAACTGATGAGAGCAGAAGCTCCAGGATGAATATGTCCTGGATTCCCGGATTCATTCTCGTCCTGATCCACCATTGACATTTTCGAAATCTACAAAAACATTAAAGGAGAGGGCCTTAACTTAATAATAAAATCTTCTCAAAGATCACAAGGTGCTGAAGTGGCTGGAGGGGGGAAGGGGGATCCGTAGGTTTTTGTGAAAGGGATGCTCTTATCATGCATGTTATTGCTGATATGTTAAGAAAAACCGAATTCCTCTATTATCATAGAGATCTATACAAACCTCTATTTGATGCCGATTCATCCACACTTCCATTCCTTGCAGAGGAAAGCTAACTGCTTGCTGGCTGGGAGCTGTATGAGCGGTAACGTCCACGTACGGCTCCGTGAGAAGGTGGACAGAAATGGCCTTGTTGTACCTCACTCCCGTCTTCAATGGGGTCTGCTCTTTTTTTTGGGAGAGTATGCCAATATGATCTTAATGAGGTGTGGGGCTTTGCATCTGACATTCGTTGGGCTTCCCTCTGCGAGAGCCAGCGTCCCGGCGTTTTTGTTCAATAAACCCCTCATGGCGAAGACTAGTGATAGGTGGTCCCGCGGAGCTTTCGGAGAAGGGTAGCCTAGTGTGTAAGCACAGCAATGAACCGCGGCGAACCTTCAGACGACCCATCTAAGATTAGGGGGGAGATCCTCAGTAGTAGTGACCCTTTGAATCTTCCACGGACTTATACATGTACCGAATGCTCATACGGGAAAGTGAACTCCTGGGTCTGGAACCAGGGGGGTTGCTCAGAGAAATCCTTTCTTTCTCATCCACTCCAGGGGGTGCGGACACACCTGCACGGATTACAGGTGATGGTTACAAGAATGGCGGGGAAGTGAACAGTACCCGACGACATTCAGGGATGAATGTAGACCTATCGGGCAGGGATAATCATTCCGGTCCTGGGAGAGGTGGCGACACCAGTCTGATCTGAGGGAGGCCCTATGAGTCACTGAAACGACCGCTGGAGGCGCACCCTAAGCCCAGCTTCTCGGAGCTGCTATTGTGAAATACCGCTGACCCTTATGACTATAAGCAACAGGGCGGCTGGGCTGCTCGCCTTCATAGAAAGGTGACCGGGAGATGTTCGCCTTTTTTTTAGAATAGAAGGAGAAGGTTGGGAGATTCTTGAAAGAATGCATGGCTTCTTCCTATTCCGCTTCAACACAGAAGAAGATTGTTACTCAAGTCAGTGAACGAGTTGACGAGTGATTCGAGAGTCCTGTCTGGTGAACAAGTGTCGTTGAGTTGAGTTCAGTGTTGGGGCTAACGAGTTTCGTTTTGCCAGTGAAGTGGGTCTCACGAGTTAAGATGAGTACGGCACATTCGAGAGTTTGAGTCCTGTCTGTAAGTATAGTATACCATAGCTCTTAGAGGAGGCACTGATTGACCTAAGGGGGAAGAGTAAGTAGCCAAGGGCTAAGCCGACATAGAGCAAGGTAAGACTCTTTTTCTATTCCCCGCTCCTAACTAGGTAGAATAGAGAAGACAGGAATAAAGGACTAAGATACTACTTTCGATTCCTCTTCTTTTTTGTCTAATTCTTCCTTTAAACAGGAAATTGTCCATCAATCCGACTAGTCTTTAGCATTCTTTCGGGCACTGCATTAGAAGTCCTCCACTGCTACCTTGACTAAGGCTGGACTTATCTGATTGTCGGATTCCGCTAGTATTTTTTTCTATTTCGATATCGCTCTTCCTTCTCCTCTCCAGCAGGAGTTCAAAATCGTTGACGTGACATCGACCAGAATAATTGATGTGCATCTAACTGAAAGCGATCATGCTCAACCTCCTCGATTACAGTCAACTGGGAACTCATCGATGAATAGGGCATACGGCGTGACAATCTGTTGACATACTATACTAGTTTACGACGCTATCACATACATTTCCCTTGGTATACCTCTACAAAGAGATTAGAGAAAGAGAATCATTTCACCGATTGCAATGGGAGTCACTCTGCCTGGACTTCCCAATCAAACACGGACAACGGCTACCAATATGACAGTGCAAGAGTGGGACTCGTATACTCCACTTCTTGTTAGTTAAGTAGAGAAGGCTACCGGCCCTGCCACAATCCAAGAAGTTCAGGATGGAGTACCCAACATTCATCACTTATGTGACCATTCTTCTTACAAAAAGAGCATGCGGAAAAACCATCAAAAAACGACGATGGAGATCCCAGAGGCTCGCTCAGAAAGGCTGCCACCGAAAAGCTACACACGTTATGTTACTACCGCCGCTGGTAATGGCAGAATGGAAATATTTCACTACTTAATGAGTTAGTCTTGTCATCCCTTAGTGGACTGATTCAACCTTGTAGCATATCTTGCAGCCCTTAGACCGGTCTGATCTTTCTTATGTCATATTTCCGGGCCTCATCTCTCTTATCACGGAATCTTCTTATACGTTGATACACGAGTTGGACAAAGAGAGGCAGGCAAAGGGAGAAGCAGCCAAGTGCGCCAACCAACGCCCTGGGTAGTCAACCATATCAGGTTCTAATCTACTTTATCTCCCATACTGATCTTCCTTGCCTTTCCTTCCTTGTCCAGTAAGGTATGAAGCACTAGCTCAACCACAGTTACAGCTTCTTCTCGAGCAGCTCTTATTCCACCTATAGCACCGCTTACGAGAGCAAGCAAGTGATGATTGGCCGAGGGGAGTTCCATCATGTAGCTGGGTACAAATAAGCCAGTGCTTTCACTGGCCCGCTACAATCTATCCCCTTTTTTTATTGGAAACCTCATTTTTGTCTTGCTCCTACGAAATTCTCCCCAATTCCAATTCTATGGGAAAGAGAGAGAGTCTTTCCTATTATTTGACTTTCACCATACCTAGCCAGGGAAGGGGACCTACATGGGAGGAAAGAGACGGAAGGTCAAGCCGATTTGGGTTAATCAACCGGCAGTTATGCACTAAACAATCTCGTCAGTGAAGCTAGCGTAGAGTGAACATTTCTCGAGAAGGCAGAAAAGGAGAGGTTCATTTTCATAATAGGAAAGAGACACTGCCCACAGATGAGAACTAGTTTTAAGTAGGGCATCAGTGAATCGTTTCACTGGAATACCGAATCCCGTCACTTTGAACGGAAGTTGGCCTAAAAAAAGATGTATATAAAGAAAATGGATAGGGCCATCCCAGTATTGGAATAAGCAAAGAAAGCGAGAGCTAGAGCTTGAATCACACAATCTCTAACGGGGTCATTACCAAGTGGGTTTGGGTGAGAAAGAGGAGATCTAGAAAAACTACATATATCGATGGAATTAGCCAATTTGTGTGCTCCTAAGATGAGTTAGAAAACGTCCCGGCAAAACGAATTCATCCCAGAAGGTCAATTACCGTTTCTCTTGTGCCTGCATTCGCTATTCCCATTCCGCTTCTCCAGCTTAGACAGCTAGCCCCGAAAAGGTGCTTCAGCTACACTTTGGAATTGACCAAGCAGACCAGCCCTTCCCGAGAGGAGCCAAAAGCGAAGGAGTTTCGGTGAGCAAGAATAAGATTAATGATTCGTGAAACATACTATTGACAACATGTAATGGCGTCTCGTCTCTTAATTACTTGATCAAGACGGGTGCAATCAACGGTAATGTCTAGATTGAGATCGAGATTAAGCTCCAAGTCGTGTAGGTTCACGAGAAGGACGTTTCCTACCATAAAAAGATGAGTTCGGTTGCATTTACTAGGATGAATCTTTCGCTCGATCGCTGGCAGTTGGACAAGGAAAGGCAAGAACGAGCAACCACACATGAACCGCGATAAATGATGTCATGATACGCTTTCCATAACCATCTTTCACGACGCTGGTAATCAAATCCTTCTTTCAGTCTCACGGGCAGGGCAAAGACTCGATCAAGTACGCGTGCCACACCATTGACACTTGATTAGTGAAACCTTGTGAATGGTTTTTCGTGCTATACACCACGTTGAGAAAGACCAACCTCCTATGTACCGTACCCCTTGGGTACCTCGAAAGGGAGGTGCTCCTAATGATTGTTCTCTCTAGCATTCTTCCCAGATCGGACCAGGTCAGTAGAGGAGCAGTACCCATGCACTCAACCAGAGTTTGAGGCACGAAGTGTTAACGAAGAGCCAAAGCACATAGCCGTGTTTTTAGTGTCAAAATAGGAATAAAAGTGGGATATAGCCAAGTGGTAAGGCATCGGTTGCAAAGCTTTGCTAAGGTGGATGCCAAGATTGTGGGACTTCTTGGCATCCACCTGTCTAAAAGAATTGAATCATCAAGATGGGGCTATTCTGTTTTAAGAGAAAATCCCAGTGTGAAACTAAATCATCAAGATGGGGCTATTCTGTCTAAAAGAATTCATTATTCTCCGAAATCAGCTCAATTAGGGTCCTACCTCACATCAGGAACGAAATCATAAAGATAAGACATGCACCTTACCCTAAGTAGAAAGAGACAAGCTCAACATGTCAATGTGTTCAAATCTTGCGTCACAGACGTGGCTTAGATCACGAGTTTGAGACCCTTTCCAGGGGTCCTCAAACTCTCTTTATGCTTATAAATTAGGAAAAAAAGCGAACTATTGATCACCCCTCTCCGATATGAGTTGAAAACATTTGGGTCCGCCGTTGGACCAATCCTCTTTCAATGTGAGAAAGCTCTAGCGAAATCTTTCTTGTGTTAGCAGGGAATTCTTCCTCTTCACCATTACCAGAGTCTACTAGTCCAAGTGAGGCAAGTGCCCTAGTTTAACACCTTTTTCAAACGATCTTTCAACATAGATCTATTCGGCTTCTGGGACAGCGGAATCGAGCGCCTCTGTTCAATCTCCCTAGCATCTGCCACCTATATTCTACTTGGCTTCTTCCCGGGATATGCTAAAAAACATACCTTCTTTCGTCGAAGCAACCATCTGAGACTTCGTATCTAGAAAAGAAAGTCCTCTCGCGATCAAGGGCTTTTTCGCTCTTTGGCTCAGCGCTAAGTCGAATGATGATTAGGAAGTCTGACGCTAATGGGTAGGATTCCTCTTAATGAAAAGTAATGTCATAGGTGTTTCCTAATCCTGGAATGCCTGGTTATGGGTTTACTTCGGGAAATCGTCTGCTTTTTTTCTTTTTTGCTTGGTGACTATATTACTATCTTAGGCATGAATTTTTAAACCTCCGATTCTCCGCACTTTATGTGAACTATGCAAATAACAACATGCAAGCCTAACCAGAGAACATTGAGAGACGAGAGAATGAGGAAAGTGACATGGTCGCATTTACCGGGGAATTGAATTATACGCACTTTCGTTCATCGCATCAGCCATTTCACCCGGACTGGAAGTAGCTACATCTGGTTCTTTTTCTCTCGTTTCGGACGAGAGTTCTCCAGCAAGCTTTGTCTGCCTGTCTGTTCTATTTCCGGACCCTAAGGCCCTATTATTCACTTCTGTCCTATGCGGATAACGATGCTCCACGTCGGCAAGCCGCCTTAGATGAGATGAGTCTGATTCAATCTCGCTAGGGGAGTGGGCCACCTCGTCCTATCCGGGGACAACAGATGTGAGTAGACCAACTAACGAAGATAGAGTAGAGTAAGACGTTTTCTCTCTTGTTGTTTTTGCCAGGACACATGCGTTCCTATCCTTTCTTTCTTATAGAGGGCGAGTTTCCACCTACTTGCTCAAGACCCAGTGGATAGAAGAGAAGAGTTCGTATCAAAGACTTCTAGGCCAAGACAAGACGGATAAGCTAGTTAAGGTATACCTCCTTGTCCATCCCGAACGATGACCTAATTGTATGAGGCTTTAGATCAGTAGCCAGATCATGATATTGTTGATGATATTAGTAGTGTACTCGACTTAGATCAGTACCTCTGCTCACGATACATGATGATGTGGATACCAGATGAATAATGAGATAAATGTGATATTTGATCCGTATCCAGATTTGGGATGCCGTACGATAGATTTACCGTACGAGATATATTTATGATGTTAGATCCGCACTCTTGACTCGAGGATGTCATATGATATATTGTATCGTACATGATACTATTGAGGCGAGATCACCGACTACTAGATATATATAGATCGACTCAGACTTAGGTGGATTCCCTTACCCTTTTGACTGGGCCCGAGTCATGCTCGTTTGCAAAGTGGAGGATTGTGAGTATTTTAGATACCAAATTGTATGACTCGTATATTGGGTAGGTTTATTCTTCAATGTTGCTGTTATCATATCGCTTTCTGTATATTCATGATGTTTCATCGCATTGCATGCTTATACATATATTATCTGTCATTATTATGAAACCCTGCTGTCAGGATACCAGCACCATTACCGATGATGCGTATGCTCCACATACACTTGCTTGCCGGCTCACACATATCTTCATCGGTAATTGCCATGTCACGTACACTTTAGAAAATACTATTCATTGACATAGCTTGCTAGTTGATAGTTGCGATATGTTATAGCTTTTATATGCTAGTTTAACTATTGCATTAATTGCATGATATTAGATGCATTCATATATTCATTGGTCATGCAATATTATGGAGATTTATGCCGATATTCATTGTTTATATACTCTCGATTTTGGATTTTGGATTTTCATGAGATTTCGGGATTTGAGGGAAGACCGCAAGAATATATAAACATCTCTCTCTCTCTCTCTCACTTTTTTTAAAATGAAAAGTGCGGTTTTCTCGTAATGTATGTGTCGTCCGCCATGATGTTTTCTCGGTTATGAGATGGATTTCGAGACCCGATTCGAGGAGACGTAGGAACCGTCTCGGGTACATGGTGGACCCGGTATGGTACCCCGGGGTGAGAGTGATTTCGTGGAGGATGATGAGCCTGGCAGGGGCAGACTGCCTATCGGTGATAGTATTTGGATCTGAAGGTTATCCGGAGGATACCGACCGGAGTCATGAGATGGATATAGGCCGATCCGTTCTGCCGGAGCCCGCGGGCCAATCCCGCAGATGATACGGAGCCTGAGATATATGAGGATTTACGTGCCGATGCTGGGCATAGGTTTCATGATGTTTTCGAGTGTCGATGCTGGACACTCAGGTTCCATGATTTTAATGTGTCACGAAGGACACACGTTGATTTATATCCTCATACTTTCATGCATATGCTTCTATGACTTTTACATGCATGATGTTGTTATGACATTGGTTGACACGCGGATGAAATCCACATGCATACAGGCATTGATTACAGAGTTGGATGATATCCACACACTTATAGACTTCATGATATAGTTGACATTGATTTCATGATGATTACATTGATCATACCTCATGTTTATGATATGTTGCTACCTGAGGCACTGACACGAGCATGTAGTATTACACTTATACATAGATGGACCAGGATATGATTTTGAGGATATTACTTGATATGACCTAGGATAGCGTTATGCATGCAATTTCTACTCGTAGATGTTTTCTACTCACGAATTGACAACTCACCCCCGTTGTGCCATAGTTTCTTGCAGGTTTTGCCGTACAGGTTTCATTGCGGTTTTGCTGGCACACTGTTCCTTCCGGGTGATTGCTTTGGTAGGTGGGTTCTTTTGCATCAGGACCACCATTGTATATTTATTATTCACTTGTATCTAGTAAAACTCCATCAACCAGACTTGTATATTTGATAGACATAGAAGACCAGTGTTTATTATTTCGACCTTAGAGTCGTGTGTTGTATTATTATGGTTTTCTTGATAATTTTGAGTATCCTTTTGAACTTTGATCCTCGCCCTTCGGCGTTGTATATTATATTGCATTGCGTGGTTTTGTCCGCCGTTTGGCGAAGAGCTAGCTCCCGGTTGGGGATGCCTTTATTCATTATATATGCTTTATCAGGTTTTGTACCCGTTTGGGGTTAGTATTTACAAAGGAAACTCTGTTGAAATTTTCAAAAAAGACTTGAGATTTTAAAATACATACTTCGGCTTATGTTGTTAAAGTTCTTGCTTTAAAAATTGGTTTTTCCTTCACTCTGCTGCTTTACTTGGTTTGGATTTCTGGGTTTTGGCTTACTTAGATTACGTATGCCTCGAGACGCTTTGTAGTTTAAGTGACGGTCATGTTCCGTACTTTTCGGGTCATGACAAAGTTGGTATCAGAGCGTTAGGTTTTTCCTTCGGAGTGTAGGATGACCCTTGGTTGATGGAGTAGGTGACTAAAGTAGAGTGATGTACCGTGTGTATGTTCCACGGAATACTTACGATACGCTACTCCGCTTAAGAAGCATTAGGATGTACATTTCCTTGCACAGTGTTATATTCATTCCTATGATCTAGCCTCATCGGTACCAGTTTATGGTTTTGTTACCACGGTTGTACAGGCATAGAGAGCTACGGCAAGAGTTGCGGTCAGCACGAGCTCGTCATGGATGAGGACTGACCAGGGCGTGATTTCAGGGACATACGATTGCATAGAGGCGTCAATTTATTGTGTTTTCGCGCCATGAGCCTTTGATGGATCGCCTTTACGAGATTTCTCGGACATGCAGATCAGCACAAGCGGATTGGGCTACCACCAGAGGCTAGCCAAATTGTGATGACCGTCAAAGCACAGATTATTTTGATGATTGAGGCATTGTTCAGCGTGCGGACAACAGATTCAGTTGTTGCTGCGGATGATGAGATATCACCCTTGATGTTGGAAGCTAATGCCGCATGAGTTATACTTCGAGATATGATTGAAGATCGCTAGTCACCAAAGATGAAGGACTAGGACATGTGATTCTTTGCCCATCCCGATGCGAGGTCATCAAATTGATCGCTTCCAGCTAGAGACGACTTCACGCTGATACGTTGAGAGTCGATATAGACGATCGAATGTCAGGAACCCATTTTCCAAGTTTAAAGTATTCGGAAAACAATGCAAGTAATTCTATGGACCCTCTAGAAGAATGAAACCCTAACTCGACATAATGACCATGGAACGCCGGTAAACCTTAGGGTTTGCGGCAGTTCAGCGGTGCCATTAGTGAGGCTTGGTTTGCCCTTCTACGGTTGGTCCATAGGTGCTGTGGTATATATTCGATACTATTAAACTGTACCCAAGATGTTGAGCTCTTGGGGGATTATGGGACCTTGACGAATCGATCGAAAATTTTGACATTATTCGGATATCATGTGATAGGATACATTGCTTGGGAGACTCCAGATACGAGTATAGCCGTTGGAGCGCAGTCCATGAAGCCATGAAGAGACGAGTCCGAAACAGTCGACATTAGAGAAAAGTGGTGTAAGAGGTTCGTACGAGATCTTGATGGGATGGCGTTCCACTCCACCGACATCAGAAACGTGACACGCATACAGAAGCATTATATACGGATATATCTTTCAGAAGGAGTCGCGATGAGTATGTAGCCGTTCCGAAACCAGAAACATATATAGTAAAGGACGATGACTTCCGGGCAGTTCGGCAAAAAAAAAGAGATTTGGGAGAGACTTCGACAAAACTTTTCTGGATAATTTACAAGAAGACTTGGACCCAGGAGCGGTCATTTTACGCACACCCAGCAGGCCAGAGTTCAGCATCGTCGACAAGACATGTTATTAGTGACCACGACAGTTGGCCAGAGATTCTTTGAGAATGTGCTTGAGCGGGACTATTCCACCATACTTGATTTCGGTATTTGGGCCATCTATTCGTGTGACTGAGTTTTGATGACTGAGTTTCATGGTATTTGCATTTGTGCACCACAGTTGCACCTGACTTCGTTTTGATGTCATTTGAGATATTGATTGTGATTTCATGCCTAGGGCATGCATATGATTTGACTTATATTCAGCATAGTTTTCATGCACTTTTAGTATTTTGAATTGCTTTTGTGCACGCTGATGCACATGATTGTGAGATTATATACCACGGTATACCTGATTTGGATTTGGATTGAAATGTGTTGTATACCGTCGATTTCGATTGTGATACTCGATATTTGTTTTGTGCACCTTGTGCACCGGATTGGATTCTTGCGCATAGTTGACGCGCTTGGATTGGATTTTGCGCATGTTCGGCGCTTGATATTGGATTTCGTGATTTCGTGCATGATGGATGCACCTGATTTGGATTTTCGCGCATGTTGGGCGCATGATATGAGATACGATTTGGGTGCACACCAGATGCACTAAATCGGGATTCTTTATGCATATCAGATGCACCTGATGTTGTTGTCAGGCACACCGTTGCCCTTGACAGGTGTTTCGTGCACACCCGTTGCACTTAGATTTAGTTTTTTTGCACATGTATGGCACATTCATGGATTTTGTTTTCCGTGCGCACCAGACGCACGTAGCACCCATATGCACATTTTGGGATTGATTCTTATGGAGCAGTACGTTTTTATGATATTTACTACTTGTTTTCTACTGAGCTGGACTGGTCAGAGGACAGTACCTGAATATATTTTGCATGCATTGATAGCTATCGAAGGGATTTCTAAAAGGGAGCTATAGTCTCAGTATTTACCTACGTGTCCGAGATGACACGAAACTTTTAAAACAAGGAAACCCTTCTAAATTGTTTTCAAAAACGGCGGGACGCACATATTAAACAAAAGATATATACATATATGGTTATTTTCTTACGATAGACGTCCGCCACTGTGCAGTGTTATGCGTATCGCACAACAACATGAAAGGTTTGGCATGCATTTCCTTCAGATGTTTACATGTATAGATTTCATGTTTACATGTATAGTCTTGATGTATATCATATTGGTTTCGTTTTGGATTTGACATTTGTGTCTTCACCATGACTCCGATGATTGCGGGATACTTGACGGAGTTTTGTTTTTGAGTTATCTGCTCATTGTTTATACGCATACATTGCGCTGCGATGCGTTTTATGTATTGATGTTTTCGGAGCCCCGACGACTTGGACTTTTTACTGAAATGTTTTAGTATTTGAGGGGTTTAAATTTAAATTCGGGGACCGAATTTCTTTAAAGGGGGAAGATTGTAACATTTCAGAAAAATAAAATATTATTTTTGGGAATTTTTATAATTAAATAATGATTATATTGAATATTTTAATAAGGCGGTATAATTAAATATCGATAAATGGGGGGAAATTTGGAAAATTATAGAAATTAGTAAAAAGAGGATGCTTTATTGGATTTAAGCAAATTATGAAATTTTATGATTTATTATATTCACTTTTAGTGCTAATCGCGATTAAATATCGCTAATCGCGTATTAAGCGTGTTTTGTGCACATGACATGCACCAAGTTATTTTAACACCTGTTACATTTTATCATGGTCTTTTCTTCATTTATCATACATGGTTGTTGACTTTAGAAAAGAAAAGGAAAGGAAAAAAGAAAAGAAATGATGAGAGAGGGGACATAATCTGTTAGTGTATATGCCCTAGAGGCCATTACTGTATCATACTAGTTTGTATATTACTTGATGGAAGCTTGGGATATTCACAGTTGTATATACAATCTTGCTCGAAATGGTAGTATGCTACTTGGTTTGTCTCTGCTTTAATATGTGCATGTGTTTCTTTTAGCATATCGCTGATATACATATTAGTAGACCCTTAGGATCTTTGTTTGATTACCAGCGTTGTGATGGCGCTCACACTCGTGGGGACTGGGTAATCCATAAGCACATCCTTATACAGGTCCCTAGTCGTTGGACTATCGAGACAAGGCATCGATACTCCAGAGTAGACTAGCGTATGCGCTTCTCATCCCAGCGTGGGAGACGGTCTGTCCCACAGCCGTCAGTACGTTGTACTTGAGATAGTATGCGGGTGCTCGTTAGGTTACGAGTACACTGGACAGGACTCGTCGGGGACTGTTGGTTGGTATTATACCTATCGTCAGTTATCAGTTCCCAGGTGACATGAGTACAGCTTAGTCCGCTGACTTGACACTGTCACTTCGCCTCGAGTGTGTTCCCACTGTACTTTGATTACTACCCTACCACGGCTCAAAGGAGTCGTACAAACAGGTAGTAGTTGGGTGCAGTCCCGAAGCACTTGGAGGCAGTGACGGTTAGACAGGATTCGTCTCTCCCGGTATTGTGGGTTGACATCGCGCCGTGTCTAGGAGAGCCATTACAGGAGTAGTCCCTGGCCAGGGCAAGCGAGATATACTGGTATGTTTTCAGTGTTATCTCAGGGTGTTCTGGGCTATACTCCGACATGACTTGTACCGCTATTCTGACGTTTACCGCCCCCTAGGCCCGCCATGCGATGTATCAGACGAACAGACCGGACTGTACGGAGACTGTCACATACAGGCTCAGTTAGAGTTCAGATGGGGTTCACCTCGTCAGTCTTCTTATCGACATCTACCTAGGGACCGTTACGTACAGCTAGTGCCGCTTGCGGTGTGTGGTTAAACCCACTGCCAGTGTAGTGTAGTGTCGAGTCTTTAGAATCCCACACAGAGAGCTATTCGCCTTTAGGCAAAATGAGTAGAGGTCACATGGTTTTGCGACAGGGTTCGTTCACATCCGCGCACTTGCGCACGTTTGCTGTCCGGACAGCTTATACTAGCGGGTTTTGGTTTAAGCCGGATCCTAGTATATGATTTGGGATTGGTTTTATCTCTTCGTATTCATGTTCCTCGGATCACGAATACGGGTGCGTATCCCACACTTTGATTAGGGTTAATGACCTTTGTCATTTTATTAACCCTAATGCTTATGTGTGTATTATGGTTAATTGATATTAGTTTAATATAATTGTGCATGGTTATGGTTGCTGACCATTTGACCTTCTTGACTTGTTGACCTAGGTTGACACTTTGACCATCATCATTTCATTTGGAAGATGCTCTTTGATCCTTGCAATTTGCATTAAAAATGAAATGATAATGGTCATGTCTTGATTAACCATGACAATTATCTAGCTAATTATCAATTTATAATAATTCACACATATATGTGAGAATGGTTGTTTTATTCTCTCATTCCATCATTCACTTTCTCTCTCTTGTTCTTCCTCTCCCTCAAGCTCTCCCCTCTCATGTGTTGAGAAACACTTGAGCTTGAGAAAAACCTCTTCTTGATAATCTTTACTCTCATCTAGGGTTTTAGGACTAGCACTTCTATCACCCTAGTTACTTCTAGCTTGAAGTTGAAGCTAAAGGTTGAGGCTTTCGGGTGGATCCTTCTTCGACTCAAGAAGACGACAAAGGTGATCCCTTTCTACTACTCCAAGGAGCAAGGAGAGAAGGACATAAAGCCCTAGGTATAACCATTCTACCCTTAGCTAGTTTCTAGTTAGCTTTAGCTTGTTTTTGTTTAGCAAAGATCCTTCTTTGTCTAGTCCATGTTGCCTAAAGTGATAAAAATCCGATTTTTATTCCGTTTTCCGCCTCCCCGCAAGCACCGGGGTGGGCAACGTGGACTTACAGTGGTATCAGAGCCTAACTAAACATAAACTAGCGAGGTAGTAAAGTGTATGGAAGTTCAATCGGAAAAAATCGCAAAACCGAGTTTACAAAAACCCAAGTTTCTGTTAAAAATTTTTCTGTTCAAAATAAAATAAATCATACTCCAAAAATCATCTCAGGGTTTTGTGAAGAAAGCCACCAAAAACGATCCAGTGACTCGCTCAAAGAGCCGCGGTTCCGCGGCACTAGCAAGCTATCGCCGCGGAACCGTGGCCGTTTTGGCTCGTCTCTGGGTCGAGTTTGGTGCAGTGTTCTTCTGGCATGGTTTTGGGATTTTTAAGATGGTTTATATGTGCCCAGGTTTTCTAGAAAAGAAATTTGATTTTGGGGGCCTATAAATCCGTATTTTTTGATCGAACTTCAATACACTTTGACTAAAGGGTTATATCTGTGATGTTTATATGTATTGAACGTCGGCTAATCGCTATATGTCGATTAGTGGGGGTTATACATATCTGTGATCTGTGTTTGATGATGGTATGTGTATATGAATGCGTTGGATTGTCACGGGTAAATAGCCGGGGTGGATGTGAGATGAGTGTTTCTTTTTCTTTCATTCATGTAACATGTAATTTGATGTAATATTATTTGTATGGCCGCACAACCGGGTCGGGGTTGTAGCCGTCATTGTATAATTCTTTTTACTGTTTTTGCTCCTAGGATAGACCTATGGAGGGGGTGCACAAACTACCGGGTATCTCGAAGTGCCGAGTGGCCTACTCACGGTGTTGAGGGAGGTTGCTTCGCTTCGGGTACTTGGCGGGTAGTTTGCAGCACCCGTAGGGGTCTTGGGTGGGGTATTGGCTATTCACCGCGACCGTGTAATCCGCTTTTCGTTGCAGGCTCGAACGGATTGCGGATTCCTAGTATATCCAATGTATTCATCTGTGATCTGTAATGTCTATCATTGCTATATATTTATATATTATAACTATTTAGACGTTGCTTATGTTTTACAGCCGCGCTAGCCCAGCCCCCGCTCTGTCGTTAGTTAAGTAACCTAACGGGTGATGACGGGGTCCCGTGGCGAATGCGAATGGCATAAGCGTACGTCATATTTTGGTTGTTTTCTGCAATGGTAGGATTAAATAATGGGACGCATTAAAAGAACTAATGCAAGAAAATAAACCAAGTAAAAGTCGATTGGAACACTTTGAAAACCACTCGGTTCTTTTCAAAACTAAACTTTTAAACGCGGAGCTTGAACCACTCTTTTTAAAAGCTATCTCGTTCCATCGATTATATCAAGTTCACTACGTTCACGGTTTCGCCAAAACCATTCGTAGCCCTCCGTCATTCCACATGAATGGTCAAAAGTATTCAAGCTGTGTATTTTGGCCAAAGTCAAGGCATAGTGATTGGTAGCTATTGGGTATTGATGTGCAGCATAGATAGATGCGTTGGTTTGGGACAGTCGTGCTGCCATTTTGGCCAAAGTCAAGGGTAGGTACGGGTGGGTCCAAATTAACCAGGAGAATGACGGGTAGAACTTGACATGTGACTTATGATATTTTGGCCAAAGTCAAGGTCATAAGAGCATGGGGCAAAAATCCACATCGGGAGTTTCATAAGTACTGGAACTTGCTAGCACTGCATACCATTTGGAGTGTGATGATTCTGGTAGGATTCCTTCGGTTTTATCACGCGATGACATTTGGATCCCGATCCTACTGTGAGTATATGCTACTCCTCGGGAAAACTCTCACTTAACGATCAATGCTATAAACCTAGTAGGTGTCTAGAAAGGTGTTAGCGGGGCTACACCCACAGGGAAAAGAGGTTACTTAATTAAGGAACATCGTGAAAGCGTTGGAAAACCTCCCTCGAAGTACCGACACTGGCCTGGCTGAACGGTTAAGCAAGTATTGTACGGTGAGATTGATCCCGACTAATCCTTTCTTTACGGTTTGAGAAGGGATTCGAGAGACAGTGGGAGCCATCCTGTTTAGACAAACTAAAAACCACTCTAAACTTACAAGAGCATCATGCTAAAGTGTTTCTTTTCTCTCTCCTAATTGCAGCGACCATTCAACATGACCGGACTTAAGTTATTACTAGATAAAAACATACTGACAGGGCCAAACTACAAAGATTGGCTCAAGAATGTCAAGATGGCAATCATTTACGACAAGCTGGGGTATCTCCTTACCACCAAAGCTCCCCCTGTCCCAGGTCCCAAAACCAGTGTCGCGAATAGGGAAATCCGTAAGACATGGGAAATAGATTGCGCGAAGGCCAAATGCCTCGTACTTGCCTCGATGGACAACGAACATCAGAGGAGGCACGAGAATATGGACCTAGAGTCCATATTTCTTCATACAAAAGAACTGTATGGAGAGCAGTCTCGTATCGCCAGATACGAAGTGTCGAAGAAGTTGTTTTCGGCAAGGTTGGCCGTCGGATCATCGGTAGCGGAACACGTGCTTAAGATGATTGGCTACATAGAGGAGCTCGCAGAACTTGGGACCACGTTGGAGAATGAGCTCTATACGGACTTGATTCTCCAGTCCCTTCCTTCCACTTACGCCCAGTTCATCTTGAACTTCAACTTACAGGAAAAGGAAGTTGAACTTTCAGAGCTCCTCAACATGTTGAGGAGTGCAGAGGGCACCCTACAGAAAAGTAAGGAGACATCCACTTTGTTTGTAGGAGGATCTTCCTCTTCTAGGTCCAGGGCGAAAGCCAAGGGCAAGAAGAAGAAAGCCCCCGCCAAACTAAGAGGTGGTGTCAGTAAAGTGGATACGAAGGGAAAAGGAAAAGCAACAAAGGTAGCGGGAAAGCTGGTGGGGAAGGAAGAATGCTTCTACTGTCACAAAAGTGGTCACTGGAAACAGGATTGCAAGGCTTGGAAGGCCAGAACACAGGATTTGAAGCGAGTTGCGGCTTCAGCTTCAGGTGTGTATGTTATTGAAAACTGTCTATCAATAAACTCTACATCCTGGGTATTGGATACCGGATCAGGATCTCATATCTGTAATTCTTTGCAGGCGTTGAGAAAGCGTAGAGTTTTGAAGGCAGGTGACATGACCCTCAGAGTTGCAAATGGTGCTAGCATGGATGCTGAGGCCGTGGGGGACTATCACCTGGGACTGTCGGATGGACACTTTTTGGTTTTGCGTAGTTGTTATTATGTACCAAATGCAACCTGTAATATCATTTCTGTATCTTTATTATCTAAAGAAGGTTATGAATTTGCATTTGTAAGTAATGTAGTGAACATTCACCTTAATCAAGTTTTGATTGGGTCAGGTACATTGAACAACGGTATATACGTATTAAACCAACCACAGATTTTCAATGTCCAGAATACACACAAAAGAAAGTCTCCAGAAATCAATAAAACTTTCTTATGGCATTGTAGACTGGGTCACATCAATAAGAGAAGGTTGACTAAGTTACATACAGAAGGATATTTGGATCCGTTCGAATATCAATCGTATGCAACTTGTCAATCCTGTCTCAAAGGAAAGATGACAAAGACTCCGTTCACTGGACACGGAGTAAGAGCGAGCGAGCTCTTGGGACTCGTACACAGTGACGTGTGCGGTCCAATGTCTACACATGCACGAAGCGGTTATTCTTACTTCATTACTTTTACGGATGACTTTTCAAGGTACGGTTATGTCTTCTTAATGAAACATAAATCCGAGGCTTTTGAAAAATTCCAGGAATATAAGAATGAAGTAGAAAAACAAACAGGCAAAAGTATCAAGGCACTGAGATCTGATCGAGGTGGTGAATACTTGAGTGCCGAGTTCCTGGGTTACTTAAAAGAGAATGGAATTCTCTCTCAGCTTACTCCTCCATACACTCCATAACATAACGGTGTATCGGAGAGACGGAACCGAACCCTATTGGATATGGTACGGTCCATGATGAGTAACGCTGAGTTGCCACGATCGTTTTGGGGATATGCGCTAGAATCAGCTGCATACCTTTTGAACCGAGTTCCAACTAAGACTGTGCCTACTACACCATATCAGATGTGGTGTGGGAAGAGACCCTATCTTAATTACATTAAGACATGGGGATGTCCAGCTTTTGTAAAAAAGCAGCATGCGGACAAGCTCGAGGCACGCTCAGTATAGTGCAAGTTTGTGGGATATCCAAAGAACTCCAAGGGATATTTCTTCTATTGCGAAGAGGAACAAAAGGTTTTTGTTTCTCGCCATGCCCACTTTCTAGAACACCAGTTCATAGAAAAAGAAATAAGTGGGAGCGCAATAGAACTGAAAGAAATTCCAGAACCACGAGCTATTACTGAAAGCTTAGTAGAACCAGAGGGTTTGAAAAATCAGGACATTCCCACGCCACTCCGCAGGAGTAGTAGGCAGGTTCATAGATTGTGATGAACCTACTAGCTTCCAGCAAGCCATTCAGAGCGTCGACTCGGTAAAATGGCTGGATGCAATGCGGACCGAAATGGAGTCCATGTACACCAACAAAGTATGGACGTTGGACATTGCTCCAGATGGGGTAAAACCCGTAGGATGCAAGTGGATCTTCAAAAGGAAGATTGGTGTAGATGGACAGGTTGAGACCTATAAAGCTCGACTGGTTGCAAAGGGTTTTCGTCAGCGACCTGGTTTGGACTATGACGAAACCTTTTCTCCAGTAGCTATGCTGAAATCCATTCGGATCCTTCTTGCCATTGCTGCCTTCCACGATTATGAAATTTGGCAGATGGACGTAAAAACCGCTTTTCTAAATGGACATTTAGAAGAGTGTGTCTATATGGAACAGCCAGAGGGTTTCATTCAGAGTGGGAGCAGCGGAAAGGTGTGCAAGTTGCTTAAGTCCATTTATGGACTGAAGCAGGCATCGCGGAGTTGGAACATCTGTTTTGATGAGACGGTCAAGGAATTTGGCTTTATCAAAAATCCAGATGAACCATGCATCTATTGTAGATTTGTAGCGAGAACTGTAGTATTCCTCGTTTTATACGTGGATGACATTCTCTTAATAGGAAATGACATTCCTATGCTACAATCTGTCAAGGGGTTATTGTCACACAGGTTCTCCATGAAAGACCTGGGTGATGCCTCATACATTCTGGGTATCCGGATCTACCGTGACAGATCCAAGAGGATATTAGGACTTTCACAGTCCAGGTACATCGACACCATACTGAAGAGATTCAGTATGGAAGATTCCAAGCGCGGTAATCTACCGGCTTGTCACGGGATCACCCTCTCCAAAGAGATGTCTCCCAAGACTGATTTGGAGAGGGATCGCATGTCTATTATACCCTACGCTTCTGCGGTAGGCTCTATAATGTATGCGATGTTGTGTACCAGACCAGATGTGGCTTATGCACTGAGTGTGGTAAGCAGGTATCAGTCAAACCCTGGGGAGAAACATTGGATAGCGGTAAAGAACATTCTCAAGTACCTGAGAAGGACTAAGGAGATGTTCTTGGTGTATGGCGGAAAAGACCTCTAAATTGAGGCCTTTGCTGACTCCAGCTTCCAGAGTGACAAGGATGATTCCAAGTCCATGTCGGGCTTTGTCTTTACCCTCAATGGAGGGGCAGTGTGTTGGAAGAGCTCCAAACAGGAAACCGTTGCTGACTCGACTATGGAAGCGGAATACATCGCTGCATTTGATGCCGCAAAAGAAGCTGTCTGGATGAGGAAGTTCTTGAAAGAACTTCAGGTGGTTCCGTCCATTGTTGACCCAATACCTCTGTATTGCGACAACAACGGGGCTATAGCTTTAGCGAAGGAACCCAGGTCCTATCAGAAATCAAGACACATCTTGAGGCGGTATCACCTGATCAGGGAGATCGTGGATCGCCAGGAGATCGAGGTTCGAAGGGTTGATTCAGAAGATAACACTGCAGATCCATTCACCAAGGCCTTGCCCCAGACTCAGTTCGAGCGGCTGATCGAGATGATAGGTCTTCGATACGCCAGTACATGGCCTTAGTGCAAGTGGGAGATTGTTAGTGTATATGCCCTAGAGGCCATTACTGTATCATACTAGTTTGTATATTACTTGATAGAAGCTTGGGATATTCACAGTTGTATATACAATCTTGCTCGAAATGGTAGTATGCTACTTGGTTTGTCTCTGCTTTAATATGTGCATGTGTTTCTTTTAGCATATCGCTGATATACATATTAGTAGAGCCCTTAGGATCTTTGTTTGATTACCAGCGTTGTGATGGCGCTCACACTCGTGGGGGCTGGGTAATCCATAAGCACATCCTTATACAGGTCCCTAGTCGTTGGACTATCGAGACAGGGCATCGATACTCCGGAGTAGACTAGCGTATGCGCTTCTCATCCCAGCGTGGGAGACGGTCTGTCCCACAGCCGTCAGTACGTCGTACTCGAGATAGTATGCGGGTGCTCGTTAGGTTACGAGTACACTGGACAGGACTCGTCGGGGACTGTTGGTTGGTATTATACCTATCGTCAGTTATCAGTTCCCAGGTGACATGAGTACAGCTTAGTCCGCTGACTTGACACTGTCACTTCGCCTCGAGTGTGTTCCCACTGTACTTTGATTACTACCCTACCACGGCTCAAAGGAGTCGTGCAAACAGGTAGTAGTTGGGTGCAGTCCCGAAGCACTTGGAGGCAGTGACGGTTAGACAGGATTCATCTCTCCCGGTATTGGGGGTTGACATCGCGCTGTGTCTAGGAGAGCCATTACAGGAGTAGTCCCTGGCCAGGGCAAGCGAGATATACTAGTAGGTTTCCAGTGTTATCTCAGGGTGTTCTGGGCTACACTCCGACACGACTTGTACCGCTATCAGGGGACTGATGTTTACCGCCCCCTAGGCCCGCCATGCGATGTATCAGACGAACAGACCGGACTGTACGGAGACTGTCACATACAGGCTCAGTAGGAGTTCAGATGGGGTTCACCTCGTCAGTCTTCTTATCGACATCTACCTGGGGACCGTTACGTACAGCTAGTGCCGCTTGCAGTCTGTGGTTAAACCCACTGCCAGCGTAGTGTCGAGTCTTTAGAGTCCCACACAGAGAGCTATTCGCCTTTAGGCAAAATGAGTAGAGGTCGCATGGTTTTGCGACAGGGTTCGTTCACATCCGCGCACTTGTGCACGTTTGCTGTCCGGACAGCTTATACTAGTGGGCTTTGGTTTAAGCCGGATCCTAGTATATGATTTGGGATTGGTTTTATCTCTTTGTATTCGTGTTCCTCGGATCACGAATATTGGTGCGTATGCACAGTTGCTTGAGACAGAGGGAGAGGACTTTGATTAGGGTTAATGACCTTTGTCATTTTATTAACCTTAATGCTTATGTGTGTATTATGGTTAATTGATATTAGTTTAATATAATTGTGCATGGTTATGGTTGTTGACCATTTGACCTTCTTGACTTGTTGACCTAGGTTGACACTTCGATCATCATCATTTCATTTGGAAGATGCTCTTTGATCCTTGCAATTTGCATTAAAAATGAAATGATAATGGTCATGTCTTGATTAACCATGACAATTATCTAGCTAATTATCAATTTATAATAATTCACACATATATGTGAGATGGTTGTTTTATTCTCTCATTCCATCATCCACTTTCTCTCTCTTGTTCTTCCTCTCCCTCAAGCTCTCCCCTCTCATGTGTTGAGAAACACTTGAGCTTAAGAAAAACCTCTTCTTGATAATCTTTACTCTCATCTAGGGTTTTAGGACTAGCACTTCTAGCACCCTAGTTACTTCTAGCTTGAAGTTGAAGCTAAAGGTTGAGGCTTTCGGGTGGATCCTTCTTCGACTCAAGAAGACGACAAAGGTGATCCCTTTCTACTACTCTAAGGAGCAAGGAGAGAAGGACATAAAGCCCTAGGTATAACCATTCTACCCTTAGCTAGTTTCTAGTTAGCTTTAGCTTGTTTTTGTTTAGCAAAGATCCTTCTTTGTCTAGTCCATGTTGCCTAAAGTGATAAAAATCCGATTTTTATTCCGTTTTCCGCCTCCCCGCAAGCACCGGGGTGGGCAACGTGGATTTACATAATCATGAGGCAAAGCATGGGCATGAAAGAGAGAAAGAGTGTGAGGGATCAACCATAGTTATGGGCCATTGTTCTCCGCTTTCTGAGTCCACAACTTTTGGGGTTTGGAATAAAATAGTCCATATCTTTATACCTTTTCTCAACACTGGTTCATTTCATCTTCTTCATCTTTTCTTCTTCTTCTCCTCTCATGGCAGCACCTCCCTCCCTCTCCACTACAAACCCTCAAAACTGTTAGTTATATGTATGCCCTAGAGGCCATTACTGTACATACGATGTATATTGTAATGGATGCTTAGACATATATAGGGAGGACTTTCTTGCTCGACATGATAGTATGCTATCTGGTTGTACTTTATCTTAACATGTACTCTGATTGTCTCTATGTTATATGTTGATAAAGCCCTTAGGATATGTACTCGACTACTGGGACTATGATGAGATCATACTAGTGGGGGCCACGGTAGTCGACGAGTACATCCTATAACTGTTCCTAGTCGACGGTGTATCGAGACAGGAGTATCGATACACCAAAGTAGACTAACGTATACACATCTTGACCCATATGATGGGCGATGGATGATCCCATATCCATCGGTGTTTGACATCAAGGATGGTGTACGGGTGCTCAGTGGAGACTGGGTACACTGGACGGACTCGCCGAGAACTCCCAGATGGTATTATACCTCACGTCAGATGGCAGTTCTCCGGTGACACTTGTACAGAGTAGTCTATTGACCCGAGATCGTCATAGAGTCTTGTGTGATTCCCACTGTGCTTTGATTTCCATCATACCACGTCCAAGAGGGCGTGCAAAAAGGTGGCTTTTGGGTACAGTCCCGAATCACATGGAGGCAATGAGCGATAGGAGGGGATTCGTCTCTCCCGGTATAGGGAGTTGATGTCGTGCTGTGTTCGATTGGCTATAACTGGAAATCCCTGGCCAGGGTTGCTGAGATTTACTGGTAAGTGTTATCAGTAGTTTCTCGAACTGTTATAGACCTCATATCGACACGACTTATCAAGCTACTGGGGTTTGACGTTTACCACCCCTAGGCGAGATATGCGACATATCAGACGACGAGACCGGACTGTACGGGAGTGTTACTGATTGGATTCGCAGGAGAATGTACAGGCTTGCTTGTTGATCTTCTGATCGCTCAATACTTGGGTGGCTGTTACGTTTAGCTGACCGCTAGCAGCTTGTGGGTGTTTGATATGATCATCACCTACTGCCGGCGTATTGACGATTCTTTAGAGTCCTACACAGAGATTTCTTGACTCAGGCAAAACGGAGTAGCGGCACGTATGTGATATGTGCGGGACCGAGGATAATACGATATGAGATACCGTATTCTATTCTCGCGATATTTGATATTAGCCGGGTCATCGGATCAAGTGTTGATTCGATGAATCGGTACCGATAAATATTAGTCGGTTATATGTGATATAGCCGGATTGTCGGATCAAGTGTTGATTCGATAATTTAATGTATAATAATATATATGATATATTAAATTACATTAACTAATGTTAGCTCACTAAAAGATTCTTTT
This sequence comes from Agapanthus africanus, assembly GCA_030015575.1. Lineage (NCBI taxonomy): Eukaryota > Viridiplantae > Streptophyta > Magnoliopsida > Asparagales > Amaryllidaceae > Agapanthus > Agapanthus africanus. The sequence continues at coordinate 315,519,138 of JASDDO010000001.1, read as the reverse complement.
TCTCACTCGGGTAATACATTGATATATATGCGATATATGTTAATTGTATTATTTTATTTTGTTACAATAAATATTATATATGTGATATATAATATTGTAACACGATATGATTACTAATGCAACATGTTTAGTAGAGATTAAACAAGATTAGGGTTTGAATTGGGTTAATGCTTTCTAGAAGTTTCTAGAAGGTTTTTCTTTTGTTTTGGAAAAGATATTTACAAGTGACTCATCTTTAACCTAACCCAAACCCTTCACCCTTGGTTAATTCTCTACAAAGGTTTAGCAACCATGGTTGCATTATTCATCATTATCCTTTCATTATTCATCACAAAAGGATTCTAACAATGATTATTCATCTTCTTCTTCCTTCTTCTTTCTTTCATGAAAAAAGCTTTCTAGCTTTTTTCCAAGTGATGAAAATGAGTGAGAATAAGAAAATAAAAGAGAGCAAAAATCCTACTTCATCATCCTTATCTACCCTTGCCATTTAGATGAGGGTGTTCACTTCATTTAGTGAGTGTTACCTTGTGTTAATGAAACTTCAAGATAGATCATCTTTGTTATCGAAGATCGGAAGAAAGCTTGCATCTTTCTCTTCGTGGAGCCTCTCGAGAGTCTGGAACACGATGATCGCAGCGAAGGGACCTCAACACGGAGTTTAAGAAGTGAAGGACCGGATCTACAAAGGTTGTAATCCCTCTCACTTAGTGTTAAAGAGTTTAACATACTTGTTTTCGCCTAATCTCTAGTTTAAAGATCTCGGTTTGGGTTGTTCGGCACGGCTAAATTTTAAATCGGGCATGGTTGATGCCTCGTAGACCCTTGTGTGTGTGCCTAGCAACCCTACAGTGGTATCAGAGCCAAGCTAGAGCTTTAGGCGAAGTCTAGACGAAGTTTAAAGTCCGATCGAACCCTGAAACCCTAGTTTAGACCCCTCTCTGGATTTTTTCTAAAAAAGTGATTTTTTCTGGATTAAAAATACTCAAAAAAATCAGCAGGGAAATACAAGAGTTACTGTGCAACACGTGCCTATAATTCAATTAAATAGCCGCGGAACCGCGGCCGTACCTTGGCTTGCGCGGCGGTTCCGCGGCCAAAAAGAAGAATTATGGCACGTGTTTTGCACAGTAATGTCCGTCTGTAATTCCTTATTCTTTTGGGAAATTTTTAATTTGCTCAAGTGTTGAGTTTTCTGGGATCTATTGGGGACTCGTTGATTCGATCGGATAATTTAACTTCGTTTAAGTTTTTTCCGGATAATTTTAGAAACTGTTAAAAAGTTCGAACGGATATCAATAACTTTTTTTTTCCCTGTCGGAAAATTTTCAAAAGTTGGATTTTTTTCTCGAGTTTAAGCACGTTCTAAGTCGTGCAAGTAACGCGGTGGACCCTCTAGAAGACAACAAACCTTAACTCGATTATGTGACCGTCTTGAACTGCCTCTAAACCTTAGGGTTTGCGGCAGTACGGCGTGCCACATGTGAGGCGTTGGTTTGACCCTTCTACGGCTGGACCATTGGTATTGTGGCATGTGATGGATGTTTTAAAACTAATTTCAAGTGTTGAGAACTATTTGGGAAAACTTGGGTGTTTGATTATTCGATCGGAAAGTTTAATATTGTCTATTTATCTGGAATATGAAACAACATTTGGAATCCACAAGTAGTTATGAGATAACTAATTTGAATGTTATAAATCTAGCAGTTCAGTCTCAATTGATCGGTTGCCACGGAATTTTGATGTGATCAAAAGTCCGTCGCAATCACGTAGCGTACGCGGATACAAGCCGGGTAAACTTAATAGATAGCTACGCCCCATAGCCCCGACTAAGTGACTGTAGGAGAACCCCGTCGCCAAAAGCATCCGTTCGGGTGCTCGCGGCAGCGGTGTTCCGCCTCAGTGCACTTCGTCGACGGCATCGGGGGTGCAGCCGTCTACTAAAGTTTGCGACGAGCATTCGATCAGGACGTCGGGAATCTTGTTGAATTGCCCGACTTGATATTGAAAAGAGTTTTCGATAATGAGACTGAAATGCGGGGTTTATAATTGTTAGGCATGCGATGTCTATGGAATTCATTTGGTTAGGCATGCGATGTCTAAGGATGTTGCGGATTCCAACTGTTGTAGTTTTATACTTTCTTTTCTGTGACCGTAAGAGTAGTATGTGGTGTATCGCCGGCTTCGTTGCTATACATCAACGACAATCGGGATACGCATACTTGCTTATATTGATGATATGAGATATTATGTGTTGCTGTGATATGTTGTATCGGATCGTCGTGTTTGAATAGCGGGGGGTTTTATGTGAGATGAGAGTTTTTCTTTTTTATTCATGTAAAATTCATTTGTATGTAATATTCTTTTATTGGGGCACTTCCGAGCTGAGGATGATGTCACCATTGTATATTATTTACTTTTCCGCATTAGGTAGACCCAAGGCGGGGAGCACAAGTAACCGGGTTCTAGGGTCCAGTGGGAGACCATCTCGAGGAGTCGAGACCGGGTCTCTTAACCCTAGAATTGGCAGTGTTGCTTGCCGCTCTCGTAGGGGTCTAGGGATATGGGTTTGGCTATTCATCGCGACCGTGGAATCCGTGTTTTATACAGGCTCGTATTAAAATACGGACGTTCTAGTATATCCAATATTTCATATATGTTCTTCTGCTGCAATGTTCTGTGATGAGATCATATTACTGCCTGAGACGAATGTTTATATTATATATATGAGATATATGTTATATTGCAGATTTCGTTTCAAATGTGATGCTTGTGAAGCAAAATAAAATGGGACTTCATTAATGAGATTAATGAAACTAAAAGAAACCTAAAGATGTTGTAGAAACTTGTTTAAAAACTGGTAACTCTAGTTCTTTCTTTGTATAGCGGTGTTCCTTGTAGAACATCCAGCACCTTATTGATAAGGAAAGAGTAGAGATCCCTTCACCGGGAGTGACCTCTTTAGTGAAACTAGCAAATGCTACAAACTCGGTCTGTCTTTTGATTGCTTCTATAGTTCTTGCTTTGCACAGCGATATTTGTGAAATATCCTGCACCTTATTCGATCAGGAAAGAGCCGACGATCCCTTCACCGGGAGTGACCTCTTTAGCAAAACTAGAAAAGCCTCAAAAACGCTCCATTTAAAATCACTCGATTCTACAACGATATCAAGTTCATTACACTCATGGTTTTCTTAAAAACCTGCGTAGCCCTCCGTCATTTCAGATAAGTACTATTTAGTATTCGTGCTGCGGTAGTTTGGCATGCGTCAAGGCGTAGTGTACGGTAGCTAACTAGTGCGTATCTGTTAGCATACAATGCGATTGGATTAGGGTATTCGTACGGCGTTGTTTGGCATGCGTCAAGGGTCGTACGGGTGGGTTTAATTCAATCACGAAATGTACGGGTTGAACTTAACTAGCGGACTATGGGTTGTTTGGCATGCGTCAAGGTCACAGCACGCTAGGGGTAAAAAAATATTATTGGGAATTTCAAGTGTTGAAATTTGCAATGAGATTGCATACCTTCTATAAGATAGTTGGATCCCAATACCCGCTGCGAGTAAGAGTTACTCCTGGGAGAGTTTTACACATTACAATTAGCCGATCAAGTAGCTGTTTAGAAAGGTGTTAACGGGGTTATGCCCCTTGGAAAACGAGGTTTACTTTAATTAGGTCCGTGCGAAAGCACGGGGAACCTCCCTCAAATTACCGGCACTGGCCTGGCTGAAAGATTGGCGAACTTGTAGGGTGTAATTAATCCGGCTAGTCTTTCCTTTTAGGGTTTGAAGGAAGATTTGACTGAAACAGTGGGAGACATCCTGATTAGATAAATTAATAACCAATCTAATCTTGTAAAAAGCGCACGCTGAGTGTTTTTTTCTCTCTCTCTCTCCTGGTAGCGACCATATCACGCCTTAATCAAGATAATAATACGGATGTATTGACCGAACCCGCTTGTTATACTGCGCTAGGGAACGTTGGTCCCGCTCCAACTTATAATTGTTATAAACAGAGCAGGAAATTGGGGAATACCAGATTTCCCGTGCCGCCCAAACGAAGAAAGTGCATGCTGATGCATCATCTTCGAGTGTGTTCATTACATAGAACTGTTTCTCAGTATTCTTTACGTCCTGGGTATTTGATACCGGATCAGGATCCCACATATGTAATTTATTACATGGGCTACAGATAGGTAGAGAACTGAGAACGGGTGATAAGTTTCATGAGATAGAAACGGTGCAAGTGTTGCAGCCAAGTCTGTTGATCACTATCACCCTGTATTACCAGAATACATTGATTCTGAACGAATGTTATTAGATACCGAACCTGATATACAACATCATATCATTTTCTTTACTAGTAAAGAAGGATATAATTTTGTATTGTTGGGTAATGTTTTGAACATTTCCTATATCAAGAGTAGATCGATTCAAGCACGTTATCTAAAAGCATTGACGTTCTAAATCAAACTACAGTTGTTAGTATACAGAACATACACAAGAGGAAGAGTTCAGAAATGAACGAATCCTTCTTGAGGCATTGTAGACTAGGTCATATCAATGCGACCCGACTAGCTGAAGTTACATTAAAATGCATATTTAAATTAGTTTGAATTTACATCTTGTGAAACTTGCCAGTCATGTCACAGAGATAAAATGACCACAGCTCCGTTTATTGGAAACAGAGAAAGAGTTAGTGAACTCTCGGGATTGATACATGCTGATGTATGAAGGTCCCCTGTATACACATGCCAAGACCGGTTCTTTGTACTTCATTACATTCACGGATTATCTCTCAAGATTCGGACATATGTTCCTGTTGAAACACAAGCTTGGAACTTTTGAGAAATTCGATGAATATAAGTTAGAAGTAGAGAACCAAAAACGGGTATAAGTATTATGTCCTTTGATGAGATCAAGGAGGAGAATACTTGAGCACGGGATTCCTGGACTATTCTAAAGGAGAATGAGATTCTCTCTCAGCATTACTCCTCCGTATACACCACAGCACGTCGGTGTATCGGGGTGGAGCAATCACACCCTATTTGATATGGTGTGCTCTAAGATGAGTACTGCTGAGTTTCCTATTTCCTTTTGGGAGTTATGCACTTGAGAAGCTGCATACCTATTGAATAGGGTTCAAATCAAATCAGTTACCTACCACTTCATATGTGATATGGAAAGGGAAGAGCCCATATCTTAAGTTTGTTAAGATTTGGGGTTGTCCGGCCTATGTCTAAAAAGCAAAATCCGGACAAGCTCGAGGCAAGGTCTGTTCTATAGAATTGGAAAGGTTCCAGCTATACAAATTGCAGCTGATGATTTGGTAAACCCGAAGAATTCAATAGATTCCAACGAACCTCAGCCTCTCCGCCGATCTAGTAGGGTTCCTCACCCATCTGAGAGACACTTCGGTTTCTTTATGACAGTGGGAGCGAGTATTGCATCATGAGATGATGACCCAACTAGTTTCGAGCTGGCCATCAGGAGTGGGACTCTGTAAGAATGGCTGGATGCTTAGTGATCTGAGATGGAATCCTTATACACCAACAAAGTATGGACTTTGGTTGCTTTATCTGAAGGGTTAAATCCCCATCAGGAGCAAGTATATCTTGAGAAGATTACTTGGTGTACATGGAAAAGTTAAGACTTTCAAAGCTATGCTTAAAGTCCATCCAGATCCTACTTGCCACGGCTACATACCATGACTACGATATCTGGCGGTTGGGTGTCATGACTGCTTTTCTAAATGATGTTTTAGAAGTGAGCGTCTATAAGTACACAGCCAGAGGGCTTCGTAGACAGTAGGAGCAGCGAAAACGTGTGCAAGATGTTTTATGCGATAAAACAGGCATCGCGGAGTTGGAACATCTGTTTTGATGCAGTGGTCAAAGAGTTTGACTTCATCAAAATGATAGATGAACCTTGTACATACAAAAAGGTAGTAGGGAGTATGGTGGTGATCCTCGTAGAGTACGTGGATGACATACTTTTGATAGGGAAGGAGTTTCCTATGCTACGCTCGGTCAATCTCCACTTATCACAAGGATTCTCCATATAGGATCAACGTGATACCTACTAAATCCTGGGTTTTGGATCTATGAGATAGATCTAATTGGATGTTAAGATTCTCACTAGTTGTAGTGAGATGGTATCAATCGATCCTGGGGAGAATCACTGGAATGGTTCCAGGGTGATAAGGACGACTGAATGTCAGTCGCAGGCATTGTCTTTACCCTTAGTGGAGGGACGGTATGTTGGAAGAGTTCCAAGCTAGATACCGTGACTTACTAGACGATTAAGGTCAAGATAAATCGTTACCAAGGATGCTACCAAAGAGGCAGTCTGGATATATATAAGTTCATGAGATGAACTTCGTTCCTACGATTGTGTGACAATGGAGTTGTGGCTTCAGCCAAGGAACAACCGTCCCATTAGAAATCCAGATATAATTCTTAGGCAGTATCACCTGATCATGGAGATGGTTGATCTCCAGGGAGATCGAGGTTAGGAGAGTAGACACATAGGACAACAGCGCGGATCCACTCACAAAGGACTTTTTCCCAGTAGAGACTTTTATGGGATGGTTGAGTATGAGATACTTCAACCACAGCTAATTGTTGGGTATGCGATACCACAATAGATGGCCCTAATGCAAGTGGGAGATTGTTAGTTATATGTATTCCCTAGAGGCCATTACTGTACATACGATGTATATTGTAATGGATGCTTGGACATATATAGGGAGGACTTTCTTGCTCGACATGATAATATGCTATCTTGTTGTACTTTATCTTAACATGTACTCTGATTGTCTCTATTTTACATGTTGATAAAGCCCTTAGGATATGTACTCGACTACTGGGACTATATGAGATCATACTAGTGGGGGCCACGGTAGTCGACGAGTACATCCTATAACTGTTCCTAGTCGACGGTGTATCGAGACAGGGGCATCGATACACCAGAGTAGACTAGCGTATACACATCTTGACCCATATGATGGGCGATGGATGATCCCATATCCATCGGTGTTTGACATCAAGGATGGTGTACGGGTGCTCAGTGGAGACTGGGTACACTGGACGGACTCGCCGAGAACTCCCAGATGGTATTATACCTCACGTCAGATGGCAGTTCTCCGGTAACACTTGTACAGAGTAGTCTATTGATCCGAGATCGTCATAGAGTCTTGTGTGATTCCCACTGTGCTTTGATTTCCACATACCACGTCCAAGAGGGCGTGCAAAAAGGTGGCTTTTGGGTACAGTCCCGAATCACATGGAGGCAATGAGCGATAGGAGGGGATTCGTCTCTCCCGGTATAGGGAGTTGATGTCGTGCTGTGTTCGATTGGCTATAACTGGAAATCCCTGGCCAGGGTTGCTGAGATTTACTGGTAAGTGTTATCAGTAGTTTCTCGAACTGTTATAGACCTCATATCGACACGACTTATCAAGCTACTGGGGTCTGACGTTTACCACCCCTAGGCGAGATATGCGACATATCAGACGACGAGATCGGACTGTACGGGAGTGTTACTGATTGGATTCGCAGGAGAATGTATAGGCTTGCTTGTTGATCTTTTGATCGCTCAATACCTGGTGGCTGTTACGTTTAGCTGACCGCTTGCAGCTTGTGGGTGTTTGATATGATCATCACCTACTGCCGGCGTATTGACGATTCTTTAGAGTCCTACACAGAAGTTTCTTGACTCAGGCAAAACAGAGTAGGGGCACGTATGTGATATGTGCGGGACCGAGGATAATGCGATATGAGATACCGTATTCTATTCTCGCGATAATTGATATCAGCCGGGTCATCGGATCAAGTGTTGATTCGATGAATCGGTACGGATAAATATTAGTCGGTTATATGTGATATAGCCGGATTGTCGGATCAAGTTTTGATTCGATAATTTAATGTATAATAATATATATGATATATTAAATTACATTAACTAATGTTAGCTCACTAAAAGATTCTTTTTCTCACTCGGGTAATACATTGATATATATGTGATATATGTTAATTGTATTATTTTATTTTGTTACAATGAATATTATATATGTGATATATAATATTGTAACATGATATGATTACTAATGCAACATGTTTAGTAGAGATTAAACATGATTAGGGTTTGATTTGGGTTAATGCTTTCTAGAAGTTTCTAGAAGGTTTTTCTTTTGTTTTGGAAAAGATATTTACAAGTGACTCATTTTTAAACTAACCCAAACCCAAACCCTTCACCCTTGGTTAATTCTCTACAAAGGTTTAGCAACCATGGTTGCATTATTCATCATTATCCTTTCATTATTCATTACAAAAGGATTCTAACAATGATTATTCATCTTCTTCTTCCTTCTTCTTTCTTTCATGGAAAAAGTTTTCTAGCTTTTTTCCAAGTGATGAAAATGAGTGAGAATAAGAAAATAAAAGAGAGCAAAAATCCTACTTCATCATCCTCATCTACCCTTGCCATTTAAATGAGGGTGTTCACTTCATTTAGTGAGTGTTAGCTTGTGTTAATGAAACTTCAAGGTAGATCATCTTTGTTATCGAAGATCGGAAGGAAGCTTGCATCTTTCTCTTCGTGGAGCCTCTCGAGAGTCCGGAACACGATGATCGCAGCGAAGGGACCTCAACACGTAGCTTAAGAAGTGAAGGACCGGATCTACAAAGGTTGTAATCCCTCTCACTTAGTGTTAAAGAGTTTAACATACTTGTTTTCGCCTAATCTCTAGTTTAAAGATCTCGGTTTGGGTTGTTCGGCACGGCTAATTTTTAAATCGGGCATGGTTGATGCCTCGTAGACCCTTGTGCGTGTGCCTAGCAACCCTACAAAAACACCCCCAAAACAAACCCAAAACCCTATCTCCATTTCACAAAAAGCATGCACAAGCTTAAGGGAAGCACATTGGACTAAGAAAAATCAAATTTTGAGGATTTTGGGCAACTCAAGAAATTTCTTGAGTTGCCAAATGAGGTAATCTCTGCACCATTAGTATAGTTTTTCTTCTATCTTAACACCTATGCATGTTTAGAAGCGATTTAGTTCGGTTTAGTGGACTTTGAGAATTCCAAGTTAGGGTTTTGAGGAATTCTTGAGTTTTGAAGTATAATTGAGGTTTAATAGTGATTACAAACCCGCATAGTGCTAAAATACTGGACCAAACTTAGACTTAACCCCGGAACACGAACTTTGAAATTCTGCCGATATTGAAATGGTGAGAATTGTGTTAGGAAAATGAAATCTACTAATGCTCGGGGACCTGGAAAATTAATTAGCTTACACAGTGATACCGGCAGGCGCCTAGGAAGCATCACCCAAGACCCTAGCCCCTACCCCCTCACTTGGGCCGCAAATAAAATCATTCTGGCCACAATTTACGGCCAGAGCATGAAGTCTGGGCTTCGTGCTCCTCCTGTAGCTCCTATGTCAGTAAACTAGACCCTTGGCATATGCAGAATTGACTAATTTCAATTAGGGTAAAATCTGGGATCATTTCCTTGTGTTATTGTTTTGATTCGGGGTTTTGTTTTGCGTATTCTGAATTCTGGATTGTAGGAAATTGGTTTTAACTCGATGATTTGACGTTTGTACGACAATATCGAGAGATTTTTGGTGGTTTTGAAGGTGTAGTCCGTAGGTTCTAACCTATAGGCTTTTACCACGTCGTTTTGGTTTTGAATTGGGTTTTAATGCGATACGATACGTATGATGTGTAGCTACCCCCACGAAGACTTCGAGACGACAAGCAAGCGCGTGGCGACGTTGGCAACGGCAAGCGAAGAGCAAGGTGAGTAAATTATATTTACGGGGGAAGTCGGGTGGATGGCGTATAGCATCCCCGCAAAGTTATGAGAATTAATGTGTTGTGATATAGATATACATTTATATATTGTTGAGAGATAGGAACACTTAGCAAGAGAAGCTTTAGGTGATCATGGGGTTTAGCGTTAGCGAGAATTGAAGAAAGGACTTTAGTAGATTTCTTAGTCACGAAACCCTAGAGTAAAGATTTGCATACACGCACATACACATGCTTGCATATATTTACTTCCTTGTGCGTATTGGGGACACATATATATTGGTATTCTTATGCTTGGATGATGAGGAGGTTATATGATACTTGGGAATGAGTCGATATGATCGGGCATGATGCCGTGAGATATTTAATGTGTGACCGAGATATATCATGATGTAATAGCGGATCGTTGGATGAGGATACCATGTGGATGATGATATATATATATATATATATATATATATATATATATATATATATGATAGTTGACATATGATCGAGATATGAGATGAAATATGTTATGACTTTTATAATGGATCGCTTGGGCGATGTATACTTCTATATGATAATATGTGTTGATGACATCGGATTGTATGAGGTTTTAGATCAGTAGCCAGATCATGATATTGTTGATGATATTAGTAGTGTACTCGACTTAGATCAGTACCCCTGCTCACGATACATGATGATGTGGATACTAGATGAATAATGAGATAAATGTGATATTTGATCCGTACCCAGATTTGGAATGCCCTACGATAGATTTACTGTAGGAGATATATTTATGATGTTAGATTCGCACTCTTGACTCGAGAATGTCATATGATATATTGTATCGTACATGATACTATTGAGGCGAGATCATCGACTACTAGATTTATATAGATCGACTCAGACTTAGGTGGATTCGCTTACCCTTTTGACTCTGGGCTCGAGTCATGCTCGTTTGCAAAGTGGAGGATTGTGAGTATTTTAGATACCAAATTGGATGACTCGTATATTGGGTAGGTTTATTCTTCAGTGTTGCTGTTATCATATTGCTTTCTGTATATTCATGATATTTCATCGTATTGCATGCTTATACATATATTATCTGTCATTATTATGAAACCCTGCTGTCAGGACACCAGCACCATTACCGATGATGTGTATGCTCTACATACACTTGCTTGCCGGCTCACACACATCTTCATCGGTAATTGCTATGTCACGTACACTTTAGAAAATACTATTCATTGACATTGCTTGCTAGTTGATAGTTGGGATATGTTATAGCTTTTATATGCTAATTTAACTATTGCATTAATTGCATGATATCATATGCATATTCATATATTCATTGGTCATGCAATATTATGGAGATTTATGTCGATATTCACTGTTTACTTACTCTTGATTTTGGATTTCGGATTTTCATGAGATTTCGGGATTTGGGGGAAAACCACAAGAATATATAAACTTCTCTCTCTCTCTCCCTTTTTGAAATGAAAAGTGTTGTTTTCTCGTGATGTATGAGTCGTCCACCATGATGTTTTCTCGGTTATGAGATAGATTTCGAGACTCGATTCGAGGAGACGTATGAACTGTCTCGGGTACATGGTGGACTCGGTATGGTACCCCGGGGCGAGTGTGATTTCATAGAGGATGATGAGCCTGGCAGGGGCAGACTGCCTACCGGTGATAGTATTTGGACCTGGCGGTTATCCAGAGAATATCGACCGGAGTCATGAGATGGATATAGGCCGATCCGTTCTCCCGGAGCCCGCGGGCCGATCCCGCAGATGATACAGAGCCTGAGATATATGAGGATTTACGTGCCGATGCTGGGCACAGGTTTCATGATGTTTTCGAGTGTCGATGCTGGACACTCAGGTTCCATGATTTTGATGTGTCGTGAGGGACACACGTTGATTTATATTCTCATAATTTCATGCATATGGTTCTATGACTTTTATATGCATGATGTTGTTATGTCATTGGTTGACACACGGACGAGATCCACATGTGTACAGGCATTGATTAAATAGTTGGATGATATCCACACACTTATAGACTTCATGATATAGTTGACACTGATTTCATGATGATTACATTGATCATACCTCATGTTTATGATATGTTGCTACCTGAGGCACTGACACGAGCATGTAGTATTACACTTATACATCGATAGACCGGGATATGATTTTGAGGATATTACTTGATATGACCTAGGATAGCGTTATGCATGCGATTTCTACTCGTAGACGTTTTCTACTCACGAGTTGGCAACTCACCCCGTTGTGCCACAGTTTCTTGCAGGTTTTGCCGTACAGGTTTCGTTGCGGTTTTGCTGGCACACTGTTCCTTCCGGGTGATTGCTTTGGTAGGTGGGTTCTTTTGCATCAGGACTACCATTGTATATTTATTATTCACTTGTATCTAGTAAAACTCCATCAACCAGACTTGTATATTTGATAGACATAGAAGACCAGTGTTTATTATTCCAATCTTAGAGTCGCGTGTTGTATTATTAAGGTTTTCTTAATGATTTTGAGTTTCCTTTTGAGCTTTGAACCTCGCCCTTCGGCGTTATAAATTATATTGCATTGCGTGGTTTTGTCCGCCGTTTAGCAAAGAGCTAGCTCCCGCTTGGGGATACCTTTATTCATTATATATGCTTTATCAGGTTTTGTACCCGTTTGGGGTCAGTATTTACAAAGGAAACTCTGCCGAAATTTTCAGAAAAGACTTGAGATTTTAAAATACATACTTCAGCTTATGCTGTTAAACTTCTTGCTTTAAAAATTGGTTTTTCCTTCACTTTACCGCTTTACTTGGTTTGGATTTCTGGGTTTTGGCTTACTTAGATTACGTACGCCTCGAGACGCTTCGTAGTTTAAGTGCCGGTCATGTTCCGTACTTTTCAGGTCGTGACAAAACTCTCCATGAAGCTTATCAGTAACACTACCATACAGTCCGGTCTCTTCGTCTGATATGTCACATATCATGTCTAGGGGTGGTAAACGTCAGTCCCCAGTAACGTGATAACTCATGCTGATGTTTGGCCTATAACATTTTGAGAAACTACTGATAACACTTATCAGTAAATCTCATAAGCAGCCCTGGCCAGGGACTTCCAGTTATAGCCAATCGAGCATAGCGCAACATCAACCTCCAATACCGGGAGAGTCAAAACCCCTCCTATCGCTCATTGCCTCCATGTGACTCGGGACTGTACCCAAAATCCACCTGTTTGCATGACTCCTTTGAGCCGTGGTAGGGAGGAAATCAAAGCACAGTGGGAGCCACACAAGACTCTATGACGATCTCGGGTCTACAGTCTAACCTGTACCAGTGTCACCAGAGGACTGCTATCTGACGATAGGTATACTACCACTTAGGAGTCCTCGGCGAGTCCTGTTCAGTGTACTCAGTCTCCACTGAGCACCCATATACCATCTTTGATGTCAAACACCAATGGATATGGGATCATCCTTCGCCAATCATATGGGTCAAGAAGCGAATTTCTTTAAGGGGGAAGATTGTAACATTTCAAAAAAATAAAATATTATTTTTGGGAATTTTTATAATTAAATAATAAAATATTGAATATTTTAATAAGGCGGTATAATTAAATACCGATAAATTGGGGAAATTTTTTTGGAAAATTATGGAAATTACTGAAAAGAGGGTGTTTTATGTGAATTATGCAAATTATAAGTTTTTATGATTAATTATACGCTATTTAGTGCTAATCGCGATTAAATATCGCTAATCGCACATTAAGCTTGTTTTGTGCAAAACATGCACATGTCTTTTTTTTAGCACTTGTTACATTTTTCTTTCATGCTTTCTTCTTTTTATCATGCATGGTTATAAATTAAAGAGAAGAAAGGAAAAGGAAAAGAAAGGAAAAGAAAAGAAATATGAATAAAGAAGTAAGGTATGGGCATGAGAGAGAGTGTGAGAGGTCTTCATTGACCATAGAATTGTTTACTCCTTCATCATTCTTCATTATTTTCTCTCCCTCATCTCAAAGTGTTGCTGCCCTCACTCCCTCCCCCCTCTTCATCCTCTCAAAACCCAACACCCACTTCATTAAAAATGTGCATGAGCTCACTAGCTACACCTTGGACCAAGAAAGCTTGCATTTTGGACACATGGGGCAACTCAAGAAAATTCTTGAGTTTCTAAATGAGGTAATTATTCCATCATTAGTGTAGAATTTCCATTGCTTTTACATCCATGTTTTTTTAGAACCGATTTGGTGTCGTTTAGTGAGATTTGGAAATTTCTAGTGAGCTTAGTAGAAGCCACAGAAACCCCTTAGTGCTAGAATTCAGACCTAAACCAGAGACTAGAACCCCGGAATACGGATTTAAAAACCTGATATCGGAAGAATTGTGGATTCTGTGTGTATATTGAAATCTGCTAACATCCGGGTGACCTGAAAATTATTTAGCAAAGACAGTGACACATGCAGGCAACCTAGGACCCCCCACTAAACCCTAGCCTCTAACCCTCAACCCTGGCCGCAAATAAATTTATTCTGTAATTTGCGGCCAGAGCAATATGGAATTGATTCGTTTTTGTTCCAGGGCTTTATCTCCAGTAAATTAGACCTCTAGCATATACAAAATTGGCTGATTTGACCTAGAGTAAAATCTGGGATCATTTTCTTGTGTTGGCGCATTGTTTTATGACTTGTTTTAACATGGACTTTGGTATTTGATAATTCGTTTCTGTCGGATGGCGTTTGAACGTCAACGACTAGGGTTATTGGTCGTGTTTGCATGCGAGGCTATAAGTTTTTACCTATAAGCGTAGTGTGTGCCGTTTTGGGTTTTCCCGACTGGATTTTAATACGCATTAGGATTGGATTATATGTGTAGGTACCCCACGTGATGTCGAGACGTTGAAGATGAAGATGGCGACATCGGCATCGGCACACAAGAAGCAAGGTGAGTAGATTATATTTACGGGGGAATTCGGGTGGATGGCGTATAGCACTCCCACATTTCGATGTATAGTATGCTATATATATATCTTTTATGTGTGACATGGATATTCAAGATATGATTAGGTGTTCAATGGTTAGATTAGGGTTATTAGAAGTGAGCTAGTATAGCTTCTTAGTCGCGAACCCTAGAATAGGTTTACACCCACACGCACACACATGCTCACTTTGTTATACTTATGCGTATATGTGGATACGTATATAGATACACACACATAGGTATGGAACGATGTATATATATACACGTATATCTACAGTTGGATGATGAGGATAGCGGATG
Source organism: Agapanthus africanus (assembly GCA_030015575.1). Taxonomy (NCBI): domain Eukaryota; kingdom Viridiplantae; phylum Streptophyta; class Magnoliopsida; order Asparagales; family Amaryllidaceae; genus Agapanthus; species Agapanthus africanus. The sequence goes on along the minus strand of JASDDO010000001.1, from coordinate 315,504,046 downwards.
ATATTTAGAGATGAGTCGATGAGTTTGGGCATGGTGCCTTGAGATCGGTGATATGATGTGGTTCGTATTATGAAATACGACATGAGTTATAGAGGGCCTTTAGGCGTGTGTTTTCATACACGTACATATATCTATATAGATGGTATCAGTTTGTACTAGACTTAGATCAGTAACCCAGTTCATGAGATATGATGATAAGGATACTAGATAATTGATGAGATAAATGTGAGATTCGACCCGTACCCAGATTTGGGATGCCGTACGATGGATTTACGTACGAGCTATATATTGATGATAGATCCGCACTCATGACTCGAGGATGTCATATGATATATTGTATCATACGCGGTACTATTGAGGCGAGATCACCGACTATTATATATGTATATATATCGACTCAGATTTAGGTGGTTTCCATACCCTTTCGATTAGCTTGTTAGTTAGATCTGTAGTTTACTTATTAGATGTTAGACTAGGCCCGAGTCATCCCTATTTCAAAACTAACAAATCGTGAGTATTTAATGACAGGCCAATGGGTTCTACGGATATTTTCAACAGACGTATCTTTTCCTAAAAACACCGTAGCCTTTATTTTTCTAAACACCACGATTCGTGTTAATTCAAATGGCAAAACTGTATGACAAATACATATTGATGTAAATTCTTCACTGTTGCGTTTATTATTCGATTTCCGTATGTTCTTGCTATTCGCATCGCATTGCATGTGTAAATATGTTTATTGTTATATTAAACCCATGCTGTCAGGACACCAGCACCATTATCGATGATGCGTATGTTTCACGTACACCTGCTTGCCGGCTCACACACTTCATCATCGATAATTGCCATGTCACTGCACAGTAGGATTGTTGCATCAGGATATGACTTCTTGTATGACATACTGGCACACATACATTTTGTACACTCATACTTGTATACATACCTATTTGTACATACGTAGATGATTCTGGATTGATTTTTGAGATTTGGGAATCGCAAGATATATTTTAAAACGGGATTCACTTTAAAAGAGCGGTTTCCCTCGATATGTGCATATTACTGTTCCATGTTGCATGATATACGGATATGCTTACATTTCTGTTATATGTCGCATATATCATGCTTTATGGGATATGTTGTTTTCATGAGATTTCTGGATTTGAGAACCGTGGCTATTTCAAAAGAAAGCATGTACTGTTTTTTAAAAACCCGGTTCCTCTTGATATGATATTTCAGTGCGTCCACCATGCGTTTTCTCGGTTCTGAGACGTGTGACATTTGAAACCCGATTCGAGGAGGCGGATGATCCGTTTGCGGGTACATGGTGGACCCGGTATGGTACCCCGGGGCGAGAGAAAGATTTCGTGTGGATGACGATGAGCCTGCCAAAGGGACCACTACCTACCGGTGATTGTATTTGGGCTCGGCGGATATCCGGAGGATACCGACCGGAGTCGAGAGATGATATGGGCCGATCGGGACTAACGGAGCCCGTGGGCCGATCCGGACTGACGGAGCCCTATATATATATGAGGATTTACGTGCCGATGCTGGGCACAGGTTTCATGATGTTTTTGAGTGTCGATGCTGGACACTCAGATTCCATGATTTTGATGTGTCGCGAGGGACACACGTTGATTATATCCTCATACTTCCATGCATATGCTTTATGATATTTACATGCATGATATTTTGTGTCTTTGGTTGACACGTGGACGATATCCACATACATACAGACATTGATTACATAGTTGGATGACACCCACATACTTATAGACTTCATGCTATAGTTGGCACTGATTACATTGATCTTACCTCATATTTATGATATGTTGCTACCTGAGGCACTAGCACGAGCACTTGGTACTACACTTATGTATAATGTTTACCCTTGCCATCTTATCATGCTTCAGTCATACATACGATTCCTGCTCTATGATGTTTTCTACTCACGAGTTGGCAACTCACCCCCGTTGTGCCATAGTTTCTTGTAGGTTTTGCCGTACAGGTTTCATTGCGGCTTTCTAGCACACTACTTCCTTTCTGGATGATTGCTTTGGTAGGTGGGTTCACTCGCATCGTGACCACCATTGTACTTATTTATTTTCAGTTGTATCTAATAAATTCCATCAACCGGACTTGTATATTTATTTCAGACTTAGAAAACCAGTTGTGTATTATTTCGACCTTAGAGTCGCGCGTTGTAGTATTATGGTTTTTATGATGATTTTGAGTTTCCTTTTGAGTTTTGATCCTCGCCCTTCGGCGTTGTATATTATATTGCTTGCGTGGTTGTGACCGTCGATTGACGAAGAGCTAGCTCCCGCTTGGGGATGCCTTTTATCATTATGCATATATTATTCTTGTTGTATCCCGTTTGGGGCCAGTATTTACAAAGGAAACTCTGTCGAAATTTTAAGAAAAGACTTGAGGATTTAAAAGTGCATATTCAGCTTACTTATTTTAAAACCTTGTTTTTAAAACATGTTTTCTTCACTTTTTTAAAACTAGTTTTCCTTCATTTATTATTTAAAATGGTTTTAGATTTCTGGGCTTTTGACTTACTTGAATTAGATGAGGTCCTATAGACTTCATATGATTCAAGGGCCAGTCACGTGCTATTTCGGGTCGTGACAAAGTTGGTATCAGAGCGCTGCGTTAACCTTGGTTTGAGTCTAAGTTTGACTATGCGGAGCCTAGAGCGTTTGTATATATTCGGAACTTAGGCTTGACCTTACGGAACTTAGACTTAGTCGAGGGGGTATAGACCCGAACTTTCGTCCCGTAGGTTGACCTTGGTTGACGAAGTAGGTGACTTGAGGAGAGTGACGTACCGTGTGTATGTTCCGCGACATACTTACGATATGCCACTCCGCTTAATGAGCTTTAGGATGTACATTTCCTTGCACAGTATTATATTCATTCTTATGATCTATCCTCATCGATATTGGTTATGATTTTGCTGCCATGATTACACGGGCAGAGAGAGCTACGGCTGGAGTTGCGTCAGCACAACTTCGTCAAGGATGAAGACTGACCAGGGAACGGTTCCAGGGACATACGATTGCATATAGAGGCGTCGTCTTATTGTGTTTTCGCGCCATGAGCGTTTGATGGATCGCTTTTACAAGATTTCTCGGACGTGCAGATCGGCACCAGAAGATTGAGCCACTGATAGAGGCCAGCCAGAATGTGATGACCATTGAAGTATCGCTTATTCATGATGATTGAAGCGCTGTTCAGCGTACAGGAGAATGAGCCAGTTGTTGCTGCGAACGACAAGATATTGCCCCAGATATTGGAGCTATTGCAGTACGAGTTGTACTTAGAGATATGATGGAAGTTTGATAGTCACCCGAGGATGAATGACTAGGACATGTGGTTCATTCGCTTACCCCGACGCGAGATCATCAGATTAATTGATTCCAGCTAGAGACGACTTCACGCAGGCGCGTTGAGAGTCGATGGAGACGATCGAATGTCAGGAGCCCATTTTCCAAGTTTAAAGTATTCAGAGACAAATGCAAGTAATGCTATGGACCCTCTAGAAAAATGAAACCCTAACGCGACGTAATGACCATGGAATGCCTTTGAACCTTAGGGTTTGCGGCAGTTTAGCGGTGCCATCTGTGAGGCTTGGGTTTGCCCTTCTACTGTTGGACCACAGGTGTTGTGGCATGTACAGGAATACTATTAAACTGTACTCAAGATGTAGAGCTCTTGGGGGATTATGAGGTTTTGACGAATCGATCGAAAGGTTCGACATCCTTCGGATATCATGTGATGGGATGCATTGCTTAGGAGACACCAGATACGAGTATAGCCGTAGGAGCACAGTCCTTGCAACCACGATGAGACGACTCTGAAGCAGTCGACAGCAGAGAAAAGTGGAGTAAGAGGTTCGTACGAGATCTTGATGAGATGACGTTCCACTTCGCCGACATCAGAGATGCGATACGCATGCAGAGGCGTTGATTATTGATATATCTTCCAGAAGGAGTCACGATGAGAATGCAGCCGTTCCGGAACAAGAAACATATATAATAAAGGGTGGTAACTTCCGGGCAATTCGGCAGAAACGAGATTTGAGAGAGACCTCGACAGGACCTTTCTGGAATACTAAACGAGAAGACTTGGACCCAGGAGCGGTCATATTGCGCACACCCAGTAGGTCAGAGTTCTGCATCGTCGACTAGATAGTTGGCCAGAGATCTGTAGAGGATGTACCAGAGCGGAACTGTTTCCGTCGTCATTCCATATTGGGCCGTTGAGCCGAGGAGCTATATATCTAGCAATGCACAGTGAAAGACAAGAGCCTAAAAGCACCAGGCGTCAGATCATGAACATGAGGCAAGTAGATATCTTGCTCTGCTAGCATTGGATGCACCGACACCTTCTCGACTTTGAAGGAGGAAATATCGACGACGGTATTTATGATTTGTGATTTGGTGATTCGATTATCACGCATCTGTCACCTTGGATTTCGGTATTTTGGGCGATCTATTCACATGATTGAGTGTTGATGATCGAGTTTCATGATATTTGTTTTCGTGCACCATGGTTGCACCTACTGGGTATTCATATTTTGTGCATATGATACGCACACGATTTGGTTTTGGCACTCGGTATAGTTCACATATGCTTGCAGTGCATTGATACGTATTTGTGCACCACAGTTACACCTGACTTCGGTTTGATATCATTCGATATGTTGATTTTGATTTCATGCCTATATTATGTATGTGATTTGCCTTATGGTTTCGACATAGTTTTCATGCACTTTTAGTGTTTTGATTTGATTTGTGCACGCTGATGCACATGGTTGTGAGATTATATACCGCGGTATACCTGATCTGGATTGAGCTGTATTGTATACCGTCAATTTCGATTCTGATATTGATGTTGATTTCGTACACTCTTTGCATTTGATTTGGATTCTTGCAAAAATTTGGCGCGCTTGGATTGGATTTTTCGCATGTTCGGCGTATGATATTGGATTTCGTGATTCCGTGCATGATGGATGCACTTGATTTGGGATTTTCGCGCATGTTGGGCGCATGTTATGAGATGCAATTTTGGTGCACACCAGATGCACTTAATCGAGATTCTTCGTACATATCAGATGCACCTGATTTTGCTGTCAGGCACACACGTTGTCTCTGACACGTGTTTCGTGCACACCCGTTGCACTTAGATGTTGTTTCTATGCACATGTATGGCACATATATGGATTTTGATTTCCGTGCGCACCAAACGCACGTAGCATTCATATGCACATTTTGGGATTGATTTCTTATGGAGCAGTACATTTTTATGATATTTGCTATTGTTTTCGTATTGAGCAAACTAGTCAGAGGACAGTACCTGGATTTATTTTGCATGCATTGATAGTTATCGAAGGGATTTCCAAAAAGGGAGCTATAGTCTCAGTATTTACCTATGTGTCTGATATGACACGAAACGTTTAAAACAAAGAAACCCTTCTAAATTGTTTTCAAAACGGCGGAACGTACATATTAAACAAAAGATATATACATCTATGGTTATTTTCTTACAATAGACGTCCGCCACTGTGCAGTGTTATACACATCGCACAGCGACTTAAAAAGGTTTGGCATGCACTTCCTTCAGATATTTACACGTATAAAAATTTGATGTTTACATGTATAGTTTTAATATATATCACGTTGGGTTTCGTATTGGATTTGACATTGGTGTCTTTACCATTACTCCGATGATTGCGGGATGCTTGACGGAGTTTTGATTTTGAGTTATCAGCTCATTGTTCATGCGCATGCATTGCGCTATGATGAGTTTTTTTTTGTATTGATGATTTCGGAGCCCCGACGACTTGGACTTTTTACTGAAATGTTTTAGTATTGAGGGGTTTAAATTTAAATTCGGGGACCGAATTTCTTTAAGGGGGAAGATTGTAACATTTCAAAAAAAATAAAATATTATTTTTGGGAATTTTTATAATTAAATAATAAAATATTGAATATGGAAATTGGAAATTATAATTAAATACCGATAAATTGGGGGGGGGGGGGAAATTGGAAAATTATGGAAATTACTAAAAAGAGAGTGTTTTATGTGAATTATGCAAATTATAAGTTTTTATGATTAATTATACGCTATTTAGTGCTAATCGCGATTAAATATCGCTAATCGCGCATTAAGCTTGTTTTGTGCAAAACATGCACATATCTTTTTTTAGCACTTGTTACATTTTTCTTTCATGCTTTCTTCTTTTTATCATCCATCGTTATAAATTAAAGAGAAGGAAGGAAAAGGAAAAGAAAAGAAATATGAATAAAGAAGTAAGGTATGTGCATGAGAGAGAGTGTGTGAGGGGTCTTCATTGACCATAGAATTGTTTACTCCTTCATCATTCTTCATTATTTTCTCTCCCTCATCTCAAAGTGCTGCTGCCCTCACTCCCTCCCCCCTCTTCATCCTCTCAAAACCCATTAAAAACATCTCAAAACCCAATACCCACTTCATTAAAAATGTGCATGAGCTCACTAACTACACCTTGGACCAAGAAAGCTTGCATTTTGGACACTTGGGGCAACTCAAGAAAATTCTTGAGTTGCCAAATGAGGTAATTATTCCATCATTAGTGTAGAATTTCCATTGCTTTTACATCCATGTTTGTTTAGAACCGATTTGGTGTCGTTTAGTGAGATTTGGAAATTTCTGGTTAGGGTTTATGGAATTTTTGAGTTGTGATGTGCAATTGAGCTTAGTAGAGGCCACAGAAATCCCCTGGTGCTAGAATTCAGACTTAAACCAGAGACTAGAACCCCAGAATACAGATTTAGAAACCCGATATCGGAAGAATTGTGGATTCTGTGTGTGTATATTGAAATCTGCTAACATCCGGGTGACCTGAAAATTATTTAGCAAAGACAGTGACACATGTAGGCAACCTAGGACCCCCCACTGAAACCCTATCCCCTAACCCTCAACCCTGGCCGCAAATAAGTTCATTATGGCTGCAATTTGCGGCGAGAGCAGTATGGAATTGATTCGTTTTTGTTCTAAGGCTTTATCTCCAGTAAATTAGACCCCTGGCATATGCAAAATTGGCTGATTTGACCTAGAGTAAAATCTGGGACATTTACTTGTGTTGGCGCATTGTTTTATGACTTGTTTTAACATGGACTTTAGTATTTGATAATTCGTTTCTGTCGGGTGGCGTTTGAACGTCAACGACTAGGGTTATTGGTCGTGTTTACATGCGAGGCTATAGGTTTTTACCTATAAGCGTAGCGTGTGCCGTTTTGGGTTTTTCCGACTGGATTTTAATACGCATTAGGATTGGATTATATGTGTAGCTACCCCACGTGATGTCGAGACGTTGAAGATGAAGATGGCGACATCGGCATCGGCACACAAGAAGCAAGGTGAGTAGATTATATTTACGGGGGAATTCGGGTGGATGGCGTATAACACCCCCATAGTTCGATGTATAGTATGATACACACACACACACACACACACACACACACACACATATATATATATATATATATATATATGATATCTTTTATGTGTGACATGGATATTTAAGATATGATTAGGTGTTCAATGGTTAGATTAGGGTTGTTAGAAGTGAACTAGTATAGCTTCTTAGTCGCGAACCCTAGATTAGGTTTACACCCACACGCACACACATTCTTACTTTGTTATACCTGTGCGTAAATGGGGATACGTATACACATACACACACACACACATGCATATAGGTAAGGGACGATGTATAAATATACACGTATACCTATAGTTGGATGATGAGGATAGCGGATGATATTTGGAGATGAGTCGATGAGTTTGGGCATGGTGCCATGAGATCGGTGATATGATGTGGTTCGTATTATGAGATACGACATGAGTTATAGAGGGCCTTTAGGCGTGTGTTTTCATACACGCACATATATCTATATAGATGGTATCAGTTTGTACTAGACTTAGATCAGTACCCCAGTTCATGAGATATGATGATAAGGATACTAGATAATTGATGAGAAAAATTTGAGATTCGACCCGTACCCAGATTTGGGATGTCGTACGACGGATTTACGTACGAGCTATATATTGATGATAGATCCGCACTCATGACTCGAGAATGTCATATAATATATTGTATCGTACGCGGTACTATTGCGGCGAGATCACCGACTATTATATATGTATATATATATCGACTCAGATTTAGGTGGTTTCCATACCCTTTCGATTAGCTTGTTAGTTAGATTTGTAGTTTACTTAGTAAATGTTAGACTAGACCCGAGTCATACCTATTTCAAAACTAACGAATCGTGAGTATTTTAAAGACAGGCCAAGGGATTCTACGGATATTTTCAAAAGCCGCATCTTTTCCTAAAAACACCGTAGCGCTTATTTTTCTAAACACCACGATTCGTGTTATTTCAAATGGCAAAACACTATGACATATACATATTGATTTAGATTCTTCACTGTTGCGTTTATTATTCGATTTCCGTATGTTCTTGCTATTCGCATCGTATTGCATGTGTAAATATGTTTATTGTTATATTAAACCCATGCTGTAAGGATACCAGCACCATTATCGATGATGCGTATGTTTCACGTACACCTGCTTGCCGGCTCACACACTTCATCATCGATAATTGCCATGTCACTACACAGTAGGATTGTTGCATCAGGATATGACTCCTTGTATGACATACTGGCACACCTATATTTTGTACACTTATACTTGCATACATACCTATTTTTACATACGTAGATGATTCTAGATTGATTTTTGAGATTTGGGAACCGCAAGATATATTTTAAAACGGGATTCACTTTAAAAGAGCGGTTTCCCTTGATATGTGCATATTACTGTTCCATGTTGCATGATATACAGATATGCATACATTTCTGTTATATGTCGCATACATCATGCTTTATGGGATATGCTGTTTTCATGAGATTTCTGGATTTGAGAACCATGGCTATTTCAAAAGAAAGTATGTACTGTTTTTCAAAAACCCGGTTCCTCTTGATATGATATTTCAGTGCGTCCACCATGCGTTTTCTCGGTTCTGAGACGTGTGACATGTGAAACCCGATTCGAGGAGGCGAATGATCCGTTTGCAGGTACATGGTGGACCCGGTATGGTACCCCGGGACGAGAGAGAGATTTCGTGTGGATGACGATGAGCCTGCCAGAGGGACCACTACCTACCGGTGATTGTATTTGGGCTCGGCGGATATCCGGAGGATACCGACCGGAGTCGAGAGATGATATGGGCTGATCCGGACTGACGGAGCCCGTGGGCCGATCTGGACTGACGGAGCCCTATATATATATGAGGATTTACATGCCGATGCTGGGGACAGATTTCATGATGTTTTTGAGTGTCGATGCTGGACACTTAGATTCCATGATTTTGATGTGTCGCGAGGGACACACGTTGATTATATCCTCATACTTCCATGCATATGCTTTATGATATTTACATGCATGATGTTTTGCATGTGTGGTTGACACGTGGACGAGATCCACATACATACAGACATTGATTATATAGTTGGATGACACCCACATACTTATAGACTTCATGCTATAGTTGGCACTGATTACATTGATCCTACCTCATATTTATGATATGTTGCTACCTGAGGCACTGGCACGAGCACTTGGTACTATGCTTATGTATAGATGTTTACCCTTGCTATCTTATCATGCTTCAGACTTATTCATATTGAGAATATATTATTACTGATCGTTTGACCAAGGATTGAGTCATACATACGATTTCTGCTCTGTGATGTTTTCTACTCACGAGTTGGCAACTCACCCCTGTTGTGTCACAGTTTCTTGCAGGTTTTGCTGTACAGGTTTCATTGCGGCTTTCTGGCACACTGCTTCCTTTCTGGGTGATTGCTTTGGTAAGTGGGTTCACTCGCATCGTGACCACCATTGTACTTATTTATTTTCAGATTTATCTAGTAAATTTCATCAACCAGACTTGCATATTTATTTCAGAATTAGAAAACCTGTTGTGTATTAATTCGACCTTAGAGTCGCGCGTTGTTGTATTATGGTTTTCATGATGATTTTGAGTTTCCTTTCGAGTTTTGATCCTCGCCCTTCGGCGTGGTATATTATATTGCTTGCGTGGTTGTGACCGTCGATTGACGAAGAGCTAGCTCCCGCTTGGGGATGCCTTTTATCATTATACATATATAATTCTTGTTGTATCCCATTTGGGGCCAGTATTTACAAAAGAAACTCTGCCGAAATTTTCAGAAAAGACTTGAGAATTTAAAAGTGCATATTCGGCTTATTTATTTAAAAACCTTGTTTTTAAAACATGTTTTCTTCACTTCTTTAAAACTAGTTTTCCTTCATTTATTATTTAAAATGGTTTTAGATTTCTGGGCTTTTGGCTTACTTGAATTAGATGAGATCTTATAGACGTCATATGATTCAAGGGCCAGTCACGTGCTATTTCGGGTCGTGACAGTATTTGTGAAATATGGCTTATTGACCCTTGTCCGTCCGTTCTTATCTCTTCACTTTCTCCTCCGGCCAAACCAAATGCAGCCGGTCACGGTTAGAGATCACCGATACCTTGGTAGGGTAGGATGCCTAACAGAGTGCTTGCGTGAGGTTTGGGTGGAGTTCAATTAGCAAATATCGGGGAAAGAAAATGAGCAAAAGAGATTCTTAACTTATACAACCATTCTCTTTCCCTAACAAGATCCACTATTCACAAACCATAACCAACATCAAAAGAAAGTATAACAGAGAAGAGATCAAAGAAAACAACATTGCAAGTAAATAAAATGCAAGAAATTTAAGTGCAAGAAAGTAAAGTGAAGAAATACTAAGAACTAATGTGCATCAAAATGAAAAGTTTATTAAGTTCAATTTCAAGATACAAACCATGAGTTCAATAACCAAAACCTAAACTTGCAAGCTCAATGAAGAGGTTGCGAGATTAGGAGAAGGCAAGGAACTCAAGGTGAACTAACTACTATGTACAAAGCTTTAACAAGATTGCAAAATGAAAATGGAATGAAGTGTGTCAAAGTATCCTCCTTGAGCTTACTCTCTGTTTTGGTATTTATAAGCTCAAAATCAACAAAAACAAACAATAAAAATGAGATGATGTGATAACATGGAATGACCAGAAGAAAATTGGAGCCAAAAAGAGATAGTTGGGACCGATGCTAACGAGAATTTGGCCAATTCTGTCGGTTTACAGTAGAGTGGTGGGGCCGTTTTCTTGTGGTGATCTTATATCCTCTCAATGATCTCTTTGGTGTTGTTTGATTCTTTTATAAACACTTAGATATTAATCTGTAGATTTTGAGGGAAAATATATCTTTAAATCACATCACACTTTATTCTTCACTCATGAGCCATGCCCACTTGCTCATCCACTTGCATAAGTCATGATTCTTGTGTGCCAACTTATGCTAGGCTGCCCCACCATGGTTCATGCATCAAAAGAGTTTGTGTTCAAACTTGTATCATGTTGCATCATGTTGGACCATTCTTGAATAAAGATGTGTACACTTGAATTGTTTTTAAAAACTCTTTAAATACTATTCGGTTTTCTGTTTTAGTTGCAGTGTCGGCTCACAAATGTCGTATCCGTGCATTTGAGTGTGTTTCCAGTGTTTTGTTATGAATAACTGTAATCTGTACTTTTTGAGCAGACACGGATTAATAGTACCAATATATCATAAAAATGATAATGAATAAGTGATATTGAAATGTAGTTTTTCGTGATGAACAATCCATAGTCGTTTCTCGATAGGATGGCCAGAATTTGACATTCCTTGAAGTGTTCTGATGCGAGATCAGTTGAGCTTACTAGTTTCCATCTGGAGGGTCTTGCCCAGAATTGGTGTGAGTCCATCGAGAGAGGCCGAGCCGCGGTCTTCCTCCTATGACATGGGATGAGTTTATTATGGTTTTTCTTGCTCATTTCCTTCCACAGAGCATCAGGAATGCTTGAGCTCGCAGTTTCGAGTCTTTGCGCAAGACTCCCGGTATGACCGTGGCCGAGTATGATATCCAGTTCACCCAGCTATCTAGATATGCTCCTTATTTGGTAGACACCAAGGAGAAGCGCATTAAGAGATTTGTGAGAGGTCTTGACACATAATTGTTCCTCTCTATTGGCGTCCAGCACTTTGATACTTATGCAGTGGCGATGGATGCAGCTATACTGGTGGAGGAGCGTATTACTGAGACTATGACTGTTCTGGGACCGAAGCGGGTTCGTACTGGTGTACCAGTTTTCGGGCAGTTTGGTAGAGGTATGGCAGACAAAGGTCGTGGAGGATTCTTTCTAGGCCGTAGTGGTGGAAGAGGCTTGATACGGGGCCAGTTATTTAGCTCTTATGTAACATTTCAGAAAAATAAAATATTATTTTAGGAATTTTTATAATTAAATAATAAATATTAGGAATATTTTAATGATGCGGTATAATTAAATACCGATAAGGTGGAAAATATTTGGAAAATTATAGAATTTACTGAAATAAGGGTGTTTTATATGATTTAGGCGAATTATGAAATTCTATGATTTATTTTGCACCATTTTAGCGCTAATCGCGATTAAATATCGTTAATCGCGCATTAAGCGTGTTTTGTACACATGACATGCACCATATCATTTTACACTTGTGTTACATTTTTCTACATGGCTTTCTTATCTTGTTTTGGTTTCTATTTAGAGAAAAGAAAAGAAGAGAAAAATAAAAGAAAAGGGGAAAAAGGTATCATGATGATTTGGAGAGAGAGGGGACACAATCATGATAAGAGGCATGCTTGTAAAGAGAGAGGGAGTGAGGGGTCAAACCATAGTCATGGCTCATTGTTTCTCTCTTCATCTCTTCACCATTTCTTCTCCCTTTTCACCCATGGCAGCCCCCATCTCCCTCCTCCACTTCAAGCCTCAAAACACCCCCAAAACAAACCCAAACCCCATCTCCATTTCACAAAAAGCATGCACAAGCTCAAGGGAAGCACATTGCACGAAGAAAAATCAAATTTTGAGGACTTTGGGCAATTCAAGAAAATTCTTGAGTTGCCAATTGAGATAATTTCTGCACCCTTAGAATAGTATTTAAATTCCTTAGGCATCCATATATGCTTAGTATCGATATCGAGTGGTTTTGTGAACCTAGAAATTCTTAGATGAGGGTTTTGAGAAATTTTGAATTGTGAAGTGTAATTGAGGTTAGTAGAGACCTTATGACCCCTGTAGGGATTGTATCTTGGACTGAAACTAAAGAATAAACCCCGGAATACGAACTTAGAAACCCCGACATCGAAAAACTGTGAAAATATGATGGTAATTGGAAATTTGCTAACACTCGGGGACCTGAAAAATTATTTAGCAAACACTGAGATACATGCAGGCAACCTAGGACCCCCCACTGAAACCCTAGCCCCTAAGCACTCACCTTGGCTGCAGAAATATTCCCTATGGCCGCAATGTGCGGCAAACCTATTGCATTTTGGTTCGTATTTGTTCTGTTGCTCCATCTCCAGTAAATTAGACCCCTCATGTATGCAAAATGTCCCAATTGTCACCTGAGGAAAATCTGGAAGTGTTTTACTTAGTTGCTGAAATTGTTTTACGGCTTTTAATGAACTGGAAATTAGTTTTTAGAGATCTGGGATGACCCAAGACCTTGGTAAAAGAAGTTCCGTTGACCATGAGACGTGCAGGCAACCTAGGACCTATACCCAAAACCCTGGACCATAACCCCCAATCCAGGCCGCAGATTTAATGTTTTGGGCAGCAATTTACGGCCAGGTCAGAGGGGAACCTTTTGATTTTTGGTCCAGGGCATTGTTATCTTATATCTAGAGCAACTCCATATGCAAAATTTGTTAGTTATGTATATGCCCTAGAGGCCATTATTGTACATATGATGTATATTATAGTGGATGCTTGGATATATATAGAGAGGACTTTCTTGCTCGACATGATAGTATGCTATTTGGTTTCACTTTGTCTTAACATGTTGACTTGTATTAGTTTACTATCTTGCTCTCACATGTTGATAAAGCCTTTAGGATATGTACTCGACTACTGGGACTATGATGAGATCATACTAGTGGGGCCAGGGTAGTCAACGAGTACATCCTATAACTGTTCCTAGTCGAGAGTGTATCGAGACGGGTATCGATACACGAGAGTAGACTAGCGTATACGCATCTTGACCCATATGATGGGTGATGGATGATTCCATATCCATTGGTGTTTGACATCATAGATGGTGTACGGGTGCTCAGTAGAGACTGGGTACCCTGAACGGACTCGCCGAGAACTCCCAGATGGTATTATACCTCACGTCAGATGGCAGTTCTCCGGTGACACTGGTACAGGTTAGTCTGTAGACCCGAGATCGTCATAGAGTCTTGTGTGATTCCTACTGTGCTTTGATTTCCACCTTACCATGTCCAAGAGGGCGTGCAAAACGGTGGCTTTTGGGTACAGTCCCGAATCACATGGAGGCAATGAGCGACAGGAGGGGATTCGTCTCTCCCGGTATAGGGAGTTGATGTTGTGCTATGTTCGATTGGCTATAAGTGGAAGTCCCTGGCCAGGGCTGATATAGAGTACTACTCGTAAGTGTTATCAGTAGGTTCTCGAGCTGTTATGAGCCTCACATCGACACGACTTATCGGTTACTGGGGTCTGACGTTTACCACCCCTAGACTAGATATGCAACATATCAGACGAAGAGACCGGACTGTACGGTAGTGTTACTGATTGGATTCACAGGAGAATGTACAGGCTTGCTTGTTGATCTTCTGATCGCTCAATACCTGGGTGGCTGTTACGTTTAGCCGACTGCTTGCAGCTTGTGGGTGTTTGATATGATCATCACCTACTGCCGGCGTATTGACGATTCTTTTGAGTCCTACACAGAGGTTTCTTGGCTCAGGCAAAACGGAGTAGGAGCACATATGTGATATGTGCGGGACCGAGGATAATACGATATGAGATACCGTATTCTTTTCTCGCGATATATGATATCGGCCGGGTATATGTGATATAGCCGGGTCATCGGATCAAGTGTTGATTCGATGAATCGGTACATGTTATATTAGTCGGTTACATGCGATATAGCCGGATTGTCGGATCAAGTGTTGATTCGATGATTTAATGTATAATTGTATATGTGATATATTACATTACATTATCTAATATAAGCTCGCTTTATTGATTCATTTTCTCACCGGATAATACATTGATATATATGCGATATATGTTAATTGTATTATTTTCTTTTGTTACAAATATATATTATATATGTGATATATAATATTGTAACAAGTTATGATTACAAATGCGACATGATTTGTGGAGATTAAACATAGTTAGGGCTTGATTTGGGTTAGTTTTTTCATGAAGCTTGTAGAAGCTTTATTTTGTTTCTAGCTTAGATATTTTGTTAAGATATTTTGCTTAGATATTTCTAACCCAACCCAAACCCTTCACCCTAGGTTTATTCTCTACATGAGTTAAGCCACTCATTCTTAACTCAAGGGTTGTATTTGTAACCATAGCAATAATTTCATTATTCATCACAAAAGACTTCATCTTCTTCTTCCTCTAGCTTTTGGTTTTGTGATAATTTAGTGTGATAAAAGAGAGCTACATTCCTACTTCATCATCCTTATCTATTCTAGCCACTTAGATTAGGGTGTTCACTTCACTAATACTTGATTAGAGAAGTGAGAGCTTGAGTTAAAGATTCTTCAAGGTAGATCATCTTCGAAAAGGAAGACTTCAAGCAAGAATGGATCATTCGACTTGTGGAGCCTCACTTGAGTCCGGGAGATCATGGATCGCGGCGAAGGGACTACAACTCGGAGCTTATGAAGCGAAGGAACGGACTACAAAGGTTGTAATCCCTTTCTCGTAGATGTAAAGATGTTTACATGCTTTGTTAACCTTAATTATCTAGCAAAGATCCCCGCTTTAGGTTGTTCGGCACTTGAAAATTTTAAATACGGCATGTTTGATGCCTTATAGACCCTTGTGACAGTGCCTAGTAACCTTACAGTGGTATCAGAGCTTAGCTAGAGCATTAGGTGACGTGTATACGAAGTTAAAAGTCCGATCGAACCCCGAAACATCGATTTTGACCCCCTCTCTGGAAATTTTCTAAATTGGTTTTTTCCGTATTAAAAATACTCAGAAAATTAAGCAGGTGATTCTATGGATAACTGTGAAATACGAGCCCCTAATTCCCTTAAGTCGCTGCAGAACCGCGGCAATACCATGCTTTGCGCGGTGGTTCCGCGGCCGTACTTGGGTATTAGGGACAGATACTTCTAGGTAACATCCATAGGTATTACTATATGTTGCTAGGAATTTTTAATATTACTCAAGTGTTGAGTTTTCTGGAGATCTTTGGAATTCGTTGATTCGATCGGAAAGTTTAACATCGTTTAATTTTTCCGGATAATTTAGAACGTGTTAAAAGGTTCAAACGGATATCAATAACTCACTTTTTCCCGACACGAAAAACTTTCAAGTGTTGGAATTTTTCCCGAGTTTGAATCTTTCGGAAAAACATGCAAGCATATCTGTGGACAGTCTAGAAGAACGTAACTTTAACTCGATTATGTGACCGTCAAAACTGCCAGTGAACCCTAGGGTTTGTGGTAGTTTAGCGTTGCCACATGTGAGGCGTTGGTTTGACCCTTTTACGGCTGATTCATTGGGGCTGTGACACGTTCTGGGATTTTTTGAACTCCGCTCAAGTGTCGAGCTTTTTGGGAAATATTGGGTATTTGATTATTCGATCGGAAAGTTTAACATTGTCTATTTATCTGGAATGTGATACAATATGTGGAACTCATATAGTTAGGCATGAAATGCGAAGTATGTGATATTTCGGATTTAAGATGTCTAAAGTGATGTGGATTCTAAATGTTGTAGTTTTACACTTTCTTTTCTGTGACCGTAAGCGTAGTATGTGGTGTATCGCCGGCTTCGTTGCTATACATCAACGACAATCGGGATACGCATACTTGCTTACGTTGATGATATGAGATATTATGTGTTGCTGTGATATGTTATATTGGATCGTCGTGTTCTGAATAACCGTGGGTTTTATGTGAGATGAGAGTTTTTATTTTCATTCTTGTAAAATTCATTGTTTGTAATATTCTTTTATTGGGGTACTTCCGGGTTGAGGTTGATGTCATCATTGTATATTATTTACTTCTCCGCATTAGTATAGACCCGAGGAGGGGAGCAAAAGTAACCGGGTTCTAGGGTCCAGTGTGTAAGTCTACGGTAGCGCCCCGGCCGTCTGTCCGAGGTCAAAATGCAGAAACGAAAACTTTTTCAAAACTTGAAACCGGCGCTATCGTATACTTTAATCCCAGATCGAACCATTAACCTACAACTAGTAAACTAGAGAAGGGTTGGAAAAGCTATACCGATCGATCCGTGTCCTTCGGTCTTTGACCACCATCCCAAGCTCCTGGCGACATCTCCGATCTCCGGTCTCCTCGACGGAAAAGGCACCACATCTTCGAGTCTTTTACGGGCTCCCGCTTTATCCGAAGTAACTCGGACACGAAGTTCGCTAGCCGATGTGTCCAAGGTGAAGTAGAGAATGTGTGTGACAACTTTGTCTCTTGCATCCATTGTATGGATAGAGGTTGAAGATGAAGCCATCAATGGAGGTTGTAAGCTAGAGGAAGAAGAAGAAGAAGAAACCTTTCTTTTTCTAGTGTGTTGTATGATAAAAATGAGAGTGAGAAAGTGTTAGAATGAAAAATGCAAGAACAAACTATCATATGGCAGCCCCTCTCTCTCTCCTTATCATTTCAACTCACAAATCCATCAAATAATGTGACATTTGCACAAGAAATGAGACCATGAGTCACCCATGAGGTGCATGTCTCATTTAATGCACAAAATGATGACTTAAGCTCACAATTTCTATTTGCAAACATTAATCCAAATGTTTGCAACAATAAAAAGATACGGCAACATCTAAAGTAAACTCGTGACGGATCACAAGGATACCCCTCACCTGTATATACATACCTGTATCCGCATTCCGACTGAATGCGAATGCGATGAGACTAAAGTAATCCAACAAATCTAATAGTAGGATCCGTCTTAAACCAAAGCCCACTAGTATGATCCGCCCGATCATGATCCGTGCACTACTTCACGTATATGATCGGACCCTGCCATATATCATACGGCCTCTACAACGTTTCGCCCGAAACAAGAGAAACAGTCTATGGGGGACTTTAAAGACTCATCAATACTTTAGCTGTGGATTTAACCACTAGCACGTCAGTGGTACTAGCTGTACGTAACGGGCTACCAGGTATTGACCAAAAGGGAGGTCGATGAGCCAACTCATCCTGACACCCTACTGAGCCTGTCAGTGACAATATCCGTACAGTCCGGTCCGTTCGTCTATGAGTATCGCATGGCGGGCCTAGGGGGTTGGTAAAAGTCAGACCCCCAAAAGCGGTACAAGTCGTGTCGGAGTGTAGCCCAGAACACCCTGAGATACTACTGAAATACCTACCAGTAAATATCCTGCCTTGTCAAGGACTTCGTGTAATGGCTCTCCTAGACACAGCGCGATCTCACCCCTAATACCGGGAGAGACGAAGCCCCTGCAGATCCGCTCACTGCCTCCATGTGGCTCGGGACTGTACCCAACTAAAACCTGTTTGCACGACTTCTTTGAGCCGTGGTAGAGTAGTAATAAAAGCACAGTGGGAACTCACACGAGACAAATGACGATCTCAGATCGATGAACTAATCTGTACACACGTCACCAGGGAACTGCTATCTGACGTCAGGTATAATACCAACTAGCATGTTCCCGGCGAGTCATGTCCTGTGTACTCATAACCCAATGAGCACCTGTATACATCTTAGGTGAACCAACTGACAACAATGGCTTATGAGACCGACCACCGCCACTCGTCGGGGTCTCGACTGTATACACTAGTCTACTAATGGAGTATCAATGCCCAGTCTCGAAACTCCCACGATTAGGGACCACTTTAAGGATGTGCTTATAGACCCCAGCTCCCACGTATATGATCGCCATCATACTGTTGTCCGTCAAGCAAGAATCCTAAGCGCTCTACCAACGTACAATAGTGACCTATAATGTCACCTAAAGCAGTACACGATGATAAAGATAAACCAGATAGCATACTATCATCTTGAGTAAGACTGTCCTACCGGCATAGGTCCTCCCTCAATCATTGCAATCACGTGCCTGCGATCCAATAATTGACTCTGAGAGCACTATATCCAACAATCTCCCACTTGCACTCAAGGCTAATTATTGTGATGTCGCATACTCACAGCCCGTGTGATACCGAACACCTAACTCCTTTACTAATCAGTCTCACAAAGCCTGTTTGCGAAACTATTGCGTTCAAGGAATAACCTCAGTTAGTGGATCCACCCTGATGTTTCTTTCTATGTCTCTCTTTATCTCAAGTTCGCGGAGAAAGCCATCTCCCGAAATGAGCAATACCTGTCTTAGAATATGTCTGGATATCTGATGGGAGCTAGTTCATAAATGAACTCCAAATCCAAACTTCTTAGACTGTATCGTCAACTGAATTTAATCAGTATCCGCGCCATGCCTCCCTCAGTATCCGCTTGGACCACCTGTCCAAAATATTGCCCCTCGTCATAGGGAAACTATAACACTGACAGTCACTCTGTCATCCAGGTCACCTTGGAAGCCTAGAATGATAACCGACTCCTAAAAGAGGCTGTTGTTATCATATCCCTAGAACATCCACTTATGTTCTAAAACTGCTTCTGAACGTTTCTCCCGGATAGGATCAATATCAGCTTATTTCATCTAGTGCAAAAACAACGTCTGGTGTGGTACTTGACATCTCATGATTGACTCAATTGCCTAAGCAAGTGATCTGCCAATCATGCACATCCCTCTCCCCTTTAGTCTGTAAGACACCTTTAGAGAGGGTGACTCCATCACCTGCAGGTACACTACCGTGCTAAGAGTCGTCCATTCTAAAACACCTTTAGAATGCTGTCTAAGTACCCAGATTGGGAAACTACCCAAATCTAGATCTAAAACCATAGATCTGGTAACCAGAATGTCTGATATAATATCCAAGTCCTATGTGGAGAATCCACTGTGTGATAACCAAAGTATAACCGATCGTAGTATAGGAGTATCACTTCCTACTATGTGTATGTCATCCAAATACCAGGACATCACACCCTACTACCTTCTTAACAGATCCATTCCCTATTCTGATGAAGTCAAACCTATGACTGTCACATCAAAAATAGATGATCTATCTCCGCTATTACCGCTTTAGTCTATAAATAGACATAAGCCACTTGTCCACTATGCTTCCGCTGCTCCCACTAACTACGACAACTCTCTGGCAGAATAATATACACGTGCACCTCTAAAGCCAGTTCAGAACGACGCTATACTCATCCTCCTGCCGGGTCTCATAGTCTGGAACAACAGTAGTGTCAAGTCTGGGTAAACAAGAACCTCCCTGTCACCGTCTTTGAGCATACTGAAGTACCTCTCGAGTGCCTGAGGTTACTCACCATATCTGCGGAGTGGCCAATGGAATGTCAAACCAGATTGAATTTTTAGGTCCTATTAAATTTTCAGTAATCGTTTGCGGTTCTAGAATCACTTCCAGTTCTACCATACTTCCACTACTGTTTTCTGAAAAAATCCATTTTTATCAAAACTGTGGCGAGTCAAGAACAATATCACTATTGATCTTCCAGATGGTAGAAAGTCAACCCTCGTCATAGCCCGGGTCAACCCACAAACAACGATTACAGAAACGTGCCTTGAGTTATCCAGAGTCTGGTTTTAAGCATAAGCCGGACAATTCCCCGTACCTTCACAACGTTAAGATATGGATCGTTCTATATCCAATACAGAAACAGAGGCACTGATTTAATTGGAACCAGATTCAAATCATGCAGCTGTCTCCAGTGCATGTAACCTAAATGGAAGGAGACCGATCAGCGTTACTCAACTTAGGAATGCATCCAGATATGAGTAACCCGAAAGATAAACAAGTTTCTCAAAACCATTACTATCAACTGAATACTATACACAAGTATCTACATCTTCGATCAGTTTGAAGAATCCCGATACTTGCAACACCTGGTTCTCTACTTTACTCTTATACCTATAATTTCTCAAAACTTGGATCTTGTATTTCTATGAAACACATGTCTAAGAACTAGAGAAGTCATAAGTAAAAAGAATATAGTGCGAGCACCAACCCCTCTGTCCTAATGGACACTGGACAAAATACAATACTCTGTACAAGTCCCTTGAGTCTAATAACTCATATCCTGTGTGTCGTAGGTTGAAAACTGTACTTATGGTTAAGAAGAATTACACCGCTGTTTAATACTCCTTACCTAATCATCCACTGATATAGTTAAAGTCATGGACATAATTTCAAAAAGTTATATCTCACTTTATAAAAATAAACGTACAGATATATCAATTTGAAATTGATGCATAACAACGGATATTCAAAACCAAATATCTGCCATCCGGCAAATAACCCAGGCGATTTTCCTCAAATATCACCAATTACAACGAATTCCGATATAATGAGGATGATCACCTAATTCCCAATAATTTACTCCCACTCATCATCTGTAAAACCATACAGATGTGAGAATCTAACCTGGTAAATATATACCCTGGAGCAAGGACTAATTGGGAAATCGGTTTTCTTTTAACAATACACAGTGAAACTGAAACATGTAAATGTCTCGAAGGGGTATCCGGGTATTCCTAGTAATGCCTCTTCAATAATTAGATTCACAACTGTAACCGTATATTTCTTTGCCATCTCTCCAAATCCCTTTATATGTCTTTAGTCATTACTTTCTGTATACCCCTTTAGGCTAAATGGTTTTTTCCCTCCCTACCGTTCGGCACCAGCCTATGGTTTGGAAGAAGACTATCCAATAAGCATAATGGGTGTACTCTCCTAATACTAGGAGCACTCGCAACGCAAGAGAAGGTAAAGATAAAAGACAACTGAATAAAACCTTATTCCTATTTCTCCTGAACCAGAATCCATCCCCGAACTGGAACAAGTCCCTTCAAGTTCGTATATAACCATACGATGGAGTATCCAATAAACTGTGGATTTTCGTAGTGATACGGAGTGTTCTGGAGAAATACAAAGGTGATGTAGGATTGGCGAAGAAATACTTGGTTTGGTCGTGAATAGCAGTCGCAGTTTACTTTTCCCTCTTACTAATCCCTTTATTTGTCTTTACTTAATACCTTCTATACACCTTTTAGGCTAAATGGTTTTCTTCGTTCCCTACCTTTCGACACCTGCCTATGGTTTGGAAGAAGACTATCCAATTAGCGTAATAGGTGTACCGTCCTAATCCAAGGAGCACTCGCAACCTGAGAGAAGGTAAAAGGAAAAGACAACTGAATAGTCCTATTCATTTTCTCCAGAACCGGAAACCATCCTCGAATAAGTTCCTTCGAGTTCGTATATAACCATACGATGGTTTTATCCAAGGGAAGTGGATGTTCGTAGTAATACGGGGTGTTCTGGAGAAAAAGGGTAAAAGTAGGAGTGGCAATGAGGTATGCAACTCTGACAATCCAAAAGCCAGTGTTTTAAGAAGATTCGGTTAACTTGGTCACTATGTCATAGTCAAGGGTCGGGCCATGGTCGCTGCCAAAGAGAGAGAGAAAAGAAACACTCAGCGTGCACTCTAACCTAGATCAGAATGGTTATCACTTTATCTAATCAGGAAACCTCCCACTGTAACCTCAAATTCTCCTCCAAACCTGAAAGAATAATTAGTCGGGATCACCCGAGGAGTAAACCAACTCATCAGTGGGAATCGGGATCCAACTATCATCGCATGATAACGTGATGGAATCCACTCACGTTATCACACTCCAGAAGGTATGCGCATATCTGGCAAGTTTCAGTTTCTTTAGAAACTCCCGATGTGATTTTTACCCTATGCTCTTATGACCTTAATGAAGGTCAACAAATCATAAGTCACATGTCAAGTTCTACCCGTCATTGTCCAGGTTAATTTGAACCCACCCGTATAAGCCCTTGACGAAGGCCAACAAGGCTATACGACTGTCCCAAACCAACGCATCTATCTATGCAACAGAAAGGTAACAAACAGCTACCATTCACTATACCTTGACGAAGGTCAACAAACATAGCATGAATACTAAGTGCTACCCGTCTGAAATGACGGAGGGCTACGAATGGTTTTTGGCGAAAAATCTTTAACGTAATGAACTTGATATCGTTGAAGGAACCGGATAGCTTTTTATAAAAATATAGTGGCGAAAACCTTTGCTTAAAGAGGTCACTCCCGGTGAAGGGATCTCGGCTCTTCCCCCATAGAATGAGGTGCAGGATATTCCAACTGAATACCACGATGCAAAGCAAAAAGTTATCGACTATAGTGAAGTTATTACCCTGACGCAAACTTCTGTCCAAGGGGTCACTCCCGGTGAAGGGATCTCGGCCCTTGCCTCGTCGATTGAGGTGCTGGATATTCATACTGAAAACCACTGTGCAAAACAAAAGAGAACATCCTTGTAATAACAGCTTTTTTTGAAAAATGTTCCAACAACATCAGAATAGCTTTGTTTAGCTTGCATTGATCCGAATCAACGCAGTCCCATCAATTAATCACACCACAAAAGAACGAAAATATGATGTACGTATATGCCATCCGCATTCGCCACTGGGTCCCGTCATCACCCGTTAGGTTACTTAACTAACGACAGAGCGGGGACTGGACTAGCACGGGTGTAAAACATATACAACATCTACTAGTATATATATCAATATATAATATTCGCTCAAGGCGTGATAAAATGCAACATCACAGAAATGTAATAAACATCACAGAACAATACAGATAATCTGGGATCCCCGGGTTTCATAGAACCGCTACTGAAACCCGACGACGTTCCCCTGGTCGTGTGGATAGCCTGTGCAATGAAATCTTAGACCCCTACGAGCGCGGCAAGTTACCCGCCAAAACCTGAAGTGAGGCAGCCCCCTTCAACAACGTGAATGGACTACCCAGCACTTCACGGAATCCGGTAACTTGAGTACCCCTCCTTGGGTTAACCTGTACCCCCTACGAGTACGGCGAATAGCCCGCCAATTCTAGAGTGAAGCCCCCTCCGTCTCAAAGCCATGAGATGCGGGCCCGTTACCCTCTAGAACCCGGCTATCCGTGCACCCCACCGCGGGGTAATCCTAGTACAGAAAGTAAAAATATATATACAACGGGTACATCGACCTCAGCCCGGTCGTGCCCCAAAAGAATAATATACAAACAGGCAGTGACGGCAGTCCATATGTCGGACGCTCGCCCCGCAATGTCAAATGTACAAATAATACCAAACTGTACTACTATTGCATCCAGGCTATCCACCACGACAAATCCGCAATATCACAGCACAACACAGAACATCAACGTGATGTCACGTTCGCAAATCCGTCTAAAAGAACTTTAGCAATTAGACAAGATTTACCGATCAAATGACATTCACGGTCGCAGATATAATGTAAACACTGTGAACTAACATATTTAAATTTTTTGATCGATAAAATTTCCCGAGGTGGGCCCCAAGTACAATACCCAGTACTCAAAATAATCTGGGCCAAAAATAAACATTCCAGAAACCCCATTTCCAAGTCAAAGAGCACTGTAGGAAAAATGGTGCAGTGTAGCTACAGTGCTGCGGCGAAACTGCGGCCAAAACGGGGGTACGGGCGTGGTTCCGCGGCGCTACAGTGAGCTCATGCTACAAATTTTCTGCAGTGCTCTTTAAAAACCCTGCCTGATTTTCTAACGTACTGAAAATAATTTTTAGAGCACAAAAAAATTTCGACAGAAACTGCAGAATTGGAAATGCGGTTTTGGAAAATTTCGTTCGATCAAAGTTTTAAACACGTTAGTGTAAGCTAGTAAAGGTTAATGGCGTGGCTCTGATACCATGTAAGTCTACGGTAGCGCCCCGGCCGTCTGTCCGAGGCCAAAATGCGGAAACGAAAACTTTTACAAAACTTCAAACCAGCGCTATCGTATACTTTAATCCCGGATTGAACCATTAACCTACAACTAGCAAACTAGAGAAGGGTTGGAAAGGCTATACCGATCGATCCGTGTCCTTCGGTCTTTGGCCACCATCCCAAGCTCCTGGCGGCATCTCCGATCTCCGGTCTCCTCGTCGGAAAGGGCACCATATCTTCGAGTCTTTTTACGGGCTCCCGCTTCATCCGAAGCAACTCGGATACGAAGTTCGCTAGCCGACATGTCCAAAGTGAAGTAGAGAATGTGTGTGACAACTTTGTCTCTTGCATCCATTGTATGGATGGAGGTTGAAGATGAAGCCATCAATGGAGGTTGTAAGCTAGAGGAAGAAGAAGAAGAAGAAACCTTTCTTTTTCTAGTGTGTTGTATGATAAAAATGAGAATGAGAGAGTGTGAAAAATGCAAGACCAAACTATCATATGGCAGCCCCCTCTCTCTCCTTATCATTTCAACTCACAAATCTATCAAATAATGTGATATTTGCACAAGAAATGAGACCATTAGTCACCCATGAGGTGCATGTCTCATTTAATGCACAAAATGATGACTTAAGCTCACAATTTCCATTTGCAAACATTAATCCAATTGTTTGCAACAATAAAAAGATACGGAAATATCTAAAGTAAACTCGTGACGAATCACAAGGATACCCCTCACCTGTATATACATACCTGCATCCGCATTCCGACTGAATGCGAATGCAATGAGACTAAAGTAATCCAACAAATCTAATACTAGGATCTGGTTTAAACTAAAGCTCACTAGTATGATCTGCCCGATCATGAACCGTGCACTACTGCACGTATATGATCGGACCCTGCCATATATCATACGGCCTCTACAACGTTTCGCCTGAAACATGAGAAACTGTCTATGGGGGACTCTAAAGACTCGTCAATACTTTGGCTGTGGATTTAACCACTAGCACGTCAGTGGTACTAGCTGTACGTAACGGGCTACGAGATATTGACCAAAAGGGAGGTCGATGAGCGAACTCATCCTGACACCCTACTGAGCCTGTCAGTGACAATATCCGTACAGTCCAGTCCGTTCGTCTATGAGTATCGCATGGCAGGCCTAGGGGGTTGGTAAGAGTCAGACCTTCAAAAGCGGTACAAGTCGTGTCGGAGTGTAGCCCAGAACACCCTGAGATACTACTGGAATACCTACCAGTAAATCTCCTGCCTTGGCCAAGGACTTCGTGTAATGGCTCTCCTAGACACAGCGCGATCTCACCCCCAATACCGGGAGAGACGAAGCCCCTGCCGATCCGCTCACTGCCTCCATATGGCTCGGGACTGTACCCAACTAAAACCTGTTTGCACGACTCCTTTGAGCCGTGATAGAGTAGTAATAAAAGCACAGTGGGAACTCACACGAGACAAATGACGATCTCAGATCGATGAACTAACATGTACACATGTCACCAGGGAACTGCTATCTGACGTCAGGTATAATACCAACTAGCATGTTCCCGGCGAGTCATGTCCGGTGTACTCATAACCCAATGAGCACCTGTATACATCTTAGGTGAACCAACTGACACCAATGGCTTATGAGACCGACCACCGCCACTCGTCGGGGTCTCGACTGTATACACTAGTCTACTAATGGAGTATCGATGCCCAGTCTCGAAACTCCCACGATTAGGGACCACTTTAAGGATGTACTTATAGACCCCAGCTCCCACGTATATGATCGCCATCATACTGCTGGCCGTCAAGCAAGAATCCTAAGCGCTCTACCAACGTGCAATAGTGACCTGTAATGTCACCTAAAGCAGTACACGATGATAAAGATAAACCAGATAACATACTATCATCTTGAGTAAGACTGTCCTACCGACATAGGTCCTCCCTCAATCATTGCAATCACGTGCCTGCGATCCAATACTTGACTCTGAGGGCACTATATCCAACACAGTGGGAGGCCATCTCGAGGTGTCGAGACCGGGTCTCTTAACCCTAGAACTGGCAGTGTTACTTGCCGCTCTCGTAGGGGTCTGGGGATGTGGTTTGGCTATTTATCGCGACCGTAGAATCCGTGTTTTTTACAGGCTCGATGTAAAACACGGACATCCTAATATATCCAATATTTCATATGTTATCTTCTGCTACAATGTTCTGTGATGAGATCATATTACTGCGTGAGACGAATGCTTATACTATATATATATATATATATATATATATATATATATATATATGATGATATATAAATATCACTGCTTTCGTTTCTTCTGTGATGCTTAGGAAGCATTAACTGATGGGTTTTATTAATGAGATTAATAAAAGAAAAGAAACCTAAAAGATGTTGTACAATCAAATTTTCAAAAAGGGTAGCTACAGTTTTTTGCTTTGCACAGCGGTATATATGATATACCCTGCACCTTATTCGATGAGGAAAGAGCCGAGATCCCTTCACCGGGAGTGACCTCTTTAGCAAAACTGGCAGATGCTACAAACTCACGGTTTAGTTTTTGATTGCTTCTATAGTTCTTGCTTTGCACCATGGTATTTATGAAATATCCTGCACCTTATTCGATATGGAAAGAGCCGAGATCCCTTCACCGGGAGTGACCTCTTTAGCGAAACTAGAAAAGCCTCAAAAACACTCCTTTTCAAAATCACTTGTTCCTACAACGATATCAAGTTCATTACGCTCATGGTTTTCTGAAAAACCTGCGTTGCCCTCCGTCATTTCAGATAAGTTATATTTAGTATTCGTGCTACGGTAGTTTGGCATGCGTCAAGGCGTTGTGTACGGTAGCTGATTAGTACTTATCTGTAGCATGAGATGTGATTGGATTAAGGTATTGTTTGGCATGCGTCAAGGGTCGTACGGGTGGGTTTGATTCAATCACGAAATGTACGGGTTGAACTTGGCTAGCGCACTATAGGTTGTTTGGCATGCGTCAAGATCATAGCACGCTAGGGGTAAAAGAATTATCGGGAATTTCTAGTGTTGAAATTTGCAATGAGATTGCATACCTCCTATGAGATAGTTGGATCCCGATACCCACTGCGAGTAAGAGTTACTCCTGGGAGAATTTTACACATGACAATTAGCAGATAAGTAGGTGTCTAGAAAGGTGTTAACGGGGTTAAGCCTCTGGGAAAACGAGGTATATTTTAATTAGGTCCGTGCGAAAACACGGGGAACCTCTCTCAAAGTACCAACACTGATCTGGCTGAAATATTGACGAAATTGTAAGGTGTAATTAATCTCGGCTAATCTTACCTTTTAGGGTTTGAAAGAAGATTTGATTAAAACAGTGGGAGCCATCCTGATTAGATAAGATAAATAACCAATCTAATCTTGCAAGAGCGCACGCTAAAGTGTTTTCTTCTCTCTCTCTCTCTAGGTAGCGACTATGTCAGGCCTTAATCAAGAAAATAATATGGATGTATTAACCGAACCCGCTTATTATACTGAGCAGGGGAACGTTGGTCCCGTTCTTTCTTATAAGTGTTATAAGACTGAGCAGGAAATAGGAGAATATCTGGATTCTTACACCGCCCAAACGAAGAACAAGCATGCTGATGCATCTTCTTCGGGTGTGTTAGTTATTGAGAACTGTTTCTCAGTTTACTCTACGTCCTGGGTATTGGATACCGGATCGGGATCCCACATATATAATTTGTTACGTGGGCTACGTAAAGGTAGAGAACTGGGAATGGGTAATCATTCCGTAAGAGTAGAGAATGGTGCAGATCTTGCAGCCAAAGCAGTTGGCGAATATCACCTTGTGTTACCAAATGGTAATACATTGGTTCTGAACGAGTGCTATTACATTCCGACCCTGATATGCAATATTATATCAATTTCTTTATTGAATAAAGAAGGATATAATTTTGTAGTACAGGATAATTTTATAAACATATTCCTGAATCAAAAGTTGATAGGATCAGGATCGTTAAATAATGGCATGTACGTTCTCAACCAAACTACTGTACTTAATATACAAAACACACAGAAGAGGAAGAGTTCAGAAATGAACGAATCCTTTTTATGGCATTTTAGACTAGCTCATATCAATGCGACACGGCTAGCTAAGTTACATTAGGATGGATATTTGAATCCGTTCAAATTATCATCTTATGATACTTGCTAGTCATGTCTCAAAGGCAAGATGACCAAAACTCCGTTCGAATTATCATCTTATGATAATCGCGATTAAATATCGCTAATCGCGCATTAAGCGTGTTTTGTGCACATGACATGCACTATATCATTTTTACACACGTGTTACATTTTTCTATATGGCTTTCTTGTCTTGTTTTGGTTTCTATTTAGAGAAAAGAAAAGAAGAGGAAAAGAAAAGGGGTAAAAGGTATCATGATGATTTGGAGAGAGAGAGGGGACACAATCATGATATGAGGCATGCTTGTAGAGAGAGAGGGTGAGGGGTCAAACCATAGTCATGGCTCATTGTTTCTCTCTTCATCTCTTCACCATTTCTTCTCCCTCTTCACCCATGGCAGCCTCCATCTCCCTCCTCCACTTCAAGCCTCAAAACACCCCCAAAACAAACCCAAAACCCCATCTCCATTTCACAAAAAGCATGCCCAAGCTCAAGGGAAGCACATTGGGCCAAGAAAAATCAAATTTTGAGGACTTTGGGCAACTCAAAAAAAATTTTTGAGTTGCCAATTGAGGTAATTTCTGCACCCTTAGAATAGTATTTAAATTCCTTAGGCATCCATATATGCTTAGTATCGATACCGAGTGGTTTTGTGAACCTAGAAATTTCTAGATGAGGGTTTTGAGAAATTTTGAATTGTGAAGTGTAATTGAGGTTAGTAGAGACCTTATGACCCCTGTAGGGATTGTATATTGGACTGAAACCATAGCATAAACACCGGAATACGAACTTAGAAACCCCGACATCGGAAAACTGTGAAAATATGATGGTAATTGGAAATCTGCTAACACTCGGGGACCTGAAAAATTATTTAGCAAACACTGAGATACATGCAGGCAACCAAGGACCCCCCACTGAAACCCTAGCCCCTAAGCATCACCTTGGCTGCAGAAATATTCCTTCTGGCCGCAAATTGCGGCCAGACCTATTGCATTTTGGTTCGTATTTGTTCTGTAGCTCCATCTCCAGTAAATTAGACCCCTCCTGTATGCAAAATGTCCCAATTATCACCTGAGGAAAATCTGGAAGTGTTTTACTTAGTAGCTGAAATTGTTTTACGGCTTTTAATGAACTGGAAATTGGTATTTAGAGATCTGGGATGACCCGAGACCTTGGTAAAAGAAGTGTTGGAGATAGTGCCCTCATAGTCAATTATTGGATCGCAGGTACGTGATTACAATGATGGCGGAGGACCTATACCGGTAGGACAGTCTTACTCGAGATGATAGTATGCTATCTGGTTTGCCTTTATCAGTCGGGTACATGTTCAGGTGACTGATTACATGTTACATTTTGATAAAGCCCTTAGAATCTTGCTTTACTACCAACTGTATGACGGCGATCATATACGTGAGAGTTGGGTAGTTTATATGCATATCCTTAATTGTGGTCCCTAGTCGTGGGAGTTTCGAGACAGGGCATCGATACTCCGGAGTAGACTAGTGTATACAGTCGAGACCCCGACGAGGGGCGGTGGCCGGTCTCACAAGCCACTGGTGTCTGTTGGATCACCTAAGATGTATACAGGTGCTCATTGGGTTATGAGTACACCGGACAGGACTCGCCGGGAACCTGCTAGTTGGTATTATACATATCGTCAGATAGCAGTTCCCTGGTGACATGTGTACAGGTTAGTTCATCGACCTGAGGTCGTCATTTGTCTCGTGTGAGTTCCCACTGTGCTTTGATTTCTACCCTACCACGGCTCAAAGGAGTCGTGCAAACAGGTAGTTTTTGGGTACAGTCCCGAGCCATATGGAGGCACGTGAGCGGATCGGCAGGGGATTCGTCTCTCCCGGTATTAGGGGCGAGATCGTGCTGTGTATAGGAGAGCCATTACACATAGCCCACGGCCGTGGCAGGAGATTTACTGGTAGGTACTCCAGTAGTATCTCAGGGTGTTATTGGGCTACACTCCGACACGACTTATACTGCTATTGGGGGTCTGACGTTACTAGCCCCCTAGGCAGATATGCGATACTCATAGAAGAACGGACCGGACTGTATATACATTGTCACCGTTAGGCTCAGTAGGGTTTCCGGATGAGTTCGCTCATCGGCCTCCCTCGAGGTCAGTCCATGGGCAGCCGTTACGCATTGCTAGTGCCGCTGACGGTTTGTGGTTAAACCCACTGCCAGGGTACTGACGAGTCATTAGAGTCCCCCACAGACAGTTTCCCAAGTTCGGGCGAAACGTTTTAGAGGCCGTATGGTTTTATGGCAGGGTTCGGAAAATGCACGTGCGTTTACGCACGTGTCGGTTTTCGGACAGACAATACTGGTCGGCTTTGGTTTAAGCCGGATTCGAGTATTGTATTGAGTAGATATAATATCTTTGTCTCAGTTGTATTTGTATTCGGTCGTAATACAAATGCGGGTATATTTATACAGTTACGGGGTTATCCTGAAATTCATTTCAGGATCACTTTTGGAAGTTGCCAGTTTCCAGTTTTCTATCAGCCGTCTTTTAACATTCGGTTAAAGACGGGTTTATCTTTTCTTTGGAAGAGTGTGGATGCTTCTAGAAGGTTCTAGAAGTGGTGAGGTGTTAAGTGACTCATTAGTGCCATTAATGATTCATTTAATGCAAGGGAGAGTTGTATTATGTTCATTGGTTTGCATTAATTGCTCTTTGTGACTCATGCTTTCATGAATGGTTATGATAAGCTTAAGGTTTATTATCAGCTTCCTTCTTTGCTCCTACACTCACCCTCCTCCTTCTCTTTATATGGCCGGCCCCTCCCCTCTCTCTCATTCACTTGGTTGATTTCATTTTGATTAAAAGAGTATAGTTTTGGGTGCATGGAAATTTCATAGCCTCTTTCATTCCATCACCCGATTCGAGTGGCAACTTCATTAACCGATCGTCCACGGTTTTGGACGAAGTGAGACAAAGTAATCTACTCATATTCTACATCATTCTTGGTCGTCTCTTTTAGCAAACTTGACGACCGAGTTGTCTCGAGTCAGAGGCGGGAGCCCGTTTAAAGAATCGTTGATGTGGTGCCACCTGGACGAGCAAATCGGAGATCGATAAGATCGGAGCAGCCGCAACGGAGCGTGGGATGATGGTTAAAGAACGAAGGACTCGGATCGTTCGGTATAACCTTTCTACACTCTTTACAGTTTGTTAGTTTAGCAATAATGGCAGATCCGGGTTAACGTATACGATAGCACAAGTTAAAAAGTTTTTGTTCCGCATTTGGCGTCTGTAGACGGCCGGGGCGCTACCGTAGACTTACAGTGGTATCAGAGCCTCACCATTTTGCTTTACTAACTTGTGCTAACACGTTTAAAACATCGATCAAACCGGAAATCAAAAACCGCATTTTTTCAATTTCACAGTTTCTGTCGATTTTAAATGATGTCCTAAAATTATTCTGCATATCTCAGAAATCTGTGCAGGGTTTTCTAAGCACACAGACCAAATTTGAGCATGTGATTCCACTAAACAGCCGCGGAATCGCGGCCACACCCATGGTTTGGCCGCGCATCCGCGGCCATTCTATGGGATCAGTGCACCAAATTTGGTTGGTGTCTTCTCTGTTGGAAATTGTGGTTTTTGGTACATATCTTTTGGGCCCAGATTTTGTTACTGTTCAACAGATATTCGTGGGGCCCACTTTGTGATATTTAGTCGATCGAAATTTAAACATGTTAGTTTACAGTGCTTACATTATATCTCCGACCGGGAATGTCATTTGATCGGTAAACCGGGTCTGATTGCTATAGTTCTTTTAGACGGGTTTGCGAACGTGACATTCGCGTTGATGTTCTGTGTTGTGCTGTAATGTTGCGGATTTGTCGTGGTGGATAGCAGTGTGCAATGGTAGTACAGTTTGGATTTATTTGTACATTTGATATTGCGGGGCGAGCGTCCAACATGTGGACTGCCGTCACTGCCTGTTGTATAATATTCTTTTGGGGCACGACCAGGTTGCGGTCGATGTACCTGTTGTACTATTTTTCATTACTGTACTAGGTTTTGCCCCGCGACGGAGTGTACGGATAGCCGGGTTCTGGAGGGCAACAGGTCCGCATCTCATGGCTTTGAGAGGCAGAGGGGCCTCACTCTAGAATTAGCAGACTATTCGCCGCACTCGTAGGAGGTGCAGGTTGACCCACGGAGGGGTGCCCAAGATTACCGGATTCCGTGAAGTGCAGGGTGGTCCATTCACTTTGCTGTAGGGGGCTGCCTCGCTTCAGGTTTTGGCGGGTAACTTGCCGCACCCGTAGGGGTCTAGGTTTCATTGCACAGGCTATCCACACGACAGGGGAACGTCGGGTTTCAGCAGCGGCTCTGTGAAACCCGGGGATCCCAGTTTATCTGTATTGTTCTGTGATGCTTATTACTTTTCTGTAATGTTGCATATTATCACGCCTGGAGCGATTATTGTATATTGGTTTATATACTATTAGATGTTGTATATGTTTTACACCCGCGCTAGTCCAGTCCCCGCTCTGTCGTTAGTTAAGTAACCTAACGGGTGATGACGAGACCCAGTGACGAATGCGGATGGCATATACGTACATTTTATTTTCGTTCTTTTCTGGTGTGATTGATTGATGGGACTGCGTTGATTCTGATCAATGCAAAGTAAAGCAAACCTGTTTGGAGTTGTTGGAACAATTTTAAAAAGTGTTATTACAAAGTCGTTTCCTTTTGTTTTGCATAGCGGTATTCAGTGGAATATCCTGCACCTCATTCGACGGGGCAAGGGCCGATATCCCTTCACCGGGACTGACCCCTTAGGCAGAAGTTTGCGTCAGGGTAATAACTTCACTATAGTCGATTACATGTTGCTTTGCATCGCGGTATTCAGTGGAATATCCTGCACCTCATTCCACGAGGAAAGAGCCGAGATCCCTTCACCGGGAATGACCTCTTTAGCAAAGGTTTTCGCCACTATATTTTAAAAAGCTATCAGGTTCCTTCAGCGATATCAAGTTCACTACGTTAAAGGTTTTTTCGCCAAAAACCAGCCGTAGCCCTCCGTCACTTCTTTTGGGTATTCAGTAGTATTCAAGCTATGTATTTTGACCTAACGCCAAGGCATAGTGTTTGGTAGCTGCTGGGTATTCAATTGTTGCATAGATAGATGAGTTGGTTTGGGACAGCCGTTCTGCCATTTTGACCTAACGCCAAGGGCATGTGACTTATGACATGTGACTTATGACATTTTGACGTTATGACATTATGACATGTCACTATCTTGTCATAATGTCATAAGTCACATGTCATAAGTCACATGCCCTTGGAGATAGTGCCCTCATAGTCAATTATTGGATCGCAGGTACGTGATTACAATGATGGCGGAGGACCTATACCGGTAGGACAGTCTTACTCGAGATGATAGTATGCTATCTGGTTTGCCTTTATCAGTCGTGTACATGTTCAGGTGACTGATTACATGTTACATTTTGATAGAGCCCTTAGGATCTTGCTTTACTACCAACTGTATGATGGCGATCATAGACGTGAGAGTTGGGTAGTTTATATGCATATCCTTAATTGTGGTCCCTAGTCGTGGGAGTTTCGAGACAGGGCATCGATACTCCGGAGTAGACTAGTGTATACAGTCGAGACCCCGACGAGGGGCGGTGGCCGGTCTCACAAGCCACTGGTGTCTGTTGGATCACCTAAGATGTATACAGGTGCTCATTGGGTTATGAGTACACCGGACAGGACTCGCCGGGAACCTGCTAGTTGGTATTATACATATCGTCAGATAGCAGTTCCCTGGTGACATGTGTACAGGTTAGTTCATCGACCTGAGGTCGTCATTTGTCTCGTGTGAGTTCCCACTGGGCTTTGATTTCTACCCTACCACGGCTCAAAGGAGTCGTGCAAACAGGTAGTTTTTGGGTACAGTCCCGAGCCATATGGAGGCACGTGAGCGGATCGGCAGGGGATTCGTCTCTCCCGGTATTGGGGGCGAGATCGTGCTGTGTATAGGAGAGCCATTACACATAGCCCACGGCCGTGGCAGGAGATTTACTGGTAGGTACTCCAGTAGTATCTCAGGGTGTTATTGGGCTACACTCCGACACGACTTATACTGCTATTGGGGGTCTGACGTTACTAGCCCCCTAGGCAGATATGCGATACTCATAGACGAACGGACCGGACTGTATATACATTGTCACTGTTAGGCTCAGTAGGGTTTCCGGATGAGTTCGCTCATCGGCCTCCCTTAAGGTCAGTCCATGGGCAGCCGTTACGCATTGCTAGTGCCGCTGACGGTTTGTGGTTAAGCCCACTGCCAGGGTACTGACGAGTCATTAGAGTCCCCCACAGACAGTTTCCCAAGTTCGGGCGAAACGTTGTAGAGGCCGTATGGTTTTATGGCAGGGTTCGGAAAATGCACGTGCGTTTACGCACGTGTCGGTTTTCGGACAGACAATACTGGTCGACTTTGGTTTAAGCCGGATTCGAGTATTGTATTGAGTAGATATAATATCTTTGTCTCAGTTGCATTTGTATTCGGTCGTAATACAAATACGGGTATATTTATACAGTTACGGGGTTATCCTGAAATTCGTTTCGGGATCACTTTTGGAAGTTGTTGTTAGTTATATGTATGCCCTAGAGGCCATTACTGTACATAGGATGTATATTGTAGTGGATGCTGGGACATATATAGGGAGGACTTTCTTGCTCGACATGATAGTATGCTATCTGGTTGAACTTTACCTTAACGTGTATACTGATTGTCTCTCTGTTACATGTTGGTAAAGCCCTTAGGATGTGTGCTTGACTACCTGGACTATGATGCGGATCATACTAGTGGGGACAAGGTAGTCCATAAGTACATCCTTCAAAGTCCCTAGTCGTGGGTGTATCGAGACGGGGCATCGATATACCAGAGTAGACTAGCGTGTAGCTTCTCGACCCATACAGATGGGCGATGGATGATCCCATATCCATTGGTGTTTGACATCGGAGATGATATACGGGTGCTCAGTAGAGACTGGGTACACTGGACGGACTCGCCGAGAACTCCCAGATGGTATTATACCTCACGTCAGATGGCAGTTCTCTGGTGACACTGGTACAGAGTAGTCTGTTGACCCGAGATCGTCATAGAGTCTTGTGTGGTTCCCACTGTGCTTTGATTTCCATCTTACCACGTCCAAGAGGGCGTGCAAAACGGTGGTTTTTGGGTACAGTCCCGAGTCACATGGAGGCAATGAGCGATAGGAGGGGATTCGTCTCTCCCGGTATAGGGAGTTGATGTTGCGCTGTGTTCGATTGGCTATAACAGGAAATCCCTGGCCAGGGTTGCTGAGATTTACTGGTAAGTGTTACCAGTAGTTTCTCGAACAGTTATAGACCTCATATCGACACGACTTATCGAGCTATTGGGGTCTGACGTATACCACCCCTAGGCGAGATATGCGACAGATCAGACGATCAGACCGGACTGTACGGTAGTGTTACTAGTTGGATTCACTGGAGTGTGAGCGGGCTTGCTCGTCGATCTTCTGATCGCTCAATACCCGGGTGGCCGTTACGTTTAGCAGACCGCTTGCGGCTTGTGGATGTTTGATATGATCATCATCCGCTGCCGGCGTATTGACGAGTCTTTAGAGTCCTACACAGAGGTTTCCTGGCTCAAGCGAAACGAAATAGGAGCGCATATGAGATATGTGCGGGACCGAGAATAATGCGTGTATGTGATACCGTATTCTATTCTCGCGATAAATGTATCGAATGGTTGTATGCGATATAACCTAGTTATCGAATCGAGGGTTGATTTGATAAGCCGATACATTGGATACTAGTCGGTTATATGCGATATGACCGGATCATTAAATCAAGTGTTGATTTAATGATTTAATGTATAATTATATATTTGATATATTACTTTGCATCAACTTGTATCGGTTTACTTAAGATGGATTTTCTCACTCGGATGTGCACATTATATATGTGATATGATTTTGTGCACTTGCTTGTATCATGTTTGATGATACATGCTTTTGGTTAAGTGTAAAGTATTAAACCTTGGTTAATGAAATGGTTAGGGTTTATTATTTGTTATTCATTTATCTTATTTAGTTATCCATTTATTTTTGATAAATGAATAAAAGAAAATGAGAAAAGAATGGTGGCTTCTTTTGTTGTTTAGTTGAAACTTCATGAAGCCTTGACCAAAGTCCACCATTCTTATCTCATTCTTAACCCTAACCATTCAACTAACCTTGGTTAATTCTCTACATATTACCATAGTTAGAATTATGATAAGTATTCTATTATTTTCTATTTTCTAATAACTCATCATAATTCTTTCTTCTTCTTCTTCATCTTCTTCACATGAAGAAAGTTCACTTCATCAATGGTGATTGATGAAAATGAGTGTGAAATCCAATTCTAAAGCCTACCCACTTCCTATTTCTTCATCCTCTACCTCTTGCCAAGTAGTAGAGTGTGTTTTCTTCACAAGTTTCTTGACTTGGTGAAGTCGGAGCTTGATTTAGCGATGCCTCGACGTAGATCATCTTCGGCATGGACATCGACGACCTAGCTTGCCCATTCTCCGACGAAGCCGACGCTAGAGCCCGGATTTGATTTGGACAGCGGAGAGGACCTCGTTGCGGAGCTATGGAGGTGGAGCACCGGATCTACAAAGGTTGTATTTCCGTATCTTGTAGTTAAGTGTTAACTAGTTAGCTTTTTCGCCTAGTTTTCTAGCAAACGATCCGTAGTCGGGTCTCTCGGCACCTAGATTTTTTGAAATTGGCATGTTCGATGCCTTGTGAGACCTCACTAGTGTGCCTAGGAAACCTACAGTTGTCAGTTTCCAGTTTTCTATCAGCCGTCTTTTAACATACGGTTAAAGACGGGTTTATCTTTTCTTTGGAAGAGTGTGGATGCTTCTAGAAGGTTCTAGAAGTGGTGAGGTGTTAAGTGACTCATTAGTGCCATTAATGATTCATTTAATGCAAGGGAGAGTTGTATTATGTTCATTGGTTTGCATTAATTGCTCTTTGTGACTCATGCTTTCATGAATGGTTATGATAAGCTTAAGGTTTATTATCACCTTCCTTCTTTGCTCCTACACTCACCCTCCTCCTTCTCTTTATATGGCCGGCCCCTCCCCTCTCTCTCATTCACTTGGTTGATTTCATTTTGATTAAAAGAGTATAGTTTTGGGTGCATGGAAATTTCATAGCCTCTTTCATTCCATCACCCGATTCGAGTGGCAACTTCATTAACCGATCGTCCACGGTTTTGGACGAAGTGAGACAAAGTAATCTACTCATATTCTACATCATTCTTGGTCGTCTCTTTTAGCAAACTTGACGACCGAGTTGCCTCGAGTCAGAGGCGGGAGCCCGTTTAAAGAATCGTTGATGTGGTGCCACCTGGACGAGCAGATCGGAGATCGATGAGATCGGAGCAGCCGCAACGGAGCGTGGGATGATGGTTAAAGAACGAAGGACTCGGATCGTTCGGTATAACCTTTCAACACTCTTTACAGTTTGTTAGTTTAGCAATAATGGCAGATCCGGGTTAAAGTATACGATAGCGCAAGTTAAAAAGTTTTTGTTCCGCATTTAGCGTCTGTAGACGGCCGGGGCGCTACCGTAGACTTACAAGAAGTTCCCTTGACCATGAGACGTGCAGGCAACCTACGACCTATACCCAAAACCCTGGACCCTAA
Source organism: Agapanthus africanus (assembly GCA_030015575.1). Taxonomy (NCBI): domain Eukaryota; kingdom Viridiplantae; phylum Streptophyta; class Magnoliopsida; order Asparagales; family Amaryllidaceae; genus Agapanthus; species Agapanthus africanus. Next base: position 315,465,065 of record JASDDO010000001.1, on the reverse strand, counting down.
CCCCCAATCCAGGCCGCAGATTTAATGTTTTGGGCCGTAATTTATGGCCAGGTCAGAGGGGAACCTTTTGATTTTTTGTCCAGGGCATTGTTATCTTATATCTAAAGCAACTCCATATGCAAAATTGACTAGTTTGACCTGAGTCAAAATCTGGGAACATTTTGGGCTGTTTTGGGTTATTTTTTCCGTATTTTTAGTGTTTGTTTTGATGTTGGTGTTGTATTTGATTGTTGGATGTTCGTACATCAACCACCGGGATTGTTTGGTTCTTCTTGCACGTGTAGACCATAAGTTTAAACCTATGTGTGATACGTGCACTGTTTTGGTTTTGTGCGAGATTTCTGTTTACTATGCTATATGTGACATGTAGGTACCCCATGTGGACTTCGAGACGATAAGAAAGCGCGTGGCGACGTCAGCATCGGCAAGCGAAGCTCAGGTGAGTAGATTATATCTACGGGGGAAGTCGGCTGGATGGCGTATAACACCCCCGCAAAGTTGTGAGAAACGATGTGATGTGATATAGATATACTTTTACATGTTAGTGTGTGATATGAACCTTAGCAAGAAAAGCTTTAGGAGATTAGAGGTTAGTGTTAGCGAGAATTGAAGAAAGGACTTTAGTCAATTTCTTAGTCACGAAACCCTAGAGTAAAGATTTGCATACACGCACATACACATACTCGCGTAAATTTACTTCCTTGTGCGTATTGGGGACATATATATATTGGTATTCATATGCTTGGATGATGAGGATGTTATATGATACTTGGGAATGAGTCGATATGATCGGGCATGATGCTGTGAGATATTTAATATGTGACCGAGATATGTCATGATGTTATAGCGGATCGTTGGACGACGATACCATGTGGATGATGATATATATATGATAGTTGACATATGATCAAGATATGAGATGAGATATGTTATGATATTTATAATGGATCGCTTGGGCGATGTATACTTCTATATGATAACAGGTGTTGATGACATCGGATTGTATGAGACTTTAGATCAGTAGCCAGATCATGATATTGTTGATGATATTAGTAGTGTACTAGACTTAGATTAGTACCCCTTGCTCACGATATGTGATGATGTAGAAACCAGATGAATAATGAGATAAATGTGATATTTGACCCGTACCCTAATTTGGGATGCCGTATGATGGATTTACCGTACTAGCTATTGATGATAGATCCGCACTCTTGACTCGAGGATGTCATACTATTGAGGCGGGATTACCGACTATTATATATATATATATATATATATATATATATATATATATATATATACATATCGGCTCAGATGTAGGTGGTTTCCTTACCCTTTTCGATTAGCATGTTTCGCTCCATCCTGTAGTTATTGTAAATGTTAGACTAGATTCGATTCATACTTATTTCAAGCTAACGAATCATGGGTATTTTAAAAGACAGGACAAGGGATTCTACGGATATTTCAAAGGATATATCTTTTCTTAAAAACACCGTAGCCCTTATTTTCAAAAACACCACGATTCATATTATTTCAAATGGCAAAACAGTATGACACATGTATATCGATGTAGATTCCTTAGTGTTACATTATCATTCATGTTCCGCATATTATAGTTGCATTTACTATTCATTGCCATCTATTATGTTGTTATCGTTTCATTGCATGTTTATTATGTACTTAGTGATTATGAAACCATGCCGTCAGGACACCAGCACAATTACCGATGATGCGTATGCTCTACATATACCTGCTTGCCGGCTCACACACATCATCGTCAGTAATTGCCATGTCACGTACACTTAAAGAATATTATTTCATTGACATAACTTGCTAGCGGATAGTTGCAACGTGTTATAGCTTCATATGCTAGTTTAACTATTGCATTCATTGCATGATAGCAGTTGCATTCATATATACTCATTGGTCATGCAACATTACGGAGATTTATGCCGATATTCACTGTTTACTTACTCTTGATTCTTGGATTTCGGATTTCCATGAGATTTCTGGATTTGGGGGAAAACCGCAAGAATATATATAAACATCTCTCTGTCTCCCTCCTTTTAAAATGCAAGTTGCGGTTTTCTCATGATGTATGAGTCGTCCACCATGAGTTTTCATGATTGTTGTTGGTTTTCGAGACCCGTTGCGAGGAGAGGATGAACCGTCTCGGGTACATGGTGGGCCCGGTAAGGTACCCCGGGGCAATAAGCTCGAGTTGTAGACGATGAGCCTGGCAGAGGAGTACTACCTACCGGTGATTTTACCTGGCGCGGCGGATATCCGGAGGATATCGTTCGTGGTCGTGTGATTTGATGATATGGGCCAATCCGAACTGACGGAGCCCTAGATATTGAGATATTGAGATATTGGGATTTGAGACACTGAGATTTTGAGATTTGAGATATTGGGATACTGAGATATTGAGATACTGAGACTTGTGTTTTGTGTCGATACTTGACACTGATTTCTCTGTTGATTTCATGATGTATCCTGTTTCCATTCGTCATGCATTCATACATCATATATCTGATATGTTGCTATCTGAGGCACTGACACGAGCATGTAGTATTACACGTATACATAGATGAACCAGGATATTTACTTGAGGATATTACTTGATATGACCTAGGATAGCGTCATACATGCGATTTCTACTCGTAGATATTTTCTACCCACGAGTTGGCAACTCACCCCCGTTGTGCCACAGTTCCTTGTAGGTTTGGCCGTACAGCTTTCGTTGCAGCTTTGCTGGCACACTGTTCCTTCCGGGTGATTGCTTTGGTAGGTGGGTTCACTTGCATCGTGACCACCATTGTATATTTGTTATTTCAGTTGTATCTAGTAAAACTCCATCAACCAGACTTGTATATTTGATAGAGGTAGATGACCAGTGTATATTCTTTCGACTTTAGAGTCGCGCGCTATATTATTATGGTTTTCCTCTGGTTTTCTTGATGATGTTGGATTTTTATCCTGAGTTTAATCCTCGCCTTTCGGCGTTGTATATTATATTGCATTGTGTGGTTTTGTCCGCCGGTTGGCGAAAAGCTAGCTCCCGCTTGGGGATGCTTTTATTCATTATACATACTTTATCAGGTTTTGTATCCGTTTGGGGTATGAATTTACAAAGGAAACTCTGCCGAAATTTTCAGAAAAGATTTAACTTTAAAAAAATGCATACTTCGGCTTATGTTGTTAAACTTCTTGCTTTAAAATTGGTTTTTCCTTCACTCTACTGCTTTACTTGGTTTTAATTTCTGGGTTTTGGCTTACTTAGATTACGTACACCTTGAGACGTTTCGTAATTTAAGTGCCAGTCACGCTCGGTACTTTCGGGTCGTGACATCTTACCTACTGGGTTAGCAGCCGTCGCTAGGATGTTATCAGTGTGGGAGTCCGCACCATCCCGTTAGGCATGTACTATGAGACGCCAGGGCGAGACAGCAGTTCCATAGGTCATCTTACCCACTTCATCTCCTCCTTCACGAGTATTGCCTCTTTCGCCCATCGCTACTCCACACCAGACAGATGCTCAGAGGGGCCGTGGTCGTAGCGGTCCTGTTCAGAGGGGACGAGGCGGTAGAGGACATCAGGATACCGGTAGAGGACAGGCCAGAATTTTCACTTTGACTCCTCAGGATGCGTAGGCATCGAATGCTGTTGTGACAGGTACTCCTTCCGTGTGTTCTTTCGACGCGCGCATATTGTTCGACCCTGGTTCAATGCACTCTTATGTATCCACACCTTTGTACCGAGATTGGGCTGAGATTTGTCCTTGTTAGATCAGCCACTCATTGTGATTACTCTCGTAGGAGAGTCCTTTATCGCTCGACACGTGTTTCGGTCATGTTCCGTTCGGATCGGGGATAGGGATTCTTCCGTTGATTTGATCCTTCTTGATATGTTAGACTTCGACGTTCTACTCGGAATGGATTGGTTAGCCACTTGTTATCCGTCCGTGGACTGCCGTGAGAAGGCGGTCAGATTTTGTTTCCCGGGAGAGCCGATTCTTGTTGTGCAAGGGGACCGCGGTGCTGCCCCTCACAGTCTGATTTCTGCCCTTTGCGCTAGTCGATTCTTGAGGAAAGGATGTCGGGGATTCTTAGCTTATATTCTTGATGTTGGAGCTACAGAGGTCCCATTAGACCAGGTTCCGATTGTGAGAGAGTTTCTCGATGTATTTCCTGATGAGTTACCTGGGTTGTCGTCAGAGCGCGATATTGAGTTCTGCATCGACTTGATCCCCGGCATGGGGCTTATTTCTATACCACTTTATCGGATGGCCCTGGTGGAGTTTAAAGAGCTTAAGGATCAATTGCAGGATTTGCTTGATAAGGGACTTATTCAACCATCCTTTGGGAGCTCCTGTCCTATTCGTTAAGAAGAAGGATGGTAATATGAGATTGTGTATCGACTATCGTCAGCTGAACCAAATTATAGTGCGGAATAGGTATCCTTTACCTCACATTGACGATTTGTTCGATCAGCTCCAGGGAGAGGGATACTTTTCAAAAATTGATTTGCGGTTAGGTTATCATCAGTTGCGGGTCCAGAATGATGACATTCCTAAGACTGTTTTTCGGATGCGCTATGGGCATTACGAGTTCTTGGTGATGTCGCTAGGGCTCACCGATGCCCAAGCAGCATTCATGGATTTGATGAATCGGATCTTCAGACCGTTCCTCGACCAGTTTATCATCATATTCATAGATGACATTCTGGTCTACTCCACGAGTCGAGAGGAGCATGAGCAGCACTTGAGGATTACATTGCAGACATTGTGAGAGCACCAGCTGTTTGCCAAATTCTTGAAATGCGCTTTCTGGCTTAATAGTGTAGACTTCTTGGGTCATGTGGTTACGTGGTATACGAGTGGACCCGAAGAAGATCGAGGCGGTACAACATTAGCCCAGATACGTTTCAGTGATAGAGGTTCGCAGTTTCTTGGGCTTAGCCGGTTATTACCATCATTTCATACAGGATTTCTCTTGTATCACTGTACCGATGACCGGGTTGACTCGAAGGAAGTTCCGTTTCTTTAGACCGAGGCATGTGAGCAGAGTTTTCAGCAGTTGAAGACTCGTTTGACGACTACACTGGTTCTATCTTTGCCTTCAGACAAAGGCGATTATGTTGTTTATTGTGATGCTTCTCGAGTGGGTCTAGATTGTGTGTTGATGCAGCACGGCAGAGTCATCGCTTATGCTTCTCCAAAATTGAAGAAGCACGAACAGAACTATCCCACTCACGATCTAGAGATGGCCACGGTGGTCTTTACGCTCAAGATTTAGAGGTATTACTTGTACGGCGAGTCGTGTCAGATCTTTACAAACCACAAAAGCCTGAAGTACATCTTCTATCAGCAGGATTTGAATTTGAGGCAGTGCCGTTTGATGGAACTCATAAAGGACTATGATTGTGAAATCCTTTATCATCCGGGCAAGGAAAATGTTGTAGTTGATGCTTTGAGTCGAAGACCCGAAGGTAATTTGTTCTATTTGAGCGCGGTTTAGAGACGATCTTCTACAGATTGACAGATTTTATGCGACAGCAGAGTGCATTTTGAGTTCACTTCCACAGGAGGACAGCTTGCGCATGTCCGCGTCCGTCCACTTTTACTTGATCGCATCAGGGAGGTACAGTCCGACGATGCCCGTTCGTCTGAGATTATGGAGCAGGTTCGGTAGGGGAGAGATTCGGAGTTTGCGATCGATAGCGAAGGAGTGCTACGGTTTGGGACTCGTCTGTGTGTACTCGATTCTGAAGGGCTGAGACGCGAGATCTTAATAGAGGCGCATCAGTCAGTATACAACGTTCACCCGAGTTCCACTAAGATGTATCATGTTTGAGAGATGTCTACTGGTGGGAAGGGATGAAGATAGATGTTTCTAATTTTGTTTCTAGATGCCTGATTTATTAGCAAGTCTAGGCTGAGCACCCGAGACCGGCAGGAGAGTTACAGCCTTTGCCCATTCTGAAGTGGAAATGGGAACAGATCTCCATGGACTTCGCTGTAGGTTTACCTAGGTCCAGTCGAGGGTATGACTCCATTTGGATGATCGTGGATCGGTTGACGAAAGTGGCTCACTTTCTTCCAGTGAAAACCACTTTCGGGTTTGCTCAGTATGCTCAGCTGTACATTGATGAGATTGTACGGCTGCACGACGTTCCGACACGCATCATTTCCGATAGAGGCACTCAGTTTACCAGCCGACTCTGGCAGAAACTTCAGGAGGCTTTGTGTACCCGTTTGAGTTTCAGTACCACTTTCCACCCACAGACCGATGGTCAGTCAAAGCAGACTATTCAGACTCTCGAGGATATGCTCCGAGCGTGCGCACTAGATTTAGGTGGCAGTTGGGATCGTCACTTGCCCTTGATCGAGTTCTCCTACAATAACAGTTTCCAAGAGACGATTCAGATGGCACCTTTCGAGGCCTTGTATGGGAGAAAGTGTCGATCGCCAGTCTGTTGAACCGAGCTCAGGGAGAGCAGGATTTTGGGACCGCAGTTTGTCTAGGAGACTACGGAAAAGATCCGGTTGATCCGGGATAGGATGAAAGCAGCCCAGAGCAGGCAGAAGTCTTATGCCGATTATCGTCGTCACAGACTTGAGTTCGCTTTGGGTGATTATGTTTTCTTACAGGTCTCTCCGATGAAGGGTGTGATGAGATTTGGAAGGAAGGGGAAGCTTAGTCCCAGATATGTGGGTCCCTTCGAGATTCTTGAGCGAGTCGGTACCGTTGCCTATTATTTAGCACTTCCGCACAGTTTCACAGATGTAGACCCTATATTTCATGTATCTATGCTTTGCAAGTAACTTCATGACCCTTCTCACGTGATTCAGCATTAGTCGATCCAGCTAGAGCGTGATCTTTCCTTCATCGAGTAGCCGGTAATCATCCTAGACCGGCAGGTGAAGAAATTGCGGTCGAAAGTATTACCGTCCGTGAAGGTTCTATGGTATGGCCCGAATAGCGAAGAGGTCACATGGGAAGTCGAGAGCGAGATGCAGAAGAAATTTCCCCATCTCTTCGAAGGTACACGTAGTTAGATTTTAAATTCGAGGACCGAATTTCTTTAAGAGGGGAAGATTGCAACGTCTTAAAATTTGTTTAGAGTTAATTACAATTTAATTAAGCGATATAACATGGGTTTTCAATAAAACTTAGTTAGTAATTATTTTCACATATTTTTATTTATTTATTTTTAAAATATATGCGCGCACACACACATATATATGTTAATCTAGTATTAGCCACATGTTAGTTTAGGTTAAAACACTTTTTGTAGCCATGCCAACTTAACCCAAATTTACTTCTTAAAATTTTAACTAATTAAATGGTTTTAAAAGAAAGAAAGGAAAAAAGAACAGAAAAATAATTGGAGGGCATTGAGTTAATGGTCCATTTATGATGGGGGAGAATTTTTGTGCATGGCTATCATGAGCCATCTCTCCATCATCTCTTCCTCCTCTCTTCTTCTTCATTTCCTTCTTTCTCTTCACCTCCTCTCTTGAAAACTAATCCTATAAAAAAGAAAATCTAATTCCATAAATCACCCTAAAATCCATCACAAAAATCTATTTATCTCTTCAAGAGTCTTTAAAGCCTTGCATGTTTAGGGCCTTATTCAAGTCATTTTAAGGTAACGACCAAACCATTAAGCATGCTTTACTAAACTCTTGTTTTAACAAACTTTTTGCTTAAACAACTCCTAATCTTAATTAAAGTTCATGTTTTGTATAGTTTTAAAAGTTAAAGTGAGGTTTTAAGGTAATTATGGGGTTGTGAAAATCTTTAGGGTAACTATGACCTAAATTAGGGTAGATAAGAGTGTTTTAGTGCTAAACATCCTTGTTTAGCCAATCAAAACTTCACTAAACCACCATAATGTTTTAATCAGTAGTAAAACTAGTATAGTTAAAGGTTATGACTTTATATTAAATCTGCTATCAAACCAGTTATCACAGAGATAAGTTGCGATAACTAGGAGTTTGTTTTAGGACGCTGAGTGCACCCTCGAAACCCGAGCCTAATCCCCTAATCTTTGGCCGCCGATTTAATAAATTTGGCCGCAATTTGCGGCCCCTCTACGGAGTTAGGGTGGGTTTCTGTCAGGGGCTCTTTAGGAGCCTAATTAGACCTTTGGTATATGAAATTTTTTCTAATTTTGCATATTCAAAAATCTGTGATCGTTTTACCCTATTTTGACGATATGTTAACGTACGATACAGACTTTCTGACTCTCATTTTAGCGTTTTTGTTGGTTAACGACCTTAAGGGTTAGTCTTAGGTGTTTGTTGCACGTGTTTAGCACACTAAGTTCATACATGTTAACTCGTGAGAGTTAGTTAATTTTTGCTCGTGTATTTTTGTGTCATGTCGGAATTCTAGCCTCACGTGTTAAGGTTTTTATTTGATGCTAGGATCGGTTGCGGAGACTTCGGATGTGGCAAGGAAAGGGAAGGAGGTGATCAGATTCGAGTAGCTCGAGACCGTTCCGGTGAGTAGATTTAACATGTATGGGGGAATCGTCTGAATGGCGTTAAGCGCCGATATCTAGATTTTAGTTATAAAATCTTTATACATACATACATACACATACATACATACATACATACATACATACATACATACATATATATATATATATATATATATATATATATATATATGAATGCATATACATTCATATATTGCATAAGCATTATGATACGTATCCTATTACTTGCTACGCATTGATACATCCTCGTTAGGACACTTTCACTATTACCAATGGTTCATGTCGCACATGTACTAACTTATAAGTACACGCACACCATTGGTAATTGCCATCAATGCACACTATAGAACTTGCCACGATATCCTACATTGTACTACATCTTTATTGGTAGTTAGATTTTCGTTCATTTTGTACTAGCATGCATCATGTCAATATCATGTACATGGCCATTATCACCATATTCTCATATGATATTGTTTTGTGAGATTTCAGTTTTCATGAGATTTGAGAAACCGCAAAACACATTTTCAAAACTTGGATTTATTTAAAAAATGTGGTTTTCTCTTGATGTGATATTTGGTGTCCACCATGAATTTTTTCGGCACTGAGTTATGAGTATACCTGATTCGATGAGCGAGGAAGCACCGTCTGCGGGTATATGGTGGACACGGTAAGGTACCTTGGGGCAAGAAGATTGTATAGAAAGGCATTAAGCCTGGCAGGAGAATACTATCTACCGGTGATTGTATGGGAACTCGGCGGATATCCGAAGGATACCGATCGGAGTCGTATGATTTGATGGGTATGAGAGCCGATCAGAGTGATGACGCTTGAGATATGGGATTTCGAGTGTCGATACTGCTGGGAACTTAGGCACACTAGCAAGCTAGTTTTTGAAGATGGCAACATAGATTTCAAAATTTTTCTAGTTCGCTAAAGTTCCCAAAACCATGAATCGAACTAAATAGCTAGAACTTGTATACAAATATCTAGTGAGCTAAACTAATCTACTATGTATAGAATACTCACATCCTTAATCTTTCTTCAAGTGCTCCGGATCGCGGTTGCAAGCCAGTCCTCCTTTGCCGAAGATGATCCACCTGAGGGAAACAATGCAGGCTCCGGCTTCGCCTAGCGAAGCAACCGATGCTCCGAGGTCACTAGTAATGGAGAGTGGGGATGTAGGAATTTTTCACTATTTTTTTCTCTCATTTCTTATGCTCAAGTGAGCAACCAAAGAAGAAGGAGGAGGAGGTGAGGAAAACCAAGGCATGAGCAACTCAAGAAAGACAGTGAGCTAAGTGTAGAAGAGCTCTCAAGCATGAAGAGTCAAGAGAATGAATGAATGGCATGTAGAAAGAATGGCTCCTCATTTTTCAACCATGCAAAAAAATATCTCACACATTTTTACAAATAAACAATCTCTACATACCTCCAACCATGCTCATCCCACCTCACCCTCCACCTCATTTGCAAATGATTTTCTAAAAAGAAAATCATATAATGAGGTGTCTATCTTCTAGAAAATATTCCGTATAAATACAGAATACAACCCGGTATACGTATCGAAATACATATACGCGTATTCGTATAAAAATATGAATAGCCAAGAGAGAAAATGAATAGTGAACAATAATACTAGAATAGATATACTAATATATATATATATATATATATATATTTATATATTTAGATTTATATATATTTATATATATAGTTTTGATTTAATAATCCGGCTTAATCCTAAGCCGCTAGTTTATCAACCGTCCGATTAAAGTCCGTGTATCCTATACACATATTTAATTGGACGCATGTATGTACCAACATACGTTATCTACATCATATCGCCTGAACCCGAAAAACTCTCTGTGTGGGACTCTAAAGACTCGTCAATACGCTGGTAGTGGGTTTAACCACAAGTACGTCAGCGGCACTAGCTGTACGTAACGGTTGCCCAGGTATTGAACGAAAGGAAGGCCGATGAGCTAACTCATCCATACCCCTTCTGAACCTGTTTGTGACAATCTCCGTACAATCCGGTCTATTCGTCTAAAAGTATCACATATCGGGTCTACGAGGTGGATAAAGTTAGACCCCTAATAACGCGATATTTCATGTCGGTGTGAAGCCTATCAAACTACTGATCCAAATCAGTAATTCTTGTCCACCATGCACAGCGCGACATCAACCGCCAATACCGGGAGAGACGAATCCCCGACGATCCGATCACTGACTCCATGTGGTTTGGGACGTACCCAACTAAAACTTGTTTGCATGACTCCTTTGATCCGTGGTAGGGTAGTAATCAAAGCACAGTGGGAACTCACACGAGATAAATGACGATCTCAAGTCGACAGACTAACCTATACTCATGTCACCTGAGAACTGCTATCTGACTGTAACATTTCAGAAAAATAAAATATTATTTTTGGGAATTTTTATAATTAAATAATAAATATATTGAATATTTTAATATTGCGGTATAATTAAATACCGATAAATGGGGGGAAATTTTGGAAAATTATAGAAATTACTAAAAAGAGGGTGTTTTATGTGATTTATGCAAATTATGAAATTTTATGATTTATTATACACTATTTTAATGCAAATCGCGATTAAATATCGCTAATCGCGCATTAAGCGTGTTTTGTGCACATGACATGCACATGTCATTTTTGGCATTTTTACATTTTTCCTAACATGGCTTTTCTTCATTTTCAAGCATGTTTTGGTTTAAATGAAAAGAAAAGAAATGAAATGAAAAGAAAAGTGAATATAATATAGAAGTATGGGCATGAGAGAGAAGAGAGAGGTGAGGGGTCAAATCTTGGTCTTGGCCCTTTGTTTCATTCATCATCTTCATCCTTCCTTCTCCCTCTCCTCTCTAGGGCTGCTTCCCTCACTCCCTCCCCCTCTTCAAGATTCAAACCCCCCCAAAATCAACTCAAAACTCCATCTCCATTTCACAAAAAACATGCACAAGACCATCACAAGCACCTTGGACCAAGAAAAATCCGATTTTGATCACTTGAGGCAACTCAAGAAAATTCTTGAGTTGCCAAATGAGGTAATTTCTGCACCATTAGAATAGTATTTCAATTCCTTAAGCATCCATACAAGTTTAGAATCGATATTGTTTAGTTTAGCGAACTTTGAAAATTCCAAGTTAGGGAATAGGGTTTGAATTGATTCCAAAGGTGCAATTGAGGTGTAATTAGGGACTACGACCCCTGTAGGGATGGTATAGTGGGCTAAACCATAAAGTAAACCCCCAATTCCCAAACTTAGAAACTCCGCTATCGTATTTTGATAACTGCTGTGATGAAGTTTTGTGATCTGCTATAACCCGGGTGACCTGAAAAATATTTAGCGAAGACTGAGAGATGTGCAGGCAACCTAGAACCTATACCCAAAACATGAGACCCCCACTCCAAGTTATGGCCGCAAATTTACTCATTTTGGCCACAATTTGCGGCCTGGGTAGAGTGGAAATGATCCGTGTTTGGTCCCATATGCAAAATTGGCTAATTTCACTTAGGGTAAAATTTGGGACCATTTTTATGAGTTGCTGCCTTGTATTTCGTGATATTTATGAAATGAAGTTTTGGTATTGGTGTTTTTATCGGTCGATTCACGTTTATATGTCAATCGTCGAGAGTTGTTGGTTATTCTTGCATGCGTAAACGATAGGTTTTAACCTATGTATGATACTAGTGTCGATTTGGTTTTCGTGCGTGATTTCGGTTACGATATCTTTTGTGTATATATGTAGGTACCCCCACATGGATTTCAAGACGACGAGGATGAGTGTGGCATCATCGACTCCAGCAAGCGAGGATCAAGGTGAGTAGATTATATCTACGGGGGGAGTCGGGTGGATGGCGTATAGCACCCCCGCAGTTCGTAGTATAGTGTATGGTATATATATTTTATATGGTTATATTTATATGTTATTGTGAGGTTATGATTATCTAGATAGACTTTGGGAGTCATGGATATTTTAGTATCATTGGATGATGGTGTCGCTAGTTAGTTTAGTCGCGAGCCCTAGAATAAGGTTTACACCCACACGCACACACATGCTTACTTTGTTTTACTGGTGCGTATATGGGGATGTATACACACACACACACACACATAGGTGGGATTATATATATATATATATATATATATATATATATATATATATAGATATATATATATATATACATGGACGATGAGGATTGTACATGGTATTTGGAGATGAGTCGATGAGATTGGGCAGATACCATGAGATCGGTGATATGTTTTATTTCGTATTGGCCTTTAGGCGTGTGTTTTCACACACACATATGTATATATAGATAGTATCAGTTTGTACTAGATTTAGATCAGTACCCCCAGTTCATTAGATATAATGATAATGGATACCAGATGCATGATGAGATGAATGTGATATTTGACCCGTACCCAGATTGGGATGCCGTACGATGGATTTACCGTACGAGCCTTATATTGATGATAGATCCGCACTCTTGACTCGAGAATATCATGTTATTTATTGTATCGTATGTGATACTATTGAGGCGGGATCACCGACTATTATATTTATATGTATCGACTTAGATTTAGGTGGTTTCCTTACCTTTCGATTAGTCCCGTAGTTTACTTATAGATGTTAGAAAAAACTCGAGTCATACTTATTTCAAAACTAACGAATCGTGAGTATTTTAAAGACAGGCTAAGAGATTCTACGGATATTTTCAAAAGACGCATCTTTTCCTAAAAACGCCGTAGCCCTTATTTTTCTAAACACCATGATTCGTGTTATTTCAAATGGCAAAAACTGTATGACATATATTTATTGATATAGATTCTTCACTGTTGTGTTTATTATTCATTTTCCGCATATTCTTGCTATTCACATCGCATTTCATGTTTAAACGTGTTTGTTGTTATATTAAACCCATGCTGTCAGGACACCAGCACCATTATCGATGATGCGCATGTTCCACGTACACCTGCTTGCCGGCTTACACACTTCATCATCGATAACTGCCATGTCACTACACAGTAGGACTGTTGCATCAGGATATGACCCCTTGCATGACATACTTGCGTATGTGCATATTGTACACCCATACTTGCGTATATACCTACTTGTATATCCATATTGGCACACATGCGTATTGTACACTCATAATTGCGTATATACCTACTTGTACATCCATATTGGCACACATGCGTATTGTACACTCATACTTGTGTATATACCTACTTGTATATCCATATTGGCGCGCATGCATATTGTACACTCATACTTGCATACATACCTATTTGCACATACATAGATGATTCTGGCTTGATTTTGGAGATTTGGGAACCGCAAGATATATTTTAAAACTGGATTCATTTGAAAGAGCGGTTTTCCCTTGATATGTGCATATTACTATTCCATGTTGCATGATATACTGATATGCTTACATTTCTTTTATATGTCGTATATATCATGCTTTACGATTATACGCATTGAGATATGCTGTTTTCATGAGATTTCTGGATTTGAGAACCGTGGGTATTTCAAAAGAATGTATGTACTGTTTTAAAAACCCGGCTTCTCTTGATATGATATTTCAGTGCGTCCACCATGCGTTTTCTAGGTTCTGAGACGTGTGATATGTGAAACCCGATTCGAGGAGGCGGATGATTCCGTTTGCGGGTACATGGTGGACCCGGTATGGTACCCCGGGGCGAGAGAGAGATTTCGTGTGGATGACGATGAGCCTGGCAGAGGGACTATTACCTACCGGTGATAGTATTTGGGCTCGGCGGATATCCGGAGGATACCGACCGGAGTCGAGAGATGATATGGGCCGATTCAGACTGACGGAGCCCGCGGGCTGATCCAGACTGACGGAGCCCGTGGGCCGATCCGGACTGACGGAGCCCGATATATGAGGATTTACGTGCCGATGCTGGGCACGTGTTTCATGATGTTTTCGAGTGTCGATGCTAGACACTCAGGTTCCATGATTTTGATGTATCGCGAGGGACACACGTTGATTTATATCCTCATACTTTCATGCATATGCTTTTATGACTTTTACATGCATGATGTTGTTATGTCATTGGTTGACACGTGGACGAGATCCACATGCATACAGACATTGATTACATAGTTGGATGAAATCCACATACTTCATGATATAGTTGACACCGATTCATGTTGATTACATTGATCATACATCATATTTATGATATGTTGCTACCTGAGGCACTGACACGAGCACTTGGTATTACACTGATGTATAGATGTTTACCCTTTCCACCTTATCATGCTTCAGACTTTTGTTGGAGATAGTGCCCTCATAGTCAATTATTGGATCGCAGGTACGTGATTGCAATGATTGCGGAGGACCTATCCCGGTAGGACAGTCTTACTCGAAATGATAGTATACTATCTGGTTTGCCTTTATCAGTCGTGTACATGTTCAGGTGACTGATTGCATGTTACACTTTGATAGAGCCCTTAGGATCTTGCTTTACTACCAACAGTATGATGGCGATCATATACGTGAGAGTTGGGTAGTTTATATGCATATCCTTAATTGTGGTCCCTAGTCATGGGAGTTTCGAGACAGGGCATCGATACTCCGGAGTAGACTAGTGTATACAGTCGAGACCCCGACGAGGGGCGGTGGCCGGTCTCACAAGCCACTGGTGTCAGTTCGATCACCTAAGATGTATACAGGTGCTCATTGGGTTATGAGTACACCGGACAGGACTCGCCGGGAATCTGCTAGTTAGTATTATATCTACCGTCAGATAGCAGTTCCCTGGTGACATGTGTACAGGTTAGTTCATCGACCTGAGGTCGTCATTTGTCTCGTGTGAGTTCCCACTGTGCTTTGATTTCTACCCTACCACGGCTCAAAGGAGTCGTGCAAACAGGTAGCTTTTGGGTACAGTCCCGAGCCATATGGAGGCACGTGAGCGGATCGGCAGGGGATTCGTCTCTCCCGGTATTGGGGGCGAGGTCGTGCTGTGTCTAGGAGAGCCATTACACAAAGTCCATGGCCATGGCAGGAGATTTACTGGTAGGTACTCCAGTAGTATCTCAGGGTGTTATTGGGCTACACTCCGACACGACTTATACTGCTTCTGGGGGTCTGACGTTACTAGCCCCCTAGGCGGATATGCGATACTCATTGACGAACGGACCGGACTGTATATACATTGTCACTGTTAGGCTCAGTAGGGTTTCCGGATGTGTTAGCTCATCGGCCACCCTTGAGTTGGCTCATCGGCCTCCCTTAAGTTCAGTCCGTGGGCAACCGTTACGCATAGCTAGTGCAGCTGACGGTTTGTGGTTAAACCCACTGCCAGGGTACTGAAGAGTCATTAGAGTCCCCCACAGACAGTTTCCCAAGTTTCGGGCGAAACGTTGTAGAGGCCGTATGGTTTTATGGCAGGGTTCGGAAAATGCACGTGCGTTTACGCACGTGTTATTTTTCGGGCAGATAATACTGGTCGGCTTTGGTTTAAGCCGGATCCGAGTATTATATTGAGTAGGTATAATATCTTTGTCTCAGTTGCATTTGTATTCGGTCGTAATACAAGTGCGGGTATATTTATACAGTTACGGGGTTATCCTGAAAGTCGTTTCGGGATCACTTTTGGAAGTTGCCAGTTTCCAGTTTTCTATCAGCCGTCTTTTAACATTTGGTTAAAGACGGATTTATCTTTTCTACAGATAAGGTGAGTCAGTGTTCTAGAATATTCTAGATGAGGTGACTAGGCTTATTGGTGTAGGGTTTTCATTGGTTGCATTTATTAAAGGGTGACTAAGCCTAATGACTCATGCTTTGTGATTAATTCCTTTTGGATTGCTTAAGATATTTTGAAGTGAGAAGCTTTTAGCTTATGGTCACCCCCTTCTCCTACGGTCACCTCCCTCTTGCTATATATGGCTTGCCCTCTCTCTCTCCTCTTACTCACTCTCACTTGAGTTTTCATTTCGGTTAGAAAAAGATTATGATAGTTTGGGGTGTATGGAATTTACAGTTCATTTCATTCCATCACCCGATTTCCGCGGCAACTTCATTAACCGATCGTCCACGGACTTGGACGAAGTGAGACAAAGTCATCTACTCAATCTCTACATCATTCTTGGTCGTCTCTTTTGGCAAACTTGACGACCGAGTTGCCTCTAGTCAGAGGCGGGAGCCCGTTTAAAGAACCGATCATGTGGTGCCACCTCGACGGAGGATTCGGAGATCGACGAGATCGGAGCAGCCGCAACGGAGCGTGGGATGATGGTTGAAGAACGAAGGACTCGGATCGTTCGGTATAACCTTCCTACACTCTTTACAGTTTGTTAGTTTAGCAATAATGGCAGATCCGGGTTAAAGTATACGATAGCGCCAAGTTTAAAAGTTTTATTCCGCATTTGGCGTCTGTAGACTGCCGGGGCGCTAACGTAGACTTACAGTGGTATCAGAGCCTCACCATTTTGCTATACTAACTTGTGCTAACGCGTTTAAAACATCGATCCGACCGAAAATCGAAAACTGCAAAAAATCACAATTTTCTTCACTTGACAGTTCTGTTGATTTTAAACAGTGTCAAAATTGATTTCTGTACATCTTAAAAATCACAGCAGGCGATTCTAAGAACCACGACAAAATTTGGGGTCATGATCTCTCCATGGAAGCGCGGAAGAGCGGCCAAACCCATGGTTTGGCCGCCCTTCCGCGGCCACGTGGGGAGCACGTGCCTCCAAAATTTTTCAGTGCGTTCTGTGAAGGATTTTGGGGTTTTTGGTCAATACAGTTTGGGCCCAGGTTTTGTTACTGTTCACCAGTAAGCTGTGGGGCCCACTTTTTAATATTTCGTCTTTGGTCGATCGAAATTTAAACACGTTAGTTTACAGTGCTTACATTATATCTCCGACCGGGAATGTCATTTGATCGGTAAACCGCGTCTGATTGCTATAGTTCTTTTAGACGGGTTTGCGAACGTGACATTCGCGTTGATGTTCTGTGTTGTGCTGTATTGTTGCGGATTTGTCGTGGTGGATAGCAGTGTGCAATGGTAGTACAGTCTGTGTTTATTTGTACATTTGATATTGCGGGGCGAGCGTCCAACTTGTGGACTGCCGTCACTGCCTGTTGTATAATATTCTTTTGGGGCACGACCAGGTTGCGGTCGATGTACCTATTGTACTATTTTTCATTACTGTACTAGGTTTTACCCCGCGACGGAGTGCACGGATAGCCGGGTTCGGGAAAGCAACGGGTCCGCATCTCATGGCTTTGAGAGGCAGAGGGGCCCCACTTCAGAATTAGCAGACTATTCGCCGCACTCGTAGGGGGTACAGGTTGACCCAAGGAGGGGTGCTCAATTTACCGGATTCCGTGTAGTGCCGGGTGTTCCATTCACTATGCTGTGGGGACTACCTCGCTTCAAGTTTTGGCGGGTAACTTGCCGCACCCGTAGGGGTCTAGGTTTCATTGCACAGGCTATCCACACGACAGGGGAACGTCGGGTTTCAGCAGCGGCTCTGTGAAACTCGGGGATCCCAGATTATCTGTATTGTTCTGTGATGCTTATTACTTTTCTGTAATGTTGCTTATTATCACGCCTGGAGCGATTATGTATATTGGCTTATATACTATTAGATGTTGTATATGTTTTACACCCGCGCTAGTCCAGTCCCCGCTCTGTCGTTAGTTAAGTAACCTAACGGGTGATGACGGGACCCAGTGACGAATGCGGATGGCATATACGTACATTTTATTTTCGTTCTTTTATGGTGTGATTGATTGATGGGACTGCATTGATTCTGATCAATGCAAAGTAAAACAAACCTGTTGAGTTGTTGGAACAATTTAAAAAGTGTTATTGCAAAGACGTTTCCTTTTGTTATGCATAGCGGTATTCAGTGGAATATCCTGCACCCCATACGACGGGGCAAGGGCTGATATCCCTTCACCGGGAAAGACCCCTTGGACAGAAGTTTGCGTCAGGGTAATAACTTCACTATAGTCGATTACATGTTGCTTTGCATAGCGGTATTCAGTGGAATATCCTGCACCTCATTCCATGAGGAAAGAGCCGAGATCCCTTCACCGGGAGTGACCTCTTTAGCAAAAGGTTTTCGCCACTATATTTTAAAAAGCTATCAGGTTCCTTCAGCGATATCAAGTTCACTACGCTAAAGGTTTTTCGCCAAAAACCAGCCGTAGCCCTCCGTCACTTCTTTTGGGTATTCAGTAGTATTCAAGCTATGTATTTTAGCCAAAGTTAAGGCATAGTGTTTGGTAGCTGCTGGGTATTCAATTGTTGCATAGATAGATGAGTTAGTTTGGGACAGTCGTTCTGCCGATTGGCCAAAGTCAGGGGCATGTGCGGGTGGGTTCAAATTGACAAGATAGTGATGGGTAGAACTTGGCATGTGACTTATGACATTTTGACCAAAGTCAAGGTTATAAGAGCATGGGGCAAAAATCAGATCGGGAGTTTCTAAAGAAACTGAAACTTGCCAAGTGTGCGCATACCTTCTGGAGTATGAGTAACGTGGATGCATTCCATCACGTTATCATGCGATGAGAGTTGGATCCCGATTCCCACTGATGAGTTGGTTTACTCTTCGGGTGATCCCGATTGATTCTTCTTTCAGGTTTGGGGGAGAATTTGACAGGACAGTGGGAGGTTTTCGGATTAGATAAAGTTATGACCATTCTGATCTAGGTTAGAGTGCACGCAGAGTGTTTCTTTTCTCTCTCTCTCTTTGGCAGCGACCTTTGACCGACCCTAGACTATGACTCAGTGACCAGGTTGACCGAACCTTCTTAAAATACTGGCTTTTGGATTGTCTGAGTTGCATAAGTCATTGCCACTCCTTCTTTTACCCTTTGCATTTCTCAGAACACCCGTTTTACTACAGATATCCACTTCCATTGGATAGATCCATCGTATGGTTATATACGAACTCGAAGGGACTTCTTCGAGGATGGATCCAGGTTCAGGAGAAATAGAATTGGTTTATTCAGTTGTCTTTTATTATCACCTTCTCTCAGGTTGCGAGAGCTCCTTGGTTTAGGAGAGTACACTTATTATGCTTATTGGATAGTCTTATTCCAAACCATAGGCAGGTGCCGAAAGGTAGGGAATGAAGAAAACCAATTAGCCTAAGTAGGGTGTGCAGAAGGTAATATGTAAAGACAAAATAAAGGGATTAGAAAGAGGGCAAAGTAAATTGCGACTGATATCATTCACGACCAAAACCGCGTACTTCATCGCCACTCCTATTTCACCTTTAAAAGAATAAGGTATTATTCAGTTGTCTTTTATCATCACCTTCTCTCAGTTGCGAGTACTCCTTGGTTTAGGAGGGTACACCTATTATGCTTACTGGATAGTCTTCTTCCAAACCATAGGCTGGTGCCGAACGGTAGGGAAGGAAGAAAACCATTTAGCCTAACGATGGTGTACAGAAGGTAACGACTAAAGACAAATAAAGGGGATTTGGAGAGATGGCAAAGAGATATACGGTTGAAGTCATGAATTGGATTATGGAAGAGGCATTGCTATGAATACCAGGATACCCCTACGAAACATTTTCATGTTTCAGTGCATTGTTAAAGAAAAACTGTTTTCCCGATTAGATACTTACTCCAAGGGTATGTATTTACCAGGTTTCATTTTCATATCTGTATGGTTTTACAGATGATGAGTGGGAGTAAGATATTGGGAATTAGGTGATCATCCTCATTATATCGGAATTCGTTGTAATTGGTGATATTTGAGGAAATCGCCAGGGTACAGTTTTCTACCTACGACGCACAGGTTTTGAGTTGTTTAACTCAGCGGACTTATACAGAGTATTGTATGTTGTCCAAGTGTCCTTCAGGACAAAGGGGTAGGTCCTCGTACTTTGTTCTGTTTACTTATAACTTCTCTAGTATTTAGACGAGTGTTTCGTAGAAATACAAGGTCTAAGTTTTGAGAAGTTGTGGGTATAAGAATAAAGTGGAGAACCAGGTGTCACAAGTATCGGGATTCTTCAAAGAGATCGAAGATGTAGATTCTTGTGATTGGTATTCAGATGATAGTGATGGTTTTGAGAAAAGTGTTTCTCTTTCAGGTTACTCATAATTGGATGGATTCCTAAGTTGAGTAATGCTGATTAGCCTCTTTCCATTAAAGTGATATGCACTGGAGACAGCTGCATGATTTGAATATGGTTCCAATTAAATTAGTGCCAAAGTTTCTGTATTGTATATAGAATGGATCGTACCTTAAAAGAAATTAAGGTATGGGGAGTTGTCCAGCTTATGCTTAAAACCAGACACTGGATAACTCAGGGCATGTTTTTGTAATGGCTGTTTGTGGGTTGACCCTGGCTATGACGAGGGTTGATATTCTACCATTTGGAAGATCAATAGTGACATTGTTCTTGACTCGCCACAGTTTTAGTAAAATGGATCTTTTTCAGAAAACAGTAGTGGGAGTATGGTAGAACTGGAAGTGATTCCAGAACCGCGAACGATTACAGAAAATTTAGTAGGACCTATATATTCAATCAGATTTGACATTCCAATAGCCACTCCGCAGATTTGGTAGGTAACCTCAGACACCCGAGAGGTACTTCGGTAGCCTCAAGGACGGTGACAGGGAGGTTCTTATCTACCCAGACTTGACACTACTGTTGTTCCAGACTATGAGACCAGGCAGGAGGATAAGTATAGCGTCGTTCTAAACTGGCTTTAGAAGTGTACGTGTATATTATTCTGCCAGAGGGTTGTCGTAGTCAGTGGGAGCATCGGAAGTATGGTGGGCAAGTAGCTTATGTCTATTTATAGACTAGAGCAGTTATAGCGGAGATAGATCATCTAATTTTGATGTGACAGTCATGGGTTTGACGTCAATCAGAATAGGGGATGGATCTGTTAAGAAGGTAGTAGGGTGTGATGTCATGGTATCTGAATGACATACACAGAGTAGGAAGTAAAATTCCTATACTACGATCGGTTGAACTGTGGTCGTCACACAGTTGTTTCTCCAGACAGGACATGGATATAATATTTGACATTCTGGTTTCTGGATCTATGGTTTTAGATCTGGATTTGGGTAGTTTCCCAATGTGGGTACTTTGACAGATATTCTAATGGTTTTTAGAATAGTTGACTCCTAGCATGGTAGTGTACCTGCAGGTGATGGAGTCACCCTCTCTAAAGGTGTCGTATAGACTAAAGGGGAGAGGGATGTGTATGATTGGCAGATCACTTGCTTTGGCAATTGAGTCAATCATGTGATGTCAAGTACCACACCAAATGTTGGTTTTGCACTAGATGCAATAAGTATGTATTAATCCAATCCTGGAGAAACATAAGGAAGCAGTTTTAGAACATTGGTACATGTTCTACGGATTTGATAACGGCAGCCTCTTTCGGGAGACGGTTATCATTCCAGGCTTCAAAGGTGACATAGATGACAGAGTGATTGTCAGAGTTTTAGTTTTCCCTCTGACGAAGGACAGTATTATGGACAGGTGGTTCCAGAGGATACTGTGGGTGGCATGGTGCCGGATACTGATTAGGTTCAGTGATCCGTACAGTCTAAGAAGTTTGGATATGGTGTTCATTTATGAACTAAGGTCCCATCAGATATCCAGACATATTCTAAGACAGGTACTACTCAATTCGGGAGATGGTTTTCTCCGCGAACTTGAGATTATGAGAGATACAGAAAGAAACTTCTAGGCGGATCCACTCACTGAGGCTATTTTCTCGAACACAATAGTTTTACAAACGGGCTTTGTGAAACTGATTAGTAGAGGAGTTGGATGTTCGGTTTCACACGGGCTGTGAGTAGTCGACATCGCAATATTAGCCTTGAGTGCAAGTGGGAGATTGTTGGAGATAGTGCCCTCATAGTCAATTATTGGATCGCAGGTACGTGATTGCAATGATTGCGGAGGACCTATCCCGGTAGGACAGTCTTACTCGAAATGATAGTATACTATCTGGTTTGCCTTTATCAGTCGTGTACATGTTCAGGTGACTGATTGCATGTTACACTTTGATAGAGCCCTTAGGATCTTGCTTTACTACCAACAGTATGATGGCGATCATATACGTGAGAGTTGGGTAGTTTATATGCATATCCTTAATTGTGGTCCCTAGTCATGGGAGTTTCGAGACAGGGCATCGATACTCCGGAGTAGACTAGTGTATACAGTCGAGACCCCGACGAGGGGCGGTGGCCGGTCTCACAAGCCACTGGTGTCAGTTCGATCACCTAAGATGTATACAGGTGCTCATTGGGTTATGAGTACACCGGACAGGACTCGCCGGGAATCTGCTAGTTAGTATTATATCTACCGTCAGATAGCAGTTCCCTGGTGACATGTGTACAGGTTAGTTCATCGACCTGAGGTCGTCATTTGTCTCGTGTGAGTTCCCACTGTGCTTTGATTTCTACCCTACCACGGCTCAAAGGAGTCGTGCAAACAGGTAGCTTTTGGGTACAGTCCCGAGCCATATGGAGGCACGTGAGCGGATCGGCAGGGGATTCGTCTCTCCCGGTATTGGGGGCGAGGTCGTGCTGTGTCTAGGAGAGCCATTACACAAAGTCCATGGCCATGGCAGGAGATTTACTGGTAGGTACTCCAGTAGTATCTCAGGGTGTTATTGGGCTACACTCCGACACGACTTATACTGCTTCTGGGGGTCTGACGTTACTAGCCCCCTAGGCGGATATGCGATACTCATTGACGAACGGACCGGACTGTATATACATTGTCACTGTTAGGCTCAGTAGGGTTTCCGGATGTGTTAGCTCATCGGCCACCCTTGAGTTGGCTCATCGGCCTCCCTTAAGTTCAGTCCGTGGGCAACCGTTACGCATAGCTAGTGCAGCTGACGGTTTGTGGTTAAACCCACTGCCAGGGTACTGAAGAGTCATTAGAGTCCCCCACAGACAGTTTCCCAAGTTTCGGGCGAAACGTTGTAGAGGCCGTATGGTTTTATGGCAGGGTTCGGAAAATGCACGTGCGTTTACGCACGTGTTATTTTTCGGGCAGATAATACTGGTCGGCTTTGGTTTAAGCCGGATCCGAGTATTATATTGAGTAGGTATAATATCTTTGTCTCAGTTGCATTTGTATTCGGTCGTAATACAAGTGCGGGTATATTTATACAGTTACGGGGTTATCCTGAAAGTCGTTTCGGGATCACTTTTGGAAGTTGCCAGTTTCCAGTTTTCTATCAGCCGTCTTTTAACATTTGGTTAAAGACGGATTTATCTTTTCTACAGATAAGGTGAGTCAGTGTTCTAGAATATTCTAGATGAGGTGACTAGGCTTATTGGTGTAGGGTTTTCATTGGTTGCATTTATTAAAGGGTGACTAAGCCTAATGACTCATGCTTTGTGATTAATTCCTTTTGGATTGCTTAAGATATTTTGAAGTGAGAAGCTTTTAGCTTATGGTCACCCCCTTCTCCTACGGTCACCTCCCTCTTGCTATATATGGCTTGCCCTCTCTCTCTCCTCTTACTCACTCTCACTTGAGTTTTCATTTCGGTTAGAAAAAGATTATGATAGTTTGGGGTGTATGGAATTTACAGTTCATTTCATTCCATCACCCGATTTCCGCGGCAACTTCATTAACCGATCGTCCACGGACTTGGACGAAGTGAGACAAAGTCATCTACTCAATCTCTACATCATTCTTGGTCGTCTCTTTTGGCAAACTTGACGACCGAGTTGCCTCTAGTCAGAGGCGGGAGCCCGTTTAAAGAACCGATCATGTGGTGCCACCTCGACGGAGGATTCGGAGATCGACGAGATCGGAGCAGCCGCAACGGAGCGTGGGATGATGGTTGAAGAACGAAGGACTCGGATCGTTCGGTATAACCTTCCTACACTCTTTACAGTTTGTTAGTTTAGCAATAATGGCAGATCCGGGTTAAAGTATACGATAGCGCCAAGTTTAAAAGTTTTATTCCGCATTTGGCGTCTGTAGACTGCCGGGGCGCTAACGTAGACTTACAACTTTATCATTTTGAGGATATATATTACTGATCGTATTTGACCTAGGATTGAGTCATACATACGATTTCTGCTCTGTGATTTTTTCTACTCACGAGTTGGCAACTCACCCCCGTTGTGCCACAGTTTTTTGCAGGTTTTGCCGTACAGGTTTTCCTTGGCGGCTTTGTTGGCACATTACTTCATTACGGGTGATTGCTTTGGTAAGTGGGTTCACTCGCATCGTGACCACCATTGTACTTATTTATTTTCAGTTGTATCTAGTAAAATTCCACCAACCAGACTTGTACATTTATTTCAGACTTAGAAAGCCAATTGTATATTCTTTCGACCTTAGAGTCGCGCGTTGTATTATTAAGGTTTTCTTGATATTTGGAGTTTCCTTTTTGAGTTTTGATCCTCGCCCTTCGGCGTTGTATATTATATTGCTTGCGTGGTTGTGACCGTCAATTGACGAAGAGCTAGCTCCCGCTTGGGGATGCCTTTATTCATATTATGCATGTTGTACCCATTTGGGGCCAGTATTTACAATGGAAACTCTGCCGAAATTTTCAGAAAAGACTTGGGATTTTAAAAATGCATACTTCGGCTTATGTTTTTAAAACCACTTGTTTTAAAACTAGTTTTCTTCACTTCTACCTTAAAATGGTTTAGATTTCTGGGATTTTTGTCTTACTTGAATTAGATGGGGTCCTATAGACTTCATATGATTCAAGTGCCAGTCACATGCCTGTTCCCCTCCGAACGGCGGTGCACAGGACCGCGATGTCCTGACGCTGAGATTCGGGGCAGATGCTATTTGGTTTTATCCGTCCACCTCTCCGAAGATGCCAAGTTGATTTATGGCACCGTGTATCGGAGGTTTAGACGGATGCCGCCGATGTAGCAGACTTTATCAGATTCCCCCTCGCTTGAGGGGTTTTTGATTGTGGGGACGCTCTTCCTTGCAGGCGCAAGCCCCTGCAGTTAATTACGCTACCGCATCGCGGTAACAAATTTCTCCTTCTCCAGAATTTCACTTCGTGTCGTGTGTGTTTGTTTTGTTTGTGGTTGCCCGTGGATTGTATACGGAGACTGGGTAATATCGTCGCCCGTAGGACGTGGATTAGTCCAAATCCGTATTTACTTAGATTTAGGTTTGGTGTTTTTAGTTTAAGGATACGTTAGCCGTATTGAGGCTAAGATCAACTTAAACGTTCGTTAAGGATACGATAGTCCTGTTCGAGACTAGGATCAACTTAACGTAATAATCCATTTAATATCTGCCCATCGGGACTAGTCACCTCTCTAACGTCGTTGAAGGATTACAACGGCAGATGTCAGAGGAGTTCAGGGATGTACCCGTGAACCAAAGTCAATTTGGATTTTTACAGTCCATTTGAATGTTTAAGGATACGTTAGCCGTGTTTGGGGCTAAGATCAACTTAAACGGGATCATTTAGATCCGGCAAAAGAGCATTTGGAGGCTCTATTGTTCCAGTTTAGGGACGTGGTGGTCCATGTTCCAGTTTAGGGACGTGGTGGTCCATCGCCAGTTTAGGGACGTAGTGGTCCGCATTCCAGTTTAGGGACGTGGTGGTCCGTATTCCAGTTTAGGGACGTGGTGGTCCGTTATTAGTTTAAGGACGTTTCAGTCCATGAGTTTAAGGACCCCGCATTCCATATCCATATGTGGTCGTTGGGACCCGTCGCCTCTTTGACGTCGTTGAAAGATTACAACGAGAAGTGTCAGAGGAGTTCGGAGATGTACCCTCGAACCGGAGGTAAATTGATTTGAGAGAGCATTTGTGCTCAGTTCAATTTAATTTAAGGACTTACGGCCAGAATTGGGCTAAGTCCAGTTGAAAATGTTCAACATTTTATTTGCATTTGGCCTGTTAGGCCTTTACTGGGGCTCTGCTCCTGTTTAATAATGCATGGCATTTTTGTTTGGTCTATTAGACCTTTATTTAGGCTCTGCCCTTTTATAAATGATGCACAGCATCTGTTTTTATTTGGGCTTTGCCCTTTTTAAAGTAATGCATTGCATTTAATTTGGCCTGTTGGGCCCTTTTTAATTGGGCTTGGCCCTTCTGTAAATAATGCAGTGCATTAATCATCTGATAGTGGCTTGTCAGGCGCTTTGTTAATGCCAATTATTGAGCGCAAGCGCTTATGATAAGGACACGTGTCCTGCTCTGGTGAGCGCAAGCGCAACAGCGCAGTGCGCTGCTAGTGCGCTGCGCTGTTGCGCTGCTGACACGTGGCGCGCTCTGGTGAGTTGCGCCCATTCCAGAGAGCAAAGCTCTATTTCAAGAGCGCGTAGTGCAAGTTGTTCTGTAGCTGACACATGGCGCTCTCTCAAGAGCGCAACAGCGCAGTTTGGAAGTGCAAAGCACTAAGAATCTTTTAGATTCAAGAACAGAAGTGCAAAGCACTATTTGATTTCTCGATCTAATTTAGATCAAAGAAAAGATAAGTTTTTTCTTGTTTTTCTTATCTCAAAGAACCAAAGGCTCATAAAAGTGCAAAGCACTCTTTTATTATATATTTTTTATTTTTATTAAAGATCATTGATCTTGTTTTTAGATCTATGATCTGTTCATAAGAGAACTTTCTCTTCCTTCTAAAGGTTTTTACCTTTTTGTTCTTGAAGAGTTCTTCAGAGTTCTCTTTCTCTCTCTTTTTTTTAGAAAATGTTCCTCTCTTTGAATTGAGGTCTAGGGTCCTTTTTATAGTGCCCATAAATTAGTTAAATTTGTTAAAGAGATCTTTCTCTGAGTGATTTGGGGAATTTTCCCCGCCGTTGGATCTTTGATCCAAGGGCTTCTGTTTTACAGAAGAAAATCTTCTTGTTTTAACAAGAACAGAAAAGATCTCTTAGAATTTTAATTCTGTTTGGCGCAAATGCCCCAGCACGTGACACGTGTCGCGCAGCGCAACTGCGCTAGCGCATCTGCGCTGACGCGTGTCGCGCAGCGCACAGCGCAGCGCACCTGCACTGACATGTGTCGCCCTGCGCTCAGCGCAGAGGATCTGAAGCGTTGCTTCATTTATTAAAGCTTAGATTTTTGGGAAAATCAGAAGCGTCGCTTCGCCTGAGATATCTTTTTATCTCCTTTTTTTTCAAGTCAAACTTGTATTTCCAAAATTCTGATTTCCCGGGCCATGGAAATGATTTCATTGCGCACAGGATTTTCTGTGCTTGGGTCTATATATATAAGTCAAGGCTGAGCCTTTTCTTTTCTCATCTCCAGAGAACTTCTTCGATCATGGCTTGCAACCGTCCTCATGCCCGCCAACAGCCATAGGAGGTGCCGATTCGGGACATTGTTCCCCGTTTTGCTGTGCGCCTGGTGGACCCTTCTCTCTCGGACGAGCAGTGCGATGCTGCACTGCACGAGCTTTTGACTCGTGTGAGGTCTCCTCTCCCTCCGAATTCCATTTGGCTTCGGATGATCCTTGCCTTGGTGCTCGCCGACATTCTCCCTCCTCCAGCAGAGATGTCCTCGGCAATGATGGATACCGCCGAGGACAAGATTGAGTGCTTTCTCGAAGCGCACTTGATCACCAAAGCCCTGAGGGACTGCTCTCTCCACTTGCTGAGCCAGATACGGGCTCGTCGGGTTGTCATCGCCACTTTTTTCCAGGAGTGCGGCGTCGACCGTTGGATGGCTACCCCTCGGGAGGATCGCCGTTTTGACATGACGGAGAAGACGGAGAGGGAGCTGAATAATCTTCTCTTTCTTTTTGCGAACCCCTGTCTTTCTGATCCCGTATTCGGTGATCTTTTTTAAATGTAATAATGACAATAATGAATAAGTATTTTTCTTTTTAATCAAGTATTTCATTATCTGTTAAGGGTACTTTTATTTTAGTTCTCTGTTGCGTTTGTGCATCGTATAATTTTAATTTGTTATTATCAAGTGCATGTAATCTTGCAAGGGTAAATTGTCTTTATCACTTAGCCTTTTCTCTTCTATGAAACGGTGCATCTACGCTAGCGCGTCTGCGCTGACACGCGTCGCGCGGCGTACAGCGCAGCGCAACTGCGCTAGCGCGTCTGCGCTGACACGCGTCGCGCGGCGCAAAGCGCAGCGCAACTGCGCTAGCGCGTCTGAGCTGACACGCGTCGCGTAGCGCAACGCTCGTGTAGCTGAAGCGTTGCTTCCTTTAACAGAGCTTTGCTCTGATTGAGCGCGCCCTTTTTGGACGCCGCGCTAATGCATCTGCGCCAGACACGTGGCGCGTTGCGCGCAGCGCAAAGGATCTGAAGCGCTGCTTCATTTATTGAAGTTTAAATTTTCAAAGCAAAACTTTGCTTCTGATTGGGGGAAGATGAAGCGTTGCTTCATCTCCCGCCTCGGAATTTGAACAGAGTTTTGCTCTGATTGGGATAAACAAATGCCCCCCCCACCGTTACGCTTACGTGGCCCTAAACGTGAGCGCAACGGTGGCGAAATTCCAACCGTCGTGGCAACTTTTGGAAGTTGAAGAGGCACTCCTTTGGTCCCCCACAGATGCTTATCATCTTTCAGATTTTTATTTTCAAAAAAAAAAAAAAATTCAGAGCTTTGCTCTTGCCTTCAAGAACTCCAGAGCCTTGCTCTCCTTTCCAAAGTTTTTAGAAAAACTTTAGGTAAAATTGATTCTTAGATTGAATTAATTTTAATTAATCTTAATCAACAGAGCTTTGCTCTCATAGATCTTCTGATCTAAAGAAAGTCTCTTCGGGGTTTCACCAGCAGAGCTTTGCTCATTTTCAAAGTTAGAAACTTTAGGTAAAATTAATGTAAATCAAATTCATTCTAAAGAGATCCCGATTGGGGTTTTATAAACAGAGCTTCACTCTCAAAAACTTATAGATCTGCAGAGCTTTTGTTCATGGGTTTTAATCCCTGAACAGAGCTTTGCTCTCGAGGAATTTAGCCCTCAGTGCATATTATTTTTCTTCTATCGCTAAACTTCCTGTGGTATTTCCTCCAGGCATAATGGCGGTGCGTCTATACAGTTTACATGAGTTCATCACCTATGACGATATCCGCGCACAGGGTCGTCAACAAAACCAGGAGTTTATAGACACTCAATGTGCAGAGGTCATGGGTCGTTTGAACGCAAGCGGTGATTGGCTGCTTCCTCGTCGTTCGGCTCTCTTGAAAGTCGTGCTAGGAGCAATATGGAGAGCACTTCCGGGTCTTCACGAGGCCCTACCGCTCAACGCGCTGGATGATGCCGAAGACAAGGTGCATTCAGTGTACTTGACGGGGCTGATCTCGAAGAAACGGCGGGACAGCCTCATTGACATCTTACATCAAATCTTCCAGCAGACAACGATAGTCGCTGCTTATCGAAGGCCGGGGGGGCTTGCCGAGGATCTTGACACACAGGAGCGCGAGAGGCTGCGCATAAGAATAATTAGAAAGGCCAGAAGAACTCTGGATGGCCTTACTTTTGAATTCCTCAATCCGTGCCCCGGATCTGAGGTTATACCGTTGTAATAATTTGAATAATGTTTCTTATTCATTGCTTTTATGATTGTAAGAATTTTAGCAACATGAATGGAAATCCCCTTTTTTATTTCAGCTTGTCTTACTTCTCGTCCTGAGTCCTCTGCCCATGTATAAATGAGTGTGTCTCGAACGCTTGGTCAAATGTAAATCGGATGTTCTTTCTGTCATTTTCTTCTTTCTTTTATTGTTAGCAGGCTGTCTTAATAACCATGGTTGACGGATGATTAGAGCGAGTATCCCGACCCTCTCAAGAAACAGTGATGGCTTAGGCCGCAGGTTCAGATCTGCTGCCTAAGACTTTTCAACTCTATGAGCCGTGAGGGTCTCGTAGAGATTTTTCTCCCTACGGATCGAGAGGATCTCGTAGGTGGGTTTTTCTCCTTAGAAATCGTGAGGATTCCTAAGTGTGGTTTTCTCTTATAAGTCGTAAGGATCCTATAAGAGAATTTTTCCCTCTTACAAGTCGAGAGGACCCGTAAGCGGTTGTTTCCTTCCTTGTCGAGATTCGACTTTGGAGAGTGAGACCCGTGAATAGTATGCAAGAGATCTTTTTGGATCGACTTGCAGGGTCCCATTGTTCAGGAAGCAAGTTTTTTAGTCCCTGCTGCCTGAGGCTTCATCTTGCAAGTTGAGACGAATCGGGAATTTCCCGCGAAGGCACTAGTTTCTCTGCGAGCCGACGCGAATCAGGAGGCTCTCGTCAAGGAATGTTTGTATCCGTGAGTCGAGGAGTTTGCTAGGGATTATTTGTTTCCCAAGCGCCAAGGATTATTTGTTTTCTTGGGGTTTGAAACGAGTCGAGGATTTCCCACGGAGGCACTGGTGGCTCTGCGAGTCGACGCGGATCAGGAGGCTCTCGTCAAGGAGTATTTGTATCCGTGAGTCGAGGAATTTGCCAGGGATTATTTGTTTCCCAAGCGCCAAGGATTATTTGTTTCCTTGGGGTTTGAAACGAGTCGAGGATTTCCCACGGAGGCACTGGTGGCTCTGCGAGTCGACGCGGATCAGGAGACTCTCGTCAAGGAGTGTTTGTATCCGTGAGTCGAGGAATTTGCCAGGGATTATTTGTTTCCCAAGCGCCAAGGATTATTTGTTTCCTTGGGGTTTGAAACGAGTCGAGGATTTCCCACGGAGGCACTGGTGGCTCTGCGAGTCGACGCGGATCAGGAGGCTCTCGTCAAGGAGTGTTTGTATCCGTGAGTCGAGGAGTTTGCTAGGGATTATTTGTTTCCAAAGCGCCAAGGATTATTTGTTTCCTTGGGGTTTGAAACGAGTCGAGGATTTCCCACGGAGGCACTGGTGGCTCTGCGAGTCGACGCGGATCAGGAGGCTCTCGTCAAGGAGTGTTTGTATCCGTGAGTCGAGGAGTTTGCTAGGGATTATTTGTTTCCAAAGCGCCAAGGATTATTTGTTTCCTTGGGGTTTGAAACGAGTCGAGGATTTTCCACGGAGGCACTGGTGGCTCTGCGAGTCGACACGGATCAGGAGGCTCTCGTCAAGGAGTGTTTGTATCCGTGAGTCGAGGAGTTTGCTAGGGATTATTTGTTTCCCAAGCGCCAAGGATTATTTGTTTCCTTGGGGTTTGAAACGAGTCGAGGATTTCCCACGGAGGCACTGGTGGCTCTGCGAGTCGACGCGGATCAGGAGGCTCTCATCAAGGAGTGTTTGTATCCGTGAGTCGAGGAATTTGCTAAAGACATTGGTTTCTTCGGAGTTGGGATGAATCATCGAGATTTGTCCTCGTTTTCTGGCGGATCCTGTTGGGAAAGTATGGTTCCCTTTTCGTTTGCGCCCTTGGATTGTATACAGGGATCGATGTGATCTTAACTGTAGTGCCAAAGTTTTATCATTATTTTTTTATCTCCGCGATGCTCTATCATTTCAGCTTTTATATCGCAAAGGTCGCGATTGCCCAATCATTTCGGCTATTTTTCGCGGTGCCCAATCATTTCGGCTATTTATTTTATTTTTACTCGCTGCTTTTTATTGCGAGTTGCCCAATCATTTCGGCTATTTATTTTATTTTTACTCGTTGCTTTTTATTGCGAGTTGCCCAATCATTTCGGCTATTTTGCATGCATACATTTTTACTTGCTGCTTTTTATTGCAAGTTGCCCCATCATTTCGGTTATTTCGTATGCATATGCGGCCTACTGGCTTTTCGCCGTAAACCCGGAATTAGACACCGATTTCGGCATCAGCACCGCTACAACTGGGATATTGCCAGGAGCGAATCATCATCTGCCTCCGTCGATGTTGAACCAAGGTAGCTTAGCGACCAGGGTTAGGGTTCTGTCGTCTAAGGCTTTGACTATATGAGCCGTAAGGGTCTCACAAAGTTATTTCTCCCTACAAGTCGTGAGGATCTTATAGGTGTATTTTCTCCTGAGGACTCGTGAGTATTCCTAAGTGTTCGTTTCCTCTGTAAGTCGTAAGGATCCTACAGGAGGGTTTTCTCCTCATAAATCGAGAGGATTTACAAGGGTTGTTTACCATGCGAACATATCCCCAGTCACGGATGAGACTTGGTTAGGGAAATGTTTATTCGCGCCCGTGGATTGTATACAAGGGTCGGTATTGAGCCACTTGTAGGGCAATATCGGAAGTTGTGGGGGTTGCTTAAGCACAGGTTTAGGTCTCTGTAACTTAAGACTTTCAACCCTTATGAGCCGTGAGGGTCCCATAAGAGAGTTCTCCTTACGAGTCATGAGAATCTCGCAAGTGTATTTTCTCCTTAGGAATCGTAGGGATCCCTAAGTGTGCTGCTCCCTTGTGAGTCGTAAGGATCTCACGTGTGTGGTTTCTCCTTACAAGGCCGAGGGAACCCTGTAAGTGTCTTTTAACGAGGTTGCGCCCTTTCGGGGTGTTTAGACTCCGGCAATGTAAGCATTTGATGTTTTAGAGCAAGATCAAGTATCTTCTTCGTCTTGTCCCGAGGAAACGAGTACGCTCGACCCATTTTCTTCATGAGGGGTAGACCAAAAACGCTCAACTCCCGTTTGCGTGGCTTCTTAGCCCTGCATTGTTGCTGTTGAGCACTTTTTTGGCCTTTCGACTTATTTCTGCTTTTGCGTTGAGCCCTCTTTATAACAGGTTGACAAGGAGCGGCATTTCCATCTTTCACGGCCTGTTGAAGGAGGCGTTGAGTTCTGGCTTTCTCGTAGATGGCCATTTCGCGGTTATGGTCGTCCCGGACTTTTTGACCTGCTTCCCTTATGAGCTTGTCCATTTGTTCTTCGAATGACGGACTGGGCTCTTTTGCATTTGGAACTTTCACTGTCTCGGGATTAACGTCCTCCCATTGAGCATCCGCTTCTTCATCGAAGTCATAAACGACGTAGCAGCCGGGTAGTAACTCTCGTTTCTTTGACCGGATGTATCCAAGCCCTTTTGTTTCCATTCTCCCGTTAGGCAGTTTGCGTTGAGTCCCGGGGACGTTCCAG
This sequence comes from Agapanthus africanus, assembly GCA_030015575.1. Classification (NCBI taxonomy): domain Eukaryota; kingdom Viridiplantae; phylum Streptophyta; class Magnoliopsida; order Asparagales; family Amaryllidaceae; genus Agapanthus; species Agapanthus africanus. The sequence continues at coordinate 315,431,587 of JASDDO010000001.1, read as the reverse complement.
ACCCTGTCATAGAATTTGGCCTTTCTAACGGTCTGTTTGAAGGGTATCCCCCTGGCGTTTCAGCAGCTTTTTCAAACCTTCCGTATAATATCTGGGGAGACGGATAGGCTGAAGCCTGTCGAGCGTAGAATCCGCGCCATGCCAGATTTCTTTTTCTACCTTGGTTTCTTCAGAGCGGTAAAACAGAATTGCTTTCTCGCTCTCTCACCTGGGAGGGATATAAAATGTCCGCAACTCTTCTACACTGTAGATATTAAGTGCATCCAGTTCTTTATGGTGTTTAAGCGGCACTATGGCGACTTGTAGACTTTGCTCTTCGTCAGCAGACGTTTGTATTGAAGGTCGAGCAGAGAATACAGCATGGACTTCATCTTCTGAGTCGCTGCCAAAGATCAATGTAGGAGCCGATGGTCCCGGTTTGTTGTGTTGGGGCGGACCCGAATAAACTATCTCCTCTTCCTCCTCAGTATCACTGCCGAAGACAGGGATGGTAGCGTTAGTTTTATTCTCCGGCTTGTGACACTTCTCTGTGTCTTCGAAATCCGGTAAGAAGTATTTGGCGTCTTCATATTTGCGGACCTCGTTCACAGAGAACGGGTTCAGTTCTCCCGTCACGGTATACTCGAAACCATCCTTAAAATACTTCATACACTGATGTTGTGTAGAAGGGATGATGTTGTACTCGTGTAACCATGGTCGGCCAAGCAAAGCGTTGTAGCATGTCTTGGCGTCTATGGCGTGGAACTTAATGTCCGTGACGAGTAGCCCGAAGCGTAGCGTCAGTATCATAGATCCAAGAGTTCTTGATGACTGGGAGTCGAACCCGGAGAAGGTGATCTTGTCACGAGCAAGGCGCTGGACGCTCATGCAGATTTCTTTCAAGACCCGTACATTGAGGAGGTTAACGGAGGATCCATTGTCGATCAGGATTTTGCCAATCTTTATATCGTGACAGTATCCTGAGACATAGAGGGAGCGATTGTGTTCGCACGTCCCAAGGAGAAGGTCCTCATTGTTAGTTATATGTATGCCCTAGAGGCCATTGCTATACATAAGATGTATATTGTAGTGGATGCTGGGACATATATAGGGAGGACTTTCTTGCTCGACATGATAGTATGCTATCTGGTTGATCTTTACCTTAACGTGTATACTAATTGTCTCTCTGTTACATGTTGGTAAAGCCCTTAGGATGTGTACTTGACTATCTGGACTATGATGCGGATCATACTAGTGGGGACATGGTAGTCCATAAGTACATCCTTCAAGGTCCCTAGTCGTGGGTATATCGAGACGGGGCATCGATATACCAGAGTAGACTAGCGTATACCTTCTCGACCTATACAGATGGGCGATGGATGATCCCATATCCATTGGTGTTTGACATCAGAGATGATATACGGGTGCTCAGTAGAGACTGGGTACACTGGACGGACTCGCCGAGAACTCCCAGATGGTATTATACCTTACGTCAGATGGCAGTTCTCTGGTGATACTGGTACAGAGTAGTCTGTTGACCCGAGATCGTCATAGAGTCTTGTGTGGTTCCCACTGTGCTTTGATTTCCATCTTACCACATCCAAGAGGGCGTGCAAAACGGTGGTTTTTGGGTACAGTCCCGAGTCACATGGAGGCAATGAGCGATAGGAGGGGATTCGTCTCTCCCGGTATAGGGAGTAGATGTTGCGCTGTGTTCGATTGGATATAACAGGAAATCCCTGGCCAGGGTTGCTGAGATTTACTGGTAAGTGTTACCAGTAGTTTCTCGAATTGTTATAGACCTCATATCGACACGACTTATCGAGCTATTGGGGTCTGACGTTTACCACCCCTAGGCAAGATATGCGACATATCAGACGAACAGACCGGACTGTACGGTAAGTGTTACTGGTTGGATTCACAGGAGTATGAGCGGGCTTGCTCGTCGATCTTCTGATCGCTCAATACCCGGGTGGCCGTTACGTTTAGCAGACCGCTTGCGGCTTGTGGGTGATTGATATGATCATCACCTGCTGCCGGCGTATTGACGAGTCTTTAGAGTCCTACACAGAGGTTTCCTGGCTCAAGCGAAACGAAATAGGAGCGCATATGAGATATGTGCGGGACCGAGAATAATGCGTGTATGTGATACCGTATTCCATTCTCGCGATAAATGTATCGATTGGTTGTATGCGATATAACCTAGTTATCGATTCAAGCATTGATTCGATAAACTGATACATAGGATACTAGTCGGTTATATGCGATATGACCGGATCGTTAAATCAAGTGTTGATTTAATGATTTAATGTATAATTATATATTTGATATATTACTTTGCATTAACTAGTATTGGTTCACTTTAAATGGATTTTCTCACTTGAAGTTCACAAGTTGTATATGTGATATACTTTTGTGCAAATGATTGTATCATGTTTGATGATACATGTTTGCTAGGGTTTTTGTGTAAAGATCAAACCATGGTTACATGTTAATGGTTAGGGTTTTGATTTATTCATTTATTTATTTGTTTATTCTTTTTGGAAAATAAATGGCATGAAAAGAAAATGGTGGCTTGATTTGTATTCTAGTTGAAGCTTCATGAAGCTTTGACCTAAGTGACCATTTTTGTCTCATGCTTAACCCTAACCATTCCCACTAACCCTAGTTTAGTCTCTACACTTGATCATGGTTGGTAGATGATAAGTATTATTATTATTTTCATTTTACTTAATACTTATCATAATATTATCAATATATTCTTTCTTGCTTCTTCTTCTTCTTCACTTGAAGAAAGCTTGCTTCATCAATGGCAACTCTTGCAATTGAGTGAGAAATCCAATTCTAAAGTGAACCCACTTCCTATTTCTTCATCCTCTACCTCTTGCCAAGTAGTAGAGTGTGTTTTCTTCACAAGTTTCATGACTTGGTGAAGTTGGAGCTTGATCTAGCGATGCCTCGACGTAGATCATCTTCGGCATCGTCGTCGATGACCTAGCCCGCTTTTTCTCCGATGAAGCCGACGCTAGAGCCCAAGATCCGATTTGTACAGCGAGGAGACATCATCGCGGAGCCATGGAGGTGGAGAACCGGATCTACAAAGGTTGTATTTCCGTTTACTCTTAGTAAAGTAGTTTACTAGTTCTAGTTTTCGCCTATATATCTAGCCAACGATCTAGTCTAGGGTTTCTCGGCACCGTAAAATTTGAAATTGGCATGGTTGATGCCTTGTGAGACTTCATTAGCGTGCCTAGGAACCCTACAGTGGTATCAGAGCCTAGCTAGAGCCTTAGGCGAAGTCTAGACGGCGTTTGAAACCCGAATACACATCGAAACCCTAACACATCATGCTCTCTGGACTTTTTCTAAAAACTGGGATTTTTCTAGATTAAAAATGCTTAAAAAATTCAGCAGGGAATTCTAAGAATTACGGTGCAATTTTTTTCCAATGAACAGTATAGTGTGCGGTGGAACCGCGGCAGAAGCATGGGTTCTGCGGCGGTTCCGCGGCCTAATGATGACGTCAGCCCTCCTCCTTTGCACAGTAATTCATCATTTCAGCAGCTGAGTTTTATGGGTATTTTTAATATTTATTCAAGAGTTGAATTTTCTGGGGTGTTTTAGAGCTTCGAAGTTTCGATTGGATTATCAAATTTCGTCTTTGTGTTTTTCCGGATGACTTTAGAATATGTTAAAAAGTTCGACCGGATATAAATACCCAACTTTTCCCCTGCCGGAAAATATCCAAGTGTTGGATTTTTGTGTGGTTTAAGGACGTTCTGAGTAGTGCAAGTAACGCGATGGTCCCTCTAGAAGACAACAAACCTTAACTCGATTATGTGACCGTCTTGAACTGCCCTTTGAACCTTAGGGTTTGGGGCAGTACGGCGTGCCACATGTGAGGCGTTGGCTTGACCCTTCTACAGCTGGACCGTTGGTACTGAGGCATGAAGTGAATGTTTTTGAACCTATTTCATGTGTTGAACGGTTTCGGGAAAAACTTGGGTGTTCGAATGTTCGATCAAAAAGTTTAATATATTCTATTTATCCGGAATGGGATACAATAATTGGAATTCACAAACAGTTATGAGATAACTGAATGAATGTTATAAATCTAGCGGTTTAGTCTCATTTGATATTGAAAAGAGTTTTCGATAATGGGACTAAAATGAGGGGTTTATAACTGTTAGGCATGTGATGTCTAAGTATTTCATTTGATTAGGCATGTGATGTCTAAAAGGGTTGCGGATTCCAACTGTTGTAGTTTTACACTTTCTTTTCTGTGACCGTAAGTGTAATATGTGATATCGCCTGTTTCGTTGCTATATGTCAACGACAATTGGGATGCACATATTTACTTACGTTGATGACATGTGATGTTATGTGTTGCTGGATATGTTATATTGGATTGTCGTGTTTGAATAGCCGGGGTTTTTTATGTGAGATGGGTGTTTTTCATTTTCATTCATGTAAAAACTTGTATGTAATATTCTTTTATTTGGGGCACTTCCAGGTTGCGGAAGTCGTCACCTTTTGTATATTATTTACTTCTCCGCATTAGGATAGACCCAAGGAGGGGAGCACAAGTAACCGGGTTCTGGGGTCCAGTGGGAGACCAACTCGAGGAGTCGAGTCCGGGTCTCCTAACCCTAGAATTGGTAGGGTTGCTTGCCGCTCTCGTAGGGGTCTAGGGGTGTGGGATTGGCTATTCATCACGACCGTGGAATCCGTGTTTTATACTGGCTCGTATTGAAAACACGGACGTCCTAGTATATCCAATGTTTCATATGTTTCTTCTGCTGCGATATCTGTGATGTGATCATGTGATGTTCTGTGATAGATACAGTATATAGTATATATGATATATTATATAGACGTTACTTATGTTTTGCACCCGCACTAGCCCTGCCCTGCTCTGTCGTTAGTTACCTAACCTAACGGTGCACGAGGGGACATCGAGGTGAATTCGGATGGCATAAGTGTACATCGTATTTATCTGTGATGTTTAGGTATTTAAATGATGGGACTTCATTAATGTGATTAATGAAAGAAAAGAAACCTAAGATGTTGTAGAATCAAATTTTAAACAAAACAGGTAGCTACAGTTCTTGCTTTGCATAGCGGTATATATGATATACCCTGCACCTTATTCGATGAGGAAAGGACCGAGATCCCTTCACCGGGAGTGACTCCTTTAGCGATAACTGGCAGATGCTACACACTCGGTCTGCTTTTGATTGCTTCTATAGTTTCTGCTTTGCACAGTGATATATATGATATATCCTGCACCTCATTCGACGAGGAAAGGGCCGACGATCCCTTCACCGGGAGTGACCCCTTTAGCAAAACTAGAAAAGCCTCAAAATCACTCCATTTCAAAACTTCATTTGATTCTACAACGATATCAAGTTCATTACGCAATAAGTTTTCAGAAAAACCTATCGTAGCCCTCCGTCATTTCAGATAAATCCTACTTAGTATTCGTGCTACGTTTGTTGACCTCCGTCAAGGCGTAGTGTGCGGTAGCTAACTAGTATTTATCTGCTTATGCATATGATGCAGATTGGATTAGGGTAGTCGTACGACCTTGTTGACCTCCGTCAAGGGTCGTGCGGGTGGGTTTGATTCAATCAAGAAATGACGGGTTGAACTTGACTTGCACCCTGTGGTTTGTTGACCTCCGTCAAGGTCATAGGATGCTTGGGGCAAAATATTATCGGGAATTTCAAGTGTTGAAATTTGCAATGAGATTGCATACCTTCTATGAGATAGTTGGATCCCGATACCCGCTGCGAGTAAGAGTTACTCCTGGGAGAGTTTTACACATTACAATTAGCCGATCAAGTAGGTGTCTAGAAAGGTGTTAACGAGGTTACACCTCTGGGAAAAAGAGGTTTACTGTAATTAGGTTCGTGCGAAAGCACTGGGGACCTCCCTCAAAGTACCGACACTGGCCTGGCTGAAAGATTGGCGAACTTGTAGTGTGTAATTAATCCCGGCTAGTCTTTCCTTTTAGGGTTTGAAGGAAGATTTGATAAAAACAGTGGGAGCCATCCTGATTAGATAAAATAATAACCAATCTGATCTTGCAAGAGCATACGCTGAGTGTTTTCTTCTCTCTCTCTCCAGGTAGCGACCATATCACGCCTTAATCAGGATAATAATACGGAATATTGACCGAACCCGCTTGTTATACTGAGCTGGGGAACGTTGGTCCCGCTCCAACTTATAATTGTTATAAGACAGAGCAGGAAATTAGGGATTACCAGAATTCCCGTGCCGCCCAAACGAAGAGAGTGCATGCTGATGCATCATCTTCGGGTGTGTTCGTTACAAAGAACTGTTTCTCAGTATCCTCCGCATCCTGGGTATATGATACCGGATCAGGATCCCAGATATGTAAACTGTTACATAGGGCTACAGATAGGTAGAGAACTGAGAACGGGTGATAAGTTTCATGAGGCAGAAAACGGGGCAAGTGTTGCAGCCAAGTCTGTTGGTCACTATCATCCTGTGTTCCAAATACATTGATTTTGAACGAATGTTATTAGATATCGAACCTGATATACAAAATCATATCTATCTCTTTATTAGTAAAGAAATGATAAAATTTTGTATAGTTGGATAATGTTTTGAACATTTCCTATATCAAAAGTCGATCGGTTCAGGCACGTTATCTAAAAGCATTGATGTTCTAAATCAAACTACAGTTCTTAGTATACAGAACACACACAAGAGGAAGAGTTCAGAATTGAACGAATCCTTCTTGTGGCATTGTAGACTGGGTCACATCAATGCGACACGACTAGCTAAGTTGCATAAAGATGGATATTTAAATCCGTTTGAATTTACATCTTATGAAACTTGCCAGTCATGTCACAAAGATATAATGACACCAGCTCTGTTTATTGGAAACAGAGAAAGAGTTAGTGAACTCTTGGGATGATACATGTTGATGTATGTAAGGTCCCCTGTCTACACATGCCAAGATCAGTTCTTTGTACTTCATTACATTCTCTGATAATCTTTTTAGATTCAGACATATGTTCTTGTTGAAACACAAGTCCGAACCTTTTGAGATATTCATAGAATATAAGTTAGAAGTTGAGAACCAAAACGGGTATAAGTATTATGTCCTTTGATGTGATCAAGGAGGAGAATACTTGAGCACGGAATTCCTGGACTATTCTAAAGGAGAATGAGATTCTCTTTCAGTATTACTCCTCCGTATACACCATAGCACGATGGTATATCGGGGTGGAGCAATCACACCCTATATGATAAGGTGTGCTCTATGATGAGTACTACTGAGTTACCTATTTCCTTTTGGGAGTTATGCACTTGAGAAGCTGCATACCTATTGAATAGGGTTCAAATCAAATCCGTTGCCTACCACTTCATATTTGTTATGATAAGGGAAGAGCCCATCTCTTAAGTTGGTTAAGATTTGGGGTGTCCGGCCTATGTCTAAAAGCAAAATCCGGACAAGCTCGAGGCAAGGTCTGTAATGTAGAACTGGAAATGTTCCAGCTATACAAACTGCAGCTGATGATTTGATAGAACCAAAGGATTCAATAGTTACCAACGAACCTCAGCCTCTCCGCCGATCTAGTAGGGTTCCTCACCCACCTGAGAGATACTTCGGTTTCTCTATGACAGTGGGAGCGAGGATTGCATCATGAGATGATGACCCAACTGTTTCGAGCAGGCCATCGAGAGTAGGGACTCTGTAAGAATGGCTGGATGCTTAGCGATCTGAGATGGAATCCATGTACACCAACAAAGTATGGACTTTGGTTGCTATATCTGAAGGGTTAAATCCCCATCAGGAGCAAGTATATCTTGAGAAGATTACTTGGTGTTGATGGAAAAGTTGAGACTTTCAAAGCTAGACTTGTTAAAGGTTTTCGTCATCGACCAGGCGTGGATAATGATGAAACCTTTTCCAGTACCTATGCTTAAGTCCATCCAGATACTACTTGCCACGGCTACATACCATGACTACGATATCTGGTGGTTGGGTGTCATGACATCTTTTCTAAATGATGTTTTAGAAGAGGGCGTCTATAAGTACACAGCCAGAGGGCTTCGTACACAGTGGGAGCAGCGGAAACGTGTACAAGATGCTTTATAGGATAAAGCAGGTATCGCGAAGTTGGAACATCTGTTTTGATGTATTAGTCAAACAGTTTGACATTATCAAAATGGTAGATGAACCTTGTATATACAAAAAGGTAGTAGGGAGTATGGTGATGATCCTCGTAGAGTACGTGGATGACATACTCTTGATAGGGAAGAAGTTTCCTATGCTACGCTCGGTCAATCTCCGCTTATCACAATGATTCTCCATATAGGATCAAAATGATACCTCCTAAATCCTGGGTTTTGGATCTATGAGATAGATCTAATTGGATGATAGGATTCTCACTAGTTGTAGTGAGATGGTATCAACCGATCCTGGGGAGAATCACTGGAAGGGTTCCAGGATGATAATGACGACTGAGTGTCAGTCACAGACATTGTCTTTACCCTCAGTAAAGGGACAGTATGTTGGAAGAGTTCCAAGCGAGATACCGTGGCATACTAGATGATAAAGGCTCGATACATCGCTACTTAAGATGCTACCAAAGAAGCAGTCTGGATGTATATTAGTTCATGAAATGAACTTCGTTCCTCCCATTGTGTGACAATGGAGTTGTGGCTTATGCCAAGGAACGCCGGTCCCATCAGTGAACCAGACATATTCTAAGGCAGTGTCACCTGATCATGAGATGGTTGATCTCCAGGGTGATCGAGGTTAGGAGAGTAGACTCAGAGGACAACACGGCGGATCCACTCACAAAGGCCTTTTCCCAGAGAGAGACTTTTATGGGATGGTTGAGTATGAGATACTACAACCACTGCTACAGATGGCCCTAGTGCAAGTGGGAGATTGTTAGTTGTATGTATGCCCTAGAGGCCATTGCTATACATAGGATGTATATTGTAGTGGATGCTGGGACATATATAGGGAGGACTTTCTTGCTCGACATGATAGTATGCTATCTGGTTGATCTTTACCTTAACGTGAATACTAATTGTCTCTCTGTTACATGTTGGTAAAGCCCTTAGGATGTGTACTTAACTATCTGGACTATGATGCGGATCATACTAGTGGGGACATGGTAGTCCATAAGTACATCCTTCAAGGTCCCTAGTCGTGGGTATATCGAGACGGGGCATCGATATACCAGAGTAGACTAGCGTATACCTTCTCGACCTATACAGATGGGCGATGGATGATCCCATATCCATTGGTGTTTGACATCAGAGATGATATACGGGTGCTCAGTAGAGACTGGGTACACTGGACGGACTCGCCGAGAACTCCCAGATGGTATTATACCTTACGTCAGATGGCAGTTCTCTGGTGACACTGGTACAGAGTAGTCTGTTGACCCGAGATCGTCATAGAGTCTTGTGTGGTTCCCACTGTGCTTTGATTTCCATCTTACCACGTCCAAGAGGGCGTGCAAAACGGTGGTTTTTGGGTACAGTCCCGAGTCACATGGAGGCAATGAGCGATAGGAGGGGATTCGTCTCTCCCGGTATAGGGAGTAGATGTTGCGCTGTGTTCGATTGGATATAACAGGAAATCCCTGGCCAGGGTTGCTGAGATTTACTGGTAAGTGTTACCAGTAGTTTCTCGAATTGTTATAGACCTCATATCGACACGACTTATCGAGCTATTGGGGTCTGACGTTTACCACCCCTAGGCAAGATATGCGACATATCAGACGAACAGACCGGACTGTACGGTAAGTGTTACTGGTTGGATTCACAGGAGTATGAGCGGGCTTGCTCGTCGATCTTCTGATCGCTCAATACCCGGGTGGCCGTTACGTTTAGCAGACCGCTTGCGGCTTGTGGGTGATTGATATGATCATCACCTGCTGCCGGCGTATTGACGAGCCTTTAGAGTCCTACACAGAGGTTTCCTGGCTCAAGCGAAACGAAATAGGAGCGCATATGAGATATGTGCGGGACCGAGAATAATGCGTGTATGTGATACCGTATTCCATTCTCGCGATAAATGTATCGATTGGTTGTATGCGATATAACCTAGTTATCGATTCAAGCATTGATTCGATAAACCGATACATAGGATACTAGTCGGTTATATACGATATGACCGGATCGTTAAATCAAGTGTTGATTTAATGATTTAATGTATAATTATATATTTGATATATTACTTTGCATTAACTAGTATTGGTTCACTTTAAATGGATTTTCTCACTTGAAGTTCACAAGTTGTATATGTGATATACTTTTGTGCAAATGATTGTATCATGTTTGATGATACATGTTTGCTAAGGTTTTTGTGTAAAGATCAAACCATGGTTACATGTTAATGGTTAGGGTTTTGATTTATTCATTTATTTATTTGTTTATTCTTTTTGGAAAATAAATGGCATGAAAAGAAAATGGTGGCTTGATTTATATTCTAGTTGAAGCTTCATGAAGCTTTGACCTAAGTGACCATTTTTGTCTCATGCTTAACCCTAACCATTCCCACTAACCCTAGTTTAGTCTCTACACTTGACCATGGTTGGTAGATGATAAGTATTATTATTATTTTCATTTTACTTAATACTTATCATAATATTATCAATATATTCTTTCTTGCTTCTTCTTCTTCTTCACTTGAAGAAAGGTTGCTTCATCAATGGCAACTCTTGCAATTGAGTGAGAAATCCAATTCTAAAGTGAACCCACTTCCTATTTCTTCATCCTCTACCTCTTGCCAAGTAGTAGAGTGTGTTTTCTTCACAAGTTTCATGACTTGGTGAAGTTGGAGCTTGATCTAGCGATGCCTCGACGTAGATCATCTTCGGCATCGTCGTCGATGACCTAGCCCACTTTTTCTCCGATGAAGCCGACGCTAGAGCCCAAGATCCGATTTGTACAGCGAGGAGACATCATCGTGGAGCCATGGAGGTGGAGAACCGGATCTACAAAGGTTGTATTTCCGTTTACTCTTAGTAAAGTAGTTTACTAGTTCTAGTTTTCGCCTATATATCTAGCCAACGATCTAGACTAGGGTTTCTCGGCACCGTAAAATTTGAAATTGGCATGGTTGATGCCTTGTGAGACTTCATTAGCGTGCCTAGGAACCCTACACTCATCGCCAAAAGTGACATCGGCCGTGTGCACTTTCTCCAATTCATCCTTCATCTTTTCCTCAGCCAGGCATGCTTGGAATTGTTCCGGATCTTGGAGTGCCTTAATTAACGAATCTCTCACATCCTTTGATAGCAAAAGAGCGTCAAGAATGCTGAGCTGTGAGGGTAGCTTTCTCAGATGTGCTAAGACGTTGTAATCCACCTTATTCTTCTTCGGCGGGTCCTTGGCGGCTAGCTCTTCCACCACTTGGTCATCTAAGATGATATCTTCAGAGACCTTTTCTTTCCCTTTATCTTTCCTGTTTAAGGGTTCGAGGTTCTTTTCAGGCAGCGTCCGATTCCGCAGCCGGATATTTTCGCAGACCTTCGGTCCTTCTTCTTTTCTCGAAGCGGACTCTTTAAAGAGACGAGCAAGTTCCAGATCCTCATCAGAATCGCTCCCGAATGTAGGCACTTGTGACCCGCCGGTGCTAACCATGCAACAATTGCCAGCAGTTCTTTTAAGCCCTTCGGTCGTATTTCTTTGCTCTCGATGAGTTTTATGCTTTTCCTGCTTAAAGCGTTGTCGATGAGCAACATATCCTTGCCACCATCTATCGAAAGCTTTGCACTCTTGAGTGGGGTGCAAAATCTTTTGATGATAGGAGGGGTGCGTTTCCACTTCACCGGTGATATTTCTTTCAGAGGATGGTAGCTTCATGCCCATTGATATGGCCTTAGCAAACTTTTTCCTCATCTTGAATTGGCTTTTGTCGGCCGTGGAGGTGTTTTGCTCCAGCGGGATCATCTCAGCTCTTTCATCAAGTCGTTGGCGCTTGGCCCTTTCCAATATAGCCGTCTCGCGCTCCTGATCAGCTTTACTTTTCAACCGAGCTTCATTAAGGAATGCGTCAATTACTTCATCTGATGGCCCCAGAACTTTTGGTTCAGGATCTGCCCCCAGCTTTTCGGTGCAAGGAGTCTCCTCATCGTTCGTGATCGAATGGGAAATCATATGATAGCTCGCCACATATTCTTTGGATTCATCCGATGAACTTTCTCCCCCATCTTCTTCTTGAAAGACGTGATTGAGGAACTCTTGGAGCGTAATGGGAGTCTGTGCCTTTTAGTTGTATTCATCCAACGCGTCAATTTGCTTTTGTAAGTCCGTGCGCTTGTCGCCAGGCTTCACAGGCTTCTTAGATTTCTTCTTCTTCTTTTTCGAAGATTTTGACGGCTGGCTGCAAGTGCTTGAACCACCACCATCGGTCTTTGGAGTTGGACATGGCTTCAACATCCCTTCAATGACCTGCGGTTCCAACGGGTTCTTCCACTTGATCGCTGGACATGTCTGAAGATCGTTTAGCATCCTCTTTGTCTTGGCTGATAATACAACCTCCCAAGGAGCTTCTTCAATCACGGAGCATGTTGCCCCCGGCGTATTCGTCCCCTTAGAGGTGTGGGGCTGCGGGGGATTCACCTTCTATTTGTCAGATAACGCGAACTTGCCCTGTCAGTACTGGTTTTCAAGCCAATTCTTGAAAACGTAGCAATCTTCGATCGGATGGCCTAGTACTCGATGATAAGGACAGTAGTTGGGCTCGTTGACGTCACTTGGTTGCAGCGGACGTTTTGGATCCGGCAGATTTATGAGTCTGTTGCGTAATGCCAGCTCGAATAACCTTCTTGTTTTATCGCGGGGAAACGAGTAAGGACGCCCTAGTCTATCCTCAAGGGGTACGTACGGGCGCATATTATTTTGACGAGCAACCGGCTTCGAGTCGCTCGGTTGTTGTTGAGCATTAGCGACGACGATCGCTTTTCCCTTCCCTTTGTCATTTCGGGAGTCCGGCCTTGGAAGAGGGGGTTTATGGCCCATTTGATCCATTTGTGCTAGTTTGTCAATCAAAGCCTGGAAGGTAGTTGGCTTGAAAAACATTATAAATTGTGAGATGGTTGCTTGCGGATCAAGGGTTCCCACAAACATATCCACCGCGGGAGCTTCTTCGATGCGCTGCTCGCACTTCGACCATAAGTTCCGCCATCGTATAGCGTACTGAACCCACGTCTCGCCCGGCTTTACCCTGGCGTTAATCAGTGCCGTCATCGGGGTACGTTCACTGGCGCTTGCAAAACGCTGAGTAAACAATAGCTCCATTTCCGCGAAGGTTTTGATAGAGTCGTTCGGGAGCTCAGAGTACCACTCAAACGCCGTATCCGATAAACTTCCAACAAACTGGCGAAGTAAAAGCGTGTCATCACCACCAGTGTTGCCGCAGAGTGCCCTGAACTGGGCAACATGCTGGTGAGGATTGCCCGTCCCCTTGTAGACATGGAACTTGGGAATTGTGTAACCGGGTGGGTACTTGATTTGATCGTACCAACTTGGATATGGCCGCCCCAGTTTTACGACCTGGCCGGCTGCTTCGGTCGCATGATGAACCCGTATTTGTTGGGCTATGTACTCATCCAAATCAGCTTTAGAGATTGTATCCTCCTTGGCTGTTGATAGGGCCGGCGGAGGATTTGATGTCTCTCCCCTATCATCTCTAAGGACGATCGGGGGCTCTTCGGTCGGAGGATCTTGTTGTATCATCATCCCTATCATGTCTTGGAAGAGGAGGCCCATACGCTGTATGTTGGCTGCTTGTTCAGCAGCCTCTTTGTCCTTCTTCTCCAATATCCGACGAAGGAATTCGGCGTCGGTTTCTTCCTCTTGGCGTTCATCCGAGGACATTTCAGGGTTTTCTTTTGGCCCTGTAAGTGCGGCCATAGCGTTCATCATTTCTTGGAGCTTCTGCTGCTGCTCCTGAGCCTTGGTCACTGACCTCATGTGCGGTCTATGACATGTTGATATGCGGCTATCCTCCTTTCCCGATGCCACATAAATTGTATGAACTATCATGCCCCCGGACTTAGGGCGTTTAGGCTCACCACCTTTGGCGTTTGCCGCGGGCGCGGGTGTTTTCTCCGGCCTTCTTCTTTTGTGGGCCGTTGAAGTTGGCATCTTGGTGATCGTTGTCCTCTGCTGTTTAATAGGACGGTCCTTTTCTTTTTGCACCTTCATCTTCTTTCGTTGACAGGAGTGATCCGTGTCGATCACGGAGTCTTGAACCCTCCTCCAAACTTTATAAATTCTTGAGGACAGCCGTTGAGGGGGCTGTTCTTGCTTCGTTTTCGGAACTCTCTCCGCGGGCTGAGGAGATCTTTTCAGTGTAGCGGTTGGAGAATTCTTCCGTACCCTCCTCAGCAGTTCAAAGCTGTTCCCAGTTGGAACAGCAGCGTTGACTTCCACCACTGGAGCCGGTGGAGTTAGCCCTGAGGGGGAGTTTCCCCCTGCCTTCCTCACTCGTCGCCAATGGCGACGTCGAGCACGACGAGCCGTTGGGACTGGCTCGGAGATTGAGATAGCTTCTTTTTGCCCCCTGTCTGAATGAGGCGCCGCTGGCGTTAACCTCTCAAAGGCTGAGGTTGTCCTTTGAGGGATGATATTTAACCTGTCAAAGACAGATCCTCGGGCAGAGGCAGGAGCAGAAATCGTCAGTCTTGAAAAGGCTGACTCTTTAACAGGGGAAGCCGCCTTGACGACTTCTGGAGCAGCCGTTATTACTTTCCTTGGGACAGCCAAATTAGAGTTCTGATTTAGCCTGGTGAAAACAGAGGCTGTCGGTTTGGTAGTGGGCGACCCGTTGACAGGGGTCGTCGTAGCAGTGAGCCGGTCGAAGACCGACTTCTTGTTCACTTCCGGTGCAGGTATTGGCTCAGAGAAGCTTGTAGGTAGGATCATGGTCCCGAAGAACAGGCCAGTGGTGGCCTGGGCCACCTGTTCTACCGGCAGAGCGAGGAAGGAAGCCGCCTAGGGTCCGTATCCCACACCTCCTGGTGAGGTGGAGCGTCCGTTGCAGTGGCACTTCGAGCAGTTGGTGCAATTAGAGGCCATTGAATCTTGAGTTCTGCTCCAGGCAAAGACCAAATCTTAGTAACTTGAAATTCGAAGGCAACCATTAACAAACCGCGATTGGTTCGCGAAGACGACACACGAAGTGTGGAGTGGAAAGAGGAAAAGGTCCCACCGGGCGTGCCAGAATCTGTTCCCCTCAGAACGGCGGCGCACAGGACCGCGATGTCCTGACGCTGAGATTCGGGACAGATGCTATTTGGTTTTATCCGTCCACCTCTCCGAAGATGCCAAGTTGATTTATGGCACCGTGTATCGGAGGTTTAGACGGATGCGGCCGATATAGCAGACTTTGTCAGATTCCCCTCGCTTGAGAGGTTTTTGATTGTGGGGACGCTCTTCCCTGTAGGTGCAACCCCCTGCAGTTAATTACGCTACCGCATCGCGGTAACAACTTTCTCCTTCTCCAGAATTTCACTTCGTGTCGTGTGTGTTTGTTTTGTTTGTGGTTGCCCATGGATTGTATACGGAGACTGAGTAATGCCGTCGCCCGTAGTACGTGGATTAGTCCAAATCCGTATTTACTTAGATTTAGGTTTGGTGTTTTTAGTTTAAGGATACGTTAGCCGTATTGAGGCTAAGATCAACTTAAACGTTCGTTAAGGATACAATAGTCCTGTTCGAGACTAGGATCAACTTAACGTAATAATCCATTTAATATCTGGCCATCGGGACTCGTCACCTCTCTAACGTCGTTGAAGGATTACAACGGCAGATGTCAGAGGAGTTCAGGGATGTACCCGTGAACCAAAGTCAATTTGGATTTTTACAGTCCATTTGAATGTTTAAGGATACGTTAGCCGTATTTGGGGCTAAGATCAACTTAAACGGGATCATTTAGATCCGGCAAAAGAGCATTTGGAGGCTCTATTGTTCCAGTTCAGGGACGTGGTGGTCCATGTTCAAGTTTAGGGACGTGGTGGTCCATCGCCAGTTTAGGGACGTAGTGGTCCGTATTCCAGTTTAGGGACGTGGTGGTCCGTATTCCAGTTTAGGGACGTGGTGGTCCGTTATTAGTTTAAGGACGTTTCGGTCCGTGAGTTTAAGGACCCCGCAGTCCATATCCATATGTGGTCGTTGGGACCCGTCGCCTCTCTGACGTCGTTGAAAGATTACAACGAGAAGTGTCAGAGGAGTTCGGAGATGTACCCTCGAACCGGAGGTAAATTGATTTGAGAGAGCATTTGTGCTCAGTTCAATTTAATTTAAGGACTTATGGCCAGAATTGGGCTAAGTCCAGTTGAAAATGTTCAACATTTTATTTGCATTTGGCCTGTTGGGCCTTTACTGGGGCTCTGCTCCTGTTTAATAATACATGGTATTTTTGTTTGGTCTATTAGACCTTTATTTGGGCTCTGCCCTTTTATAAATGATGCACAGCATCTGTTTTTATTTGGGCTCTGCCCTTTTTAAAGTAATGCATTGCATTTAATTTGGCCTGTTGGGCCCTTTTTAATTGGGCTTGGCCCTTCTGTAAATAATGCAGTGCATTAATCATCTGATAATGGCTTGTCAGGCGCTTTGTTAATGCCAATTATTGAGCGCAAGCGCTTATGATGAGGACACGTGTCCTGCTCTGGTGAGCGCAAGCGCAACAGCGCAGTGTGCTGCTAGTGCGCTGCGCTGTTGCGCTGCTGACACGTGGCGCGCTCTGGTGAGTTGCGCCCATTCCAGAGAGCAAAGCTCTATTTCAAGAGCGCGTAGTGCAAGTTGTTCTGTAGCTGACACGTGGCGCTCTCTCAAGAGCGCAACAGCGCAGTTTGGAAGTGCAAAGCACTAAGAATCTTTTAGATTCAAGAACAGAAGTGCAAACCACTATTTGATTTCTCGATCTAATTTAGATCAAAGAAAAGATAAGTTTTTTCTTGTTTTTCTTATCTCAAAGAACCAAAGATTCATAAAAGTGCAAAGCACTCTTTTATTATATATTTTTTATTTTTATTAAAGATCATTGATCTTGTTTTTAGATCTATGATCTGTTCATAAGAGAACTTTCTCTTCCTTCTAAAGGTTTTTACCTTTTTGTTCTTGAAGAGTTCTTCAGAGTTCTCTTTCTCTCTTTTTTTTATAGAAAATGTTCCTCTCTTTGAATTGAGGTCTGGGGTCCTTTTTATAGTGCCCATAAATTAGTTAAATTTGTTAAAGAGATCTTTCTCTGAGTGATTTGGGGAATTTTCCCCGCCGTTGGATCTTTGATCCAAGAGCTTCTGTTTTACAGAAGAAAATCTTCTTGTTTTAACAAGAACAGAAAAGATCTCTTAGAATTTTAATTCTGTTTGGCGTAAATGCCCCAGCGCGTGACACGTGTCGCGCAGCGCACAGCGCAGCGCAACTGCGCTAGCGCATCTGTGCTGACACGTGTCGCACAGCGCAGCGTAACTGCGCTAGCGCATCTGTGCTGACACGTGTCGCGCAGCGCACAGCGCAAAGGATCTGAAACGTTGCTTCATTTATTAAAGCTTAGATTTTTGGGAAAATTGGAAGCGTCGCTTCGCCTGAGATATCTTTTCATCTCCTTTTTTTTCAAGTCAAACTTGTATTTCCAAAATTCTGATTTCCCGGGCCTTGGAAATGATTTCATTGTGCACAGGATTTTCTGTGCTTGGGTCTATATATATAAGTCAAGGCTGAGCCTTTTCTTTTCTCATCTCCAGAGAACTTCTTCGATCATGGCTTGCAACCGTCCTCATGCCCGCCGACAGCCATGGGAGGTGCCGATTCGGGACATTGTTCCCCGTTTTGCTGCGCACCTGGTGGACCCTTCTCTCTCGGATGAGCAGTGCGATGCTGCACTGCACGAGCTTTTGACTCGTGTGGGGTCTCCTCTCCCTCCGAATTCCATTTGGCTTCGGATGATCCTTGCCTCGGTGCTCGTCGACATTCTCCCTCCTCCAGCAGAGATGTCCTCGGCAATGATGGATACCGCCGAGGACAAGATTGAGTGCTTTCTCGAAGCGCACTTGATCACCAAAGCCCTGAGGGACTGCTCTCTCCACTTGCTGAGCCAGATACGGGCTCATCGGGTTGTCATCGTCACTTTTTCCCAAGAGTGCGGCGTCGACCGTTGGATGGCTACCCCTCGGGAGGATCGCCGTTTCGACATGATGAAGAAGACGGAGAGGGAGCTGAATAATCTTCTCTTTCTTTTTGTGAACCCCTGTCTTTCTGATCCCGTATTCGGTGATCTTTTTTAAATGTAATAATGACAATAATGAATAAGTATTTTTCTTTTTAATCAAGTATTTCATTATCTGTTAAGGGTTCTTTTATTTTAGTTCTCTGTTGCGTTTGTGCATCGTATAATTTTAATTTGTTATTATCAAGTGCATGTAATCTTGCAAGGGTAAATTGTCTTTATCACTTAGCCTTTTCTCTTCTATGAAACGGTGCATCTGCGCTGACACGCGTCGCGCGGCGCACAGCGCAGCGCAACTGCGCTAGCGCGTCTGCGCTGACACGCGTCGCGCGGCGCAAAGCGCAGCGCAACTGCGCTAGCGCGTCTGCGCTGACACGCGTCGCGTAGCGCAACGCTCGTGTAGCTGAAGCGTTGCTTCCTTTAACAGAGCTTTGCTCTGATTGAGCGCGCCCTTTTTGGACGCCGCGCTAATGCATCTGCGCCAGACACGTGGCGCGTTGCGCGCAGCGCAAAGGATCTGAAGCGCTGCTTCATTTATTAAAGTTTAAATTTTCAAAGCAAAGCTTTGCTTCTGATTGGGGGAAGATGAAGCGTTGCTTCATCTCCCGCCTCGGAATTTGAACAGAGCTTTGTTCTGATTGGGGTAAACAATGCCATTTCGGGTCGTGACACTGACAATAGGTATAATACCATCTAGCATGTTCCCGGCGAGTCCATTCTGTGTAACTCATAACCCAATGAGCATCTGTATACTATCTTAGGTGACTAACTGACATTAATGGCTTGTGAGACCGGCCACCGCCCCTCGTCCGGGTCTCGAAAAGTATACACTAGTCTACTCCGCAGTATCGATGCCCAGTCTCGATACTCCCTCGACTAGGGACATTTAAGGATGTGCGTATAGACCACCCAGGTCCTACGTATATGATCATTATCATAATGCTGGTAGTCAAGCAAGAATCCTATAGGCTCTATCAACATGTAATAGTGATTTGTAATACCACACAATGCATGTACATAACGATAGAGACAAATCAGATAGCATACTATCATCTTGGGTAAGATTGTTCTACCCGTATAGGTCCTCTCTCAATCATCATAATCACCTGCCTGTAATTACAATAATTGCCTTGAGGGCACAATAGCCAACAATCTCCCACTTGCTCTTAAGGATAATTATTGCGGTGTCGCATACTCACAGCCCGTGTGATACCGAACACCTAACTTTTCTACTAATCAGTCTCGCAAAGCTTGTTTGCAAAACTATCGCTTTCGAGAAATAGCCTCAGTGAGTGGATCCGCTCCAATATTTCTATCTTTATCTCTCTATATCTCAATTTCGCAGAGAAAGACTATCTCCCAAAATGAGTGATACTTGTCTTAGAATTGTCTGGATATCTGATGGGACCAAGTTCATAAATGAACTCCAAATCCAACAAACTTCTTAGACTGTATCTTCCACTGAATTTAATCAGTATCCTGCACCATGCCTTCCTCAGTATCCGCTTAGACCCCCTGTCCAACATACTGCCCCTCAGAAGATGGTAAACTTTAACTCTGACAGTCACTCTGTCATCTAAGTCACCTTGGAAGCCTGAAATGATAACCGCTTCCTGAGGGAGGCTGCCATTACCATATACCAAGAACATCCTCTTATGTTCATAACTTCTTCCCAATGTTTCTCCAGGATTTGATTAATATATGCTAATTGCAGCCAGTGCAAAAGCAATATCTGGTGTGGTACTTGACATCTTATGATTGACTCAATTGCCTAAGCAAGTGATATGTCAATCATGTAAATCCCTCTTCTCATCAGTCTAGAAGACATATCTTTAGAGAGGGCGACTCCATCACCTGCAGGTACACCACCACGCCAGAAGTCGTCCATTCTAAAACACTTTAGAATAGTGTCAAAGTATCCGAATTGGGACGCTGCCCAAATCAAGATCTAAAACCATAGATCTAGTCACCAGAATCCCTGATATTTTATCCAGATCCTATATGGAAAAACACTTTGTGACAACCACAATATAACCAATCGTAGTATAGGAAGATCACATCCTATCAAGAGCATGTCATCCAAATACCAGGACATCACTCCCTACTACCTTCTTGCCAGGTCCATCTGTTATTCTGATGAATTCAAACTCTATGACTGTCACATCAAAAATAGATGATCTATCTCCGCTATACTCGCTTTAGTCTATAAATAGACATAAGCTACTTTCCCACCACGTTTTCGCTGCTCCCACTGACTACAACAACTTTCTGACAGAGTCATATACACGTGCACTTCTAAATCTAATTTAGAACGACGTTATAGTCATCCAACTGCCAGATCTCATAGTCTAGGACAGCAGTGGTGGCAAGCTTGGATCATCAAAACTTCCCAGTCACCGTATATGAGGAGACCGAAGTACCTCTTGGATGGCTGAGGTTACCCACCAAATTTGTGGAGTGGCTAATGGATTGTCGAATCTAATTGAATCTTTAGCTTCTACTAAATTTTCAGCAATCGTTTGTGGTTCTTGAATCACTTCCAGTTCTACCATACTCCCACTTGTGTTTTCTGAAAAGAATTCATTTTACTAAAGAAGTGGCGAGTCAAGAACAATATAACTATTGATCCTCCAAATGGTAGAATGTTAACCCTCGTCAAAGCCCGAGATAACCCACAAACTGCCATTACTGAAATGTGTCTTGAGTTTATCCGGAATCTGGTTTTAAGGATAAGCCGGATTACTCCATATACCTTAACATTGTTAAGATATGAATCCATTCTATGTCCCATATAGAAACAAATGCACTAATTTAGTTGGAACCAGATTCAAAAATCAAGCAGCTGTTTTCAGTGCATGTCGACTAAATGGAAGAAAGCCATGCGGCATTACTCATCAAGGATCACACCCATGGATGAGTAACCTGAAAGATAAACAAGTTCTCAAATATATTATTTATGACGGAATACCTAGCATAAGTATCTGTATCTTCGATCACCTCGAAGAATCCTGATACTTGCAACATATGGTTCTCTATTTTATTCTATACCTATAACTTCTCAAAATTTGGACCTTGTATTTCAACAAAATGCGTGTCTAAAACCAGAGAAGTCATAAGTAAATGGAATATAATATGAGTACCAACCCTTTTGTCCTAATGGACATCGGACAATATACAATACTTTGTATAAGTCCTCTGAGTTTAATAACTCAAACCCTGTGCGTCGTAGGTTGAAAACTGTGTTATGGTTAAGAAGAATTACACCATTGTTGAATGTACTTTTCCTAACCATCAACTGATATAGGTAAATATCATAAACATAATTTCAAAAGGTTATATCTCACTTTATAAATAAACGTACAGATATATCAGTTTGAAATTGGTCATAACAACGGATATTCAAAACCAAAAATTTGCCGTTAGGCAAAACCCAGGTGATTTCATTAAATGTCACCAATTACAAAGAATTCTGATATTGAGGATCTAATCGCCCAATTCCAAATATTTTACTCCCACTCATCATTTGTAGCGCTATACAGATGTGAGAATCAGGTCTAGTAAATACATACCCTAGAATCAGAATCTAATTGGGAAAACAGTTTTCAATTTACACCGCCCAGTAAAACTGAAACATGAAAATGTTTCGAAGGGGTGGCCGGGTATTTCTAATAATGCCTCTTCCACTATCCAGATTCATGACAGCAACCGTATATTTCTTTGCCCTCACTCCAATCCCTTTATATGTCTTTACTTCTTACCTTCTATACACCACACGTAGGCTAATTGGTTTTCTACTTTCCCTACCTTTCGGCATCTGCCTAAGGTTTGGAAGAAGACTATCCAATAAGCATAATAGGTGTACTCTCCTAATACTAGGAGCTCTCGCAACCTTAAAGAAGGGTAAAAAAAAGACAGCCGAATAATCCTATTCAATTTCTCCAGAACCGGAATCCATCCTCGAACAGAAACAAGTTTCTTCGAGTTCGTATGTAACTATACGATGGCATGCCCAAGCAATATGAATCTTCGTAGTGATACGGAGTGTTCTGGAGAAATGCAAAAGGGGAAGTAAGAGTGGCAGGGATATTTGCTGCTTTGTCGTGAATCATGACAGTAGTCGTAATTTCCTTTGACCTCACTCTAATCTTTTTATATGTCTTTACTTCAGACTTTCTGTACACCACACTTAGGCTAATTGGTTTTCTACTTTCCCTACCATTCAGCACCTGCCTAAGGTTTGGAAGAAGACTATCCGATAAGCGTAATAGGTGTACTCTCCTAATACTATGAGCTCTCGCAATCTGAGAGAAGGGAAAAGAAAAGACAACCGAATAATCTTATTCAATTTCTCCATAACCGGAATCCATCCTCGAACAAAAACAAGTTTCTTCGAGTTCGTATGTAACTATACGATGGAATACCCAAGCAATATGGATCTTCGTAGTGATACAGAGTGTTCTGGAGAAATATAAAGAGGAAGTAGGAGTAGCAAGGATATATGCGACTTCGTCATGACTAATGACAATCTAAAGCCAAAGTGTGTAAGAAGGTTCAGTTAACTTGGTTCATGAGTTTTAGTTTAAGGTCAGGTCATGGTCGCTGCTAAAGAGAGAGAAAAGAAACACTCAACGTGCACTCTAACCTAGATTAGATTGGTTAATCACTTTATCTAATCTGGATGGCTCCCATTGTTTTATCGAATTCACCTTCAAACCCTAAAAGAAGAATTAGTGAGGATCATCTGAAAACACCCGAGGAGTAATACCTACTCATCAGTAGGAATCGGGACCCAACTATCATCCCGTGATAACCTGACGGAAGCCACTTAAGTCACCACACTCCAGAAGGTATGCGCATGCCTGGCAAGTATCCTGTATGTTTAAAACTCCCGATGTGGTTTTTAACCCGAGCGCTTATAACCTTGATGAAGGTCAAAACATCATAAGTCGCAAGTCAAGTTCAACCCGTCATTATACAGATTAGTCTAGATCTATTCATACAAGCCCTTGGCGAAGGTCAAAACAGCTGTACGCCTGTCCTAGATTAATGCATCTATCTATGCTACAGATAAGCACCCACTAGCTGTTAGGAATATGTATGCCCTAGAGGCCATTATTGTACATTGATGTATAGAGGCCACTAGTGGATGCTTGGACATATATATATATATATATATATAGAGAGAGGTCTTTCTTGCTCGACATGATAGTATGCTATCTGGTTACTCTTTATCTTAACATGTACACTTAGTATTATTATACAGTTTCTCTGATACATGTTGATATAGGGTGTTGGCTTGACTACCAGGACTATGATGCAGATCATACTACTGGGACCTGGGTAGTCCACAAGCACATCCTTTAAATGTTCCTAGTCGAGGGTATATCGAGACAGGGCATCGATATTCCAGAGTAGATTGGTGTGTACGTTTCTTGACCCTGTATGAGGGCGATGGTTGATCCCATAGACATTGGTGTTTGACATCAATGATTGTACACAGGTGCTCATTAGAGAATGGGTACACCGAAAAGAACTCGCCGAGAACTCCTAGATGGTACTATACCTATCGTCAAATAACAGTTCTCTGGTGACACTGGTACAGGTTAGTCTGTAGACCCGAGATTGTCATAGAGTCTTGTGTGGTTCCCACCGTGCTTTGATTTCCTCCCTACCACGGATCAAAGGAGTCGTGCAAACAGGTGAACTTTGGGTATAGTCCCGAGTCACATGGAGGCAATGAGCGATAGGAGGGGTCTCGTCTCTCCCGGTATATGGAATTGATATTGCGTTATGCTCGATTGGCTATAACAGAAAGTCCCTGGCCATGGCTGTTGATGAGATTTACTAGTAAATGTTATCAGTAGTTTCTCGTACCGTTATAGGCCACACATCGGCATGACTTATCGAGTTATTGTGGTCTGA
The DNA here is from genome assembly GCA_030015575.1 of Agapanthus africanus. Taxonomy (NCBI): domain Eukaryota; kingdom Viridiplantae; phylum Streptophyta; class Magnoliopsida; order Asparagales; family Amaryllidaceae; genus Agapanthus; species Agapanthus africanus. Next base: position 315,407,448 of record JASDDO010000001.1, on the reverse strand, counting down.
CGATTCTACCCCCAAACTCGATATGCAACATATCATACGAAGAGACCGGACTGTACGGTAAGTGTTACTTATGGGCTTTATAGGAGTTTTGGACAAGCTTACTTGTTGATCTTCTATTCGCTCAATACCTGAGTAGCCGTTACGTCCAGCTAGCACCGCTGACGGCTTGTGAGTGACTGATGTGATCATCACCTACTGCTGGTTCAAGCGAAACGAAGTAGGGCACATATGTTGATATGTGCGGGGGCCTGATTAAATACGAGTATGAGATACTGTATTCTAATCTGGCAGTTATTTGTTATCGGTTTGGTTATATGTGATATGACCGGATTATTGAATCATGTGTTGATTTGATAATATGATATATATTTATATTTGATATAATTATATATTACCTAATATTATTGCTCACTAATCATTTGCTTATCTTTATATATATTAATATATATGTGATATATATATATATATATATATATATATATATATATATATATATATATATATATATATATATATATATATATATTAGATGAAGCATGGTTGATTTTCTATTTTTGGAAAATAGAAAAAAAAGGTGGAAAATGAAGAGCATGGGTGAAGCGTGGGTTTTTTGATTATTTTATTTGTCTCTTATCACTATTGTTGCATGGTTCTATTTGTTTATTTGAAACAAATGGATGCTTCAATAAGTGAGAGGGGTCAAGCCATTCTTCACAACACTTGGTTCATTTTCTTTAGTTGAGCTCATGAGATGAGTTCTTCTCTCTAGCTCTCTTCATTCTCCTCCTTATCTCCTCCAAGCTCAATCCCTTATATGGGTTGTGAAACCTTAAACTTGTGAGAACCCTAGTGAGAAAACACCACCCCTACTTCACCATCCTACACTAGATTAGTACTTTGGTATAGTGTGTTTCCTTCACTAAAGAGTTTAGTGAATAGGTAGCTTGGATTAGCGGACTTTGGGTGTATCATCTTCGGCACGAAGGTCATTGAAGCAAGTTTGTTCAACCTTCAAGTAGAGCCGTGTAGACTACTGCACGGAGCATTTGAAGCGAAGGACTCGGTCAACAAAGGTTGTTGATTCTATGCTTAGCTTAGTATTTATTGATATCATCATAGTTAACCCTAATTATCTAGTTAGATTCTAGGTTAGTCTAGTTTAGCACCCCTAATTTTTAAAGTTGCATGCTTGATGCCGGTTTTGATCTCATGGTGGTGCCAGGGTAGACTTTCATGGTATCAGAGCCAGGCTAGAACATTAGGGAAGGTCTTTACGGTGTTAAAGTGTTCGATCGATTTTTTGAAGCTCGGTTTTGGTATGTTTCTGTCGATTTTTCAAAAGTTGAAATTTTTGTGATTAAAAATATTCAGAAAATCGTGCAGGGTTTTTTAAGGAGCCAGATGAAATTTGAAACCTTAACTCCTTAAAACCGCTGCAAAACCGCGACCCAAACCCTAGTTTGGCTGCAGTTCCGCCACAGTTTGGGGTGTGTTGGGCTTTATTTTTCTTGTGTTGCTCCATTAGAATATTTGGGACTTTTTGGATGTTTTTAATGAGACTCAAGTTGTTGAGCTCTCTGGAATTTTTGGGTGTTCAATAAATTGATCGAAATGTTTAGCGTTGTATAGATAATGATGATATGTGATACAATATTTGGAATCCACAATATTTAGTTTTGTGAAAACTAGTTAGTATATTGTAAATCTAGCCATTTAGTCTCGTTTGATCAATTGCCACGGAGTTTTGATTCGGATCAAAACTCCGTCGTAATTGCGTATAGTACGCGATCACTAAGTCGGGAATCTTGTTGAATTATCCGACTACTTATTGAAAAGAGTTTTCAGTTTGAGACTAAAATGCAAGGTTTATAGGGTTAGGCATGAAATTCGGAATATGAGATATTCCCGGTTTATGATGTCTAAGGTATTTGCGGTTTCTAAATATTGTAGTTTTCATTTCTTTTCTGCGACCGTAAGTGTAATATGTGGTGTATCCCCGATCTCGTTGCTATATGTCAACGAAATTTGGGATACGCATATTTACTTACGTTGATAACATGTGATGTTATGTGTTGCTGATATGTTATATTGGATCGTCGTGATTAAATAGACGGGGGGTTTTGCGTGAGATGAGAGTTTTTCATTTTCATTCATGTAAAAATGTATGTAATATTCTTTTATTGGGACACTTCCGGGTTGAGAATGATGTCACCATTGATGTATATTATTTACTTTTCCGCATTAGGTTAGACCCAAGGCGGGGAGCACAAGTAACCGTGTTCTGAAGTCCAGTGGGAGACCATCTCGAGGAGTCGAGACCAAGTCTCCTAACTCTAGAATTGGCAGGGTTGCTTGCCGCTCTCGTAGGGGTCTAGAGATATGGGTTTGGCTATTCATCACGACTGTGGAATCCGTGTTTTTCATTACCGGCTGAATTTAAAACACGGAACTCCTAGTATATCCAATATTTCATATGTTGACTTCTGCTGCTTGGTTCTGTGATGTGATCATATAACTGCGTAAGACGAATGCTATATATATATATATATATATATATATATATATATATATATATATATATAAAATAAACGTTGCTTATGTTTTGCACCCGTGCTATTCCAGCCCCCGCTCTGCCGTTACTTAAGTAACCTAACGGTGTATGACGAAGGCCTCGTGGCGAATGCGAATGGCATAAGTGCTGGGTTCCCTAGCTCGACAGCAAGGTTTCGGGAGGCATCGTCCATGCCAAATTAAAATTTTGCCATGCTAAAGAACCCTAAGCTAAGGATGTTTAACTAGAGAATCATACGAAACAACAATGTAAACAATTTTACATCTAAGGTGAATGAGGAATACAACCTTTGTAGACCAGTCCTTCAGTTCTAAAGCTCCATATAGTAGTCCCTTCGCTCCAAGTAGTGAACACCCGAATTCTAGTAAGGGTTCACAGGAAGAAATGAACAAGCTTGCTCGATATCTTTGAGCCCGAAGATGATTAACGTCGAGGAGACTAAAGCTCATGCTATCTCTTCACTAATGGTGAAATTAATGAAGCAAACACTCTAAACTAAATGGATAATAGTAGAGGATGATGAAGTAGGAATTTGGCTCACTTTAAATTTATTTTTCTCACAATATTTCTTCACCATTTGAAAAGCTAGAAAGCTTTCATGAGGAAGAAGAAGATGAAGTGATGAAGAGAATAAATCTCATGAGGTTAGAAATGCAACCATGAGTGAGTTTATATCATACACTAACTCATGTAGAGAATAAACCATGGCTAATGTTAATAATGGGTAGGTAAATATCTTAAGCAAGACAAAACAAGTGGATTAAGTCAATGTTCTACAAGCTTCCACTAAGCTCAACCATGACCAATTCCACTAATTTTGAATTACTTAATAATAAATATAAACCTTAACATTAACCTAAGTATGGTGTGAGTCTCATACATCCATGTTGCATGTATAACCAAGCATGACACACTAATATATATATATATATATATATATATATATATATATATATATATATCACACATATATATGTGTGCAAATAGAAAACAATACAATTAACATATATCACATATATATTAATGTATCATAAGTGAGAAAAAGAAATGCTTAAGTGAGCTAATATTAGTTAATGTAATTTAATATATCAAATATTAAATTATATATTAAATTATTAAATCAACAATTGATTTAATAATCTGGCTATAACACATATAACCGACTAATATAAAATGTAACAACTTATCCAATCAACACATGGTCCGATAACCCGGCTATATCACATATAACCGAGTGATGTCTGTCACGACCCGGAATTTAGTTCGTGACCAGCACTTAAATCACGCCACATCTAAAGGCGTAACGTAAATCAAGTAAGCCGAAGCCCAGAAATCTAAACCTTTTTAAAGAAAATAAAAGAGGTTAAGTTTTGAAATAAATGTATAATGAAATTAAAAGTTTTCTTAATGCATAAATAGCGGAACATGAAAAATGCAAGTGGAGTTTATTAGTTGAAAAACATGTTTCGTCTTTTAAAAATTTGGGCAGCATCTCCTTTGTATATTTTGATCCAAAACCACAAATACATGATAATATAAAAGGCATCCCCAAGAGGGAGCTAGCTCTTCGCCAACCGGCGGAATTACAACCACGCAGGTCACAATATAACTATACGACGCCCAACGGCGAAGCTCAACACAAAGAATAATGTAAAGCAAGATATCAACCCAATAAGCGAACATAAAACCTCGCTCTAAGTCCCGCAACCACAAGTCTTTCTAAGTCCAACTACATATACAAATACTAGTTTCTGATTGATGGAGTTGACTAGATACAATATGAATAATAATACAAGAGGGGTATGATCAAACATGTACCACCTACCAAAGCAAATCACCCGAATACTACTGGTGCTAGCGATGCCGCTACTGATCCATGCGGTCAACCTGCAAGAACTGTGGCACAATGGAGGTGAGTTGCCAACTCGTGAGTAGAAAACATCATCAGGTAGAAATCGAATAAAACAATGATTCCTAGGTCAACTATATCATGAAGGTAATACTATGACATCTAGGGTGACCGTATGTGTAAATATATGCCAACAATATAATAATCAATGCCTGTATGCGTATGGATATCATCCAACAATATAATCAATTCCTATATGCATGTGGATCTCGTCCACTCTAAACATCATAAAAGCATATGCATGTAAATATATGAGGATATCAAAGAATGTGTGTCCATCAATGACACATCAAATTATGGAACCTGAGTGTCCAACACCGACACTCGAAACATCATGAAACCCGTGTCCAGCATCGACATGTAAATCCTCATATCTCAGGCGCTGCATCCTCAGATCGCCCCTCAGGCGTCGCATACTCTGGTCGGCCATCATATCCATCTCATGACTCCGGTCGGTATCCTACAGATAACCGTCAAGTCCAAATACTATCACTGGTAGGTAGTGGTCCCTTTGCCAGGCTCATCGTCTACACCACGAAAATCATATCTCGCCACAGGGTACAATACCGGGTCCACCATGCACCCGCAGACGGTGCCCCCGCCCCTCGAATCGAGTTTCACATGTCAATCTCAGAACCGAAAAAACACATGGTAAATGTCTCAAAATATCATATCAAGAGAAACCGGGTTTCTAAAACAATACATAATTTCTTTTGAAATTTGACACGGTTCTCAAATCCAGAATCTCATGAAATCAGCAAATCTCAATGCGTATAATCATAAAGCATGATGTATGCAAACTTATAACAGAAATGTGAGTATATCAAGTATATCATGCGACGTGGTATGGTGATGTGAGCATGGGCATATCATCATAATGTGAGCATAGCAATATAATAGCATGAGCTAGCAATTCTACTGTGTGAGTGACATAGCAATTATCGATGATGTAGTGTGTGAGCCGGCCAATCTGTGTAAGTGTAACATACGCATCATCAATAATGGTATATGTGTACTAGCACTGGTATATGTAATGCAATGAGAATGACATGAACGTGGCATAAAGTACATCGTCAGCTAAAAGCTATAAGGTATACATATCTAACATGACCGAGTCGGTGAATCTATCAATCGACATCTAGCCTCACAGCTTCACGTACGGTATAATCTATCGTACGGCATCCTCTAGTCAAGAGTATGAATCAATCATCATAAAACACATCACGTACAGTAAATCATCGTACGGCTGCATTAAACCATTATGGATCTTATCAACCTATATGACAATGAGGGTACGGACCAACGTCTCGTACGGCATATCATTCATGATTCACAATAATATATATATCTATATACCAATATCACAGGTCGCATCCAGAACCATCTCATATCAGGGGACCGGCAAAGGTATCAATCCTCTCATATCGACTCGCATCCGTATACCGACATATCAATCAAGTCATCATATCACATCGTATATTCTTTTCATCACATTTATATCCCATATCAAGTCATTTACATATATATATCCTATCTTATAAATCTCATTGTAGGGTGTTTTTCGTCACCCCATTGAGATGGGAATACGCGCGCGCTTGTCAGGCGCATTACAGATTCCCCCGGCCTAGGGTAGGCCGGGGTTTAATGATTGTGGGGATCCGAATCTCCGGCAGCCGCGGACTAAGCTGCCGTTAATTACCCCTCGCCTTTGGGGCGAGGGAACCTCCGATTAACGGGTTAAACTGGTCATGCGAACTCAATGTGCAGTGTACGTGTGTGTTGTTTTGGAGGGGGGTTTGGATATATCGGGAGCCACACAGAGTTTTTGCGGGGGGCCCGCTACCCGGATAGCGGGCTGGGGGTCAAGGGGACTAACAGCCCCCTTGCGGGGTGCGGGCAGCGCCCCGGCCCAAATTTTTTTTGGAGGGGACAGTGTTGTGGAGTGTGTGTGTGTCTGTACATATATATACATGTATACATATATAAAAAAAAAGGGAAAAAGCGCCCAAAGGACGTGTGGGGTCAGCACATAGGCGCTTTGCGCTGGAGCGCTGGGCGCTTGAGCGCCAGGCGCTCGAGCGCTAGCGCGCCACGTGTCGACACGTGGGCGTTTTGCGCTTGAGCGCTGGGCGCTCGAGCGCTGGGCGCTCGAGCGCTGGTGCGCCACGTGTCGGCATGTGGGCGCTTGGCGCTTGAGCGCTGGGCGCTCGGCGAGAAAAAGAGGCTTTTAGCCCCAGAAATTCTCGAAAGAGAAATTAGGATAGAGTGAAAAGTCCTAAGCTGTTTTGAAGCTGATGAAGAGCTTGTCCCTTTGAGCCCTAGTTCCTCCCCAAAGTGGGGTTCCTGGAGATGGGTCTCCTTCTTCCTCCTCTGTTGGTAAGATCTTGAAGATCAAGATATGTGAGATGTTAAAAATCTCTTCTTTTTGAGATCTAATGGAAGATCTGAGTTCCCCTTTATGGGTTTTGTGGTGAAAAACTATTTAGTTTTATAAAATGAAGAGTAAAACTCTTGATTTAATTCAAAAGAAAGGAGAAGGTTTTAGAACCTTGAGGAAGGAGAAAGATCTCAGATCTAAAATTTTTTGGAGAGAGAAAAAGTTGTGAGATATTTTCATTATCCTTGCCTTTATAGGCTATACACTTTACACATAGCCCCTTGGGCTTCACAAAATGGCATTTTACCTATCCCATGGCTCATGTGCCATTTCTTTTTGCACATAAGCCATAGGCTTTACAAAAGTTTGGCTTTATGCCTATTTTTCTTATATTTATCCATAAAATAAAATAAAAGAAATACAACAAAATTATTTATTATAAAATTTTTATCTTGGCATGGGGGGAGGCCGGCCGCTTCATGTTCGGGCTCGACCCGGACATGGGCCCACTGGATCTGGGCTTGGGCCCACTTGGCTTGGTGTTGACTTTGATTTTACTTGGTCAACCGGGGTGTAAATTTTTACCCCAACAAATTGCCCTCCATCAATAAATGCACACCACATATGTGGGTCGTGTGCATGAAATTGATGGATCTTCTTTCACGTAGAGGCGACTTGATTCGGTTCCAACCTTTTGGGAAGCTGGCACTGCCCTTTTTACGACATGGACGGTCGATGATGCCATTTTAGCGACGTGGACGATCGGTTCTGCTATTTTAGCGACGTGGACGGTCGGTTCTACCCTTTTTGCGACGTGGACGGTCGATGCTGCCCTTTTAGCGATGTGGACGGTCGATGCTGCCCTTTTAACGACGTGGACGGTTGGTGCTGCCATTTTAACGACGTGGACGGTCGATTCTGCCCTTTTTGTGACTTGGACGATCGTTGCTGCCCTTTTAGCGACGTGGACGGTCGATACTGCCCTTTTAGTGACGGGGACGGTCGGTTCTGCCCTTTTTGCTACTTGGACGGTCGTTGCTGCCCTTTTAGCGACGTGGACGGTCGCTGCTGCCATTTTAACGACGTGGACGGTCGCTGCTGCCATTTTAACGACCTGGACGGTCGATGCTGCCCATTTTGCGACTTGGACGGTCGATGCTGCCCTTTTAGCTACGTGGACGGTCGGTGTTGCCCTTTTAGCGACGTGGACGGTCGGTTCTGCCCTTTTTGCGACTTGGACGGTCGGTGCTGCCCTTTTAGCGACGTGGACGGTCGATGCTGCCATTTTAGCGACGTGGACGGTCGATTCTGGATTTGACTTGCTCCGCTTCTTGCGGTGTCAGGGGTGAAGTTGACTTGTTTCCGAGGTGGAATTTGATTATGCCAGAGAGGTCATTGGTTGTTTTGCTGATTTGATGTGATTTGAATTAACATCAGCACCGCTACACTGGAATATGGTACCAGGAGCGAATCATCATCTGTCTTTGAGAGGATTTGGGGATTGGGTTTTTTTTTTGGCATCTGCATTGCTGCACTGGAGTAATGCCAGGAGCAACTCATCATTTGTCCTGAGAGGATTTGGGAATTGATTGCTTAGGAGGCAGTTTAGGTCCTTATCACCTAAGGCTTTTCAATTTTATGGGCCGTAAGGGTCCCATAAAAGCATTTTCTCCCTACGAGTCGAAAGGATCTCGTAGGTGTATTTTCTCCTTAGGAGTCGTGGGGACTCCTAAGTGTGTTGCTCCTTTGTGAGTCGTAAGGATCTCACGCGGGAATTTTCTCCTCTCAAAGTCGAGAGCACTTTGAGAGTGCATTTCTGTTAGTTATATGTATGCCCTAGAGGCCATTGCTATACATAGGATGTATATTGTAGTGGATGCTGGGACATATATAGGGAGGACTTTCTTGCTCGACATGATAGTATGCTATCTGGTTGATCTTTACCTTAACGTGTATACTAATTGTCTCTCTGTTACATATTGGTAAAGCCCTTAGGATGTGTACTTGACTATCTGGACTATGATGCGGATCATACTAGTGGGGACATGGTAGTCCATAAGTACATCCTTCAAGATCCCTAGTCGTGGGTATATCGAGACGGGGCATCGATATACCAGAGTAGACTAGCGTATACCTTCTCGACCCATACAGATGGGCGATGGATGATCCCATATCCATTGGTGTTTGACATCAGAGATGATATACGGGTGCTCAGTAGAGACTGGGTACACTGGACGGACTCGCCGAGAACTCCCAGATGGTATTATACCTTACGTCAGATGGCAGTTCTCTGGTGACACTGGTACAGAGTAGTCTGTTGACCCGAGATCGTCATAGAGTCTTGTGTGGTTCCCACTGTGCTTTGATTTCCATCTTACCATGTCCAAGAGGGCGTACAAAACGGTGGTTTTTGGGTACAGTCCCGAGTCACATGGAGGCAATGAGCGATAGGAGGGGATTCGTCTCTCCCGGTATAGGGAGTAGATGTTGCGCTGTGTTCGATTGGATATAACAGGAAATCCCTGGCCAGGGTTGCTGAGATTTACTGGTAAGTGTTACCAGTAGTTTCTCGAATTGTTATAGACCTCATATCGACACGACTTATCGAGCTATTGGGGTCTGACGTTTACCACCCCTAGGCAAGATATGCGACATATCAGACGAACAGACCGGACTGTACGGTAAGTGTTACTGGTTGGATTCACAGGAGTATGAGCGGGCTTGCTCGTCGATCTTCTGATCGCTCAATACCCGGGTGGCCGTTACGTTTAGCAGACCGCTTGCGGCTTGTGGGTGATTGATATGATCACCACCTGCTGCCGGCGTATTGACGAGTCTTTAGAGTCCTACACAGAGGTTTCCTGGCTCAAGCGAAACGAAATAGGAGCGCATATGAGATATGTGCGGGACCGAGAATAATGCGTGTATGTGATACCGTATTCCATTCTCGCGATAAATGTATCGATTGGTTGTATGCGATATAACCTAGTTATCGATTCAAGCATTGATTCGATAAACCGATACATAGGATACTAATCGGTTATATGCGATATGACCGGATCGTTAAATCAAGTGTTGATTTAATGATTTAGTGTATAATTATATATTTGATATATTACTTTGCATTAACTAGTATTGGTTCACTTTAAATGGATTTTCTCACTTGAAATTCACAAGTTGTATATGTGATATACTTTTGTGCAAATGATTGTATCATGTTTGATGATACATGTTTGCTAGGGTTTTTGTGTAAAGATCAAACCATGGTTACATGTTAATGGTTAGGGTTTTGATTTATTCATTTATTTATTTGCTTATTCTTTTTGGAAAATAAATGGCATGAAAAGAAAATGGTGGCTTGATTTGTATTCTAGTTGAAGCTTCATGAAGCTTTGACCTAAGTGACCATTTTTGTCTCATGCTTAACCCTAACCATTCCCACTAACCCTAGTTTAGTCTCTACACTTGACCATGGTTGATAGATGATAAGTATTATTATTATTTTCATTTTACTTAATACTTATCCTAATATTATCAATATATTCTTTCTTGCTTCTTCTTCTTCTTCACTTGAAGAAAGCTTGCTTCATCAATGGCAACTCTTGCAATTGAGTGAGAAATCCAATTCTAAAGTGAACCCACTTCCTATTTCTTCATCCTCTACCTCTTGCCAAGTAGTAGAGTGTGTTTTCTTCACAAGTTTCATGACTTGGTGAAGTTGGAGCTTGATCTAGCGATGCCTCGACGTAGATCATCTTCGGCATCGTCGTCGATGACCTAGCCCGCTTTTTCTCCGATGAAGCCGACGCTAGAGCCCAAGATCCGATTTCTACAGCGAGGAGACATCATCGCGGAGCCATGGAGGTGGAGAACAGGATCTACAAAGGTTGTATTTCCGTTTACTCTTAGTAAAGTAGTTTACTAGTTCTAGTTTTCGCCTATATATCTAGCCAACGATCTAGTCTAGGGTTTCTCGGCACCGTAAAATTTGAAATTGGCATGGTTGATGCCTTGTGAGACTTCATTAGCGTGCCTAGGAACCCTACAGTGGTATCAGAGCCTAGCTAGAGCCTTAGGCGAAGTCTAGACGACGTTTGAAACCCGAATACACGTCGAAACCCTAACACATCATGCTCTCTGGACTTTTTCTAAAAACTGGGATTTTTCTAGATTAAAAATGCTTAAAAAATTCAGCAGGGAATTCTAAGAATTACGGTGCAAATTTTTTCCAATGAACAGTATAGTGTGCGGCGGAACCGCGGCCTAATGATGACGTCAGCCCTCCTCCTTTGCACAGTAATTCATCATTTCAGCAGCTGAGTTTTATGGGTATTTTTAATATTTATTCAAGAGTTTAATTTTCTGGGGTGTTTTAGAGCTTCGATGTTTCGATCGGATTATCAAATTTCGTCTTTGTGTTTTTCCGGATGACTTTAGAATATGTTAAAAAATTCGACCGGATATAAATACCCAATTTTTCCCCTGCCGGAAAATATCCAAGTGTTGGATTTTTGTGTGGTTTAAGGACGTTCTGAGTAGTGCAAGTAACGCGATGGTCCCTCTAGAAGACAACAAACCTTAACTCGATTATGTGACCGTCTTGAACTGCCCTTTGAACCTTAGGGTTTGGGGCAGTACGGCGTGCCACATGTGAGGCATTGGCTTGACCCTTCTACGGCTGGACAGTTGGTACTGAGGCATGAAGTGAATGTCTTTGAACCTATTTCATGTGTTGAACGGTTTCGGGAAAAACTTGGGTGTTCGAATGTTCGATCAAAAAGTTTAATATATTCTATTTATCCGGAATGGGATACAATAATTGGAATTAACAAACAGTTATGAGATAACTGAATGAATGTTATAAATCTAGCGGTTTAGTCTCATTTGATATTGAAAAGAGTTTTCGATAATGGGACTAAAATGCGGGGTTTATAACTGTTAGGCATGTGATGTCTAAGTATTTCATTTGATTAGGCATGTGATGTCTAAAAGGGTTGCGGATTCCAACTGTTGTAGTTTTACACTTTCTTTTCTGTGACCGTAAGTGTAATATGTGATATCGCCTGTTTCGTTGCTATATGTCAACGACAATTGGGATACGCATATTTACTTACGTTGATGACATGTGATGTTATGTGTTGCTGGATATGTTATATTGGATTGTCGTGTTTGAATAGCCGAGGGTTTTTATGTGAGATGAGTGTTTTTCATTTTCATTCATGTAAAAACTTGTATGTAATATTCTTTTATTTGGGGCACTTCCAGGTTGCGGAAGTCGTCACCTTTTGTATATTATTTACTTCTCCGCATTAGGATAGACCCAAGGTGGGGAGCACAAGTAACCGGGTTCTGGGGTCCAGTAGGAGACCAACTCGAGGAGTCGAGTCCTGGTCTCCTAACCCTAGAATTGGTAGGGTTGCTTGCCGCTCTCGTAGGGGTCTAGGGGTGTGGGATTGGCTATTCATCACGACCGTGGAATCCGTGTTTTATACTGGCTCGTATTGAAAACACGGACGTCCTAGTATATCCAATGTTTCATATGTTTCTTCTGCTGCGATATCTGTGATGTGATCATGTGATGTTCTGTGATAGATACAGTATATAGTATATATGATATATTATATAGACGTTACTTATGTTTTGCACCCGCACTAGCCCTGCCCTGCTCTGTCGTTAGTTACCTAACCTAACGGTGCACGAGGGGACATCGAGGCGAATGCGGATGGCATAAGTGTACGTCGTATTTATCTGTGATGTTTAGGTATTTAAATGATGGGACTTCATTAATGTGATTAATGAAAGAAAAGAAACCTAAGATGTTGTAGAATCAAATTTTAAACAAAACAGGTAGCTACAGTTCTTGCTTTGCATAGCGGTATATATGATATACCCTGCACCTTATTCGATGAGGAAAGGACCGAGATCCCTTCACTGGGAGTGACTCCTTTAGAGATAACTGGCAGATGCTACACACTCGGTCTGCTTTTGATTGCTTCTATAGTTTCTGCTTTGCACAGTGATATATATGATATATCCTGCACCTCATTCGACGAGGAAAGGGCCGACGATCCCTTCACCGGGAGTGACCCCTTTAGCAAAACTAGAAAAGCCTCAAAATCACTCCATTTCAAAACTTCATTTGATTCTACAACGATATCAAGTTCATTACGCAATAGGTTTTCAGAAAAACCTGTCGTAGCCCTCCGTCATTTCAGATAAATCCTACTTAGTATTCGTGCTACGTTTGTTGACCTCCATCAAGGCGTAGTGTGCGGTAGCTAACTAGTATTTATCTGCTTACGCATATGATGCAGATTGGATTAGAGTAGTCGTACGACCTTGTTGACCCCCGTCAAGGGTCGTGTGGGTGGGTTTGATTCAATCAAGAAATGACGGGTTGAACTTGACTTGCACCCTGTGGTTTGTTGACCTCCGTCAAGGTCATAGGATGCTTGGGGCAAAATATTATCGAGAATTTCAAGTGTTGAAATTTGCAATGAGATTGCATACCTTCTATGAGATAGTTGGATCCCGATACCCGCTGCGAGTAAGAGTTACTCCTGGGAGAGTTTTACACATTACAATTAGCCGATCAAGTAGGTGTCTAGAAAGGTGTTAACGAGGTTACACCTCTGGGAAAACGAGGTTTACTGTAATTAGGTTCGTGCGAAAGCACGGGGGACCTCCCTCAAAGTACCGACACTGGCCTGGCTGAAAGATTGGCGAACTTGTAGTGTGTAATTAATCCCGGCTAGTCTTTCCTTTTAGGGTTTGAAGGAAGATTTGATAAAAACAGTGGGAGCCATCCTGATTAGATAAAATAATAACCAATCTGATCTTGCAAGAGCATACGCTGAGTGTTTTCTTCTCTCTCTCTCCAGGTAGCGACCATATCACGCCTTAATCAAGATAATAATACGGAATATTGACCGAACCCGCTTGTTATACTGAGCTGGGGAACGTTGGTCCCGCTCCAACTTATAATTGTTATAAGACAGAGCAGGAAATTGGGGATTACCAGAATTCCCGTGCCGCCCAAACGAAGAGAGTGCATGCTGATGCATCATCTTCGGGTGTGTTTATTACAAAGAACTGTTTCTCAGTATCCTCCGCATCCTGGGTATATGATACCGGATCAGGATCCCAGATATGTAAACTGTTACATAGGGCTACAGATAGGTAGAGAACTGAGAACGGGTGATAAGTTTCATGAGGCAGAAAACGGGGCAAGTGTTGCAGCCAAGTCTGTTGGTCACTATCACCCTGTATTCCAAATACATTGATTTTGAACGAATGTTATTAGATATCGAACCTGATATACAAAATCATATCTATCTCTTTATTAGTAAAGAAATGATAAAATTTTGTATAGTTGGATAATGTTTTGAACATTTCCTATATCAAAAGTTGATCGGTTCAGGCACGTTATCTAAAAGCATTGATGTTCTAAATCAAACTACAGTTCTTAGTATACAGAACACACACAAGAGGAAGAGTTCAGAACTGAACGAATCCTTCTTGTGGCATTGTAGACTGGGTCACATCAATGCGACACGACTAGCTAAGTTGCATAAAGATGGATATTTAAATCCGTTTGAATTTACATCTTATGAAACTTACCAGTCATGTCACAAAGATATAATGACACCAACTCTGTTTATTGGAAACAGAGAAAGAGTTAGTGAACTCTTGGGATGATACATGTTGATGTATGTAAGGTCCCCTGTCTACACATGCCAAGACCGGTTCTTTGTACTTCATTACATTCTCTGATAATCTCTTTAGATTCAGACATATGTTCTTGTTGAAACACAAGTCCGAACCTTTTGAGATATTCATAGAATATAAGTTAGAAGTTGAGAACCAAAACGGGTATAAGTATTATGTCCTTTGATGTGATCAAGGAGGAGAATACTTGAGCACGGAATTCCTGGACTATTCTAAAGGAGAATGAGATTCTCTCTCAGCATTACTCCTCCGTATACACCATAGCACGATGATATATCGGGGTGGAGCAATCACACCCTATATGATAAGGTGTGCTCTATGATGAGTACTACTGAGTTACCTATTTTCTTTTGGGAGTTATGCACTTGAGAAGCTGCATACCTATTGAATAGGGTTCAAATCAAATCCGTTGCCTACCACTTCATATTTGTTATGATAAGGGAAGAGCCCATCTCTTAAGTTGGTTAAGATTTGGGGTGTCCGGCCTATGTCTAAAAGCAAAATCCGGACAAGCTCGAGGCAAGGTCTGTAATGTAGAACTGGAAATGTTCCAGCTATACAAACTGCAGCTGATGATTTGATAGAACCAAAGGATTCAATAGTTACCAACGAACCTCAGCCTCTCCGCCGATCTAGTAGGGTTCCTCACCCACCTAAGAGATACTTCGGTTTCTCTATGACAGTGGGAGCGAGGATTGCATCATGAGATGATGACCCAACTAGTTTCGAGCAGGCCATCGAGAGTAGGGACTCTGTAAGAATGGCTGGATGCTTAGCGATCTGAGATGGAATCCATGTACACCAACAAAGTATGGACTTTGGTTGCTATATCTGAAGGGTTAAATCCCCATCAGGAGCAAGTATATCTTGAGAAGATTACTTGGTGTAGATTGAAAAGTTGAGACTTTCAAAGCTAGACTTGTTAAAGATTTTCGTCATCGACCAGGCGTGGATAATGATGAAACCTTTTCCAGTACCTATGCTTAAGTCTATCCAGATACTACTTGCCACGGCTACATACCATGACTACGATATCTGGTGGTTGGGTGTCATGACATCTTTTCTAAATGATGTTTTAGAAGAGGGCGTCTATAAGTACACAGCCAGAGGGCTTCGTACACAGTGGGAGCAGCGGAACCGTGTACAAGATGCTTTATAGGATAAAGCAGGTATCGCGGAGTTGGAACATCTGTTTTGATGTATTAGTCAAACAGTTTGACATCATCAAAATGGTAGATGAACCTTGTATATACAAAAAGGTAGTAGGGAGTATGGTGATGATCCTCGTAGAGTACGTGGATGACATACTCTTGATAGGGAAGAAGTTTCCTATGCTACGCTCGGTCAATCTCCGCTTATCACAATGATTCTCCATATAGGATCAAAATGATACCTCCTAAATTCTGGGTTTTGGATCTATGAGATAGATCTAATTGGATGATAGGATTCTCACTAGTTGTAGTGAGATGGTATCAACCGATCCTGGGGAGAATCACTGGAAGGGTTCCAGGGTGATAATGACGACTGAGTGTCAGTCACAGGCATTGTCTTTACCCTCAGTAAAGGGACAGTATGTTGGAAGAGTTCCAAGCTAGATACCGCGGCATACTAGATGATAAAGGCTCGATACATCGCTACTTATGATGCTACCAAAGAGGCAGTCTGGATGTATATTAGTTCATGAAATGAACTTCGTTCCTCCCATTGTGTGACAATGGAGTTGTGGCTTATGCCAAAGAACGCCGGTCCCATCAGTGATCCAAACATATTCTAAGGCAGTGTCACCTGATCATGGAGATGGTTGATCTCCAGGGTGATCGAGGTTAGGAGAGTAGACTCAGAGGACAACACGGCGGATCTACTCACAAAGGCCTTTTCCCAGAGAGAGACTTTTATGGGATGGTTGAGTATGAGATACTACAACCACAGCTACAGATGGCCCTAGTGCAAGTGGGAGATTGTTAGTTGTATGTATGCCCTAGAGGCCATTGCTATACATAGGATGTATATTGTGGTGGATGCTGGGACATATATAGGGAGGACTTTCTTGCTCGACATGATAGTATGCTATCTGGTTGATCTTTACCTTAACGTGTATACTAATTGTCTCTCTGTTACATGTTGGTAAAGCCCTTAGGATGTGTACATGACTATCTGGACTATGATGCGGATGATACTAGTGGGGACATGGTAGTCCATACGTACATTCTTCAAGGTCCCTAGTCGTGGGTATATCGAGACGGGGCATCGATATACCAGAGTAGACTAGCGTATACCTTCTCGACCCATACAGATGGGCGATGGATGATCCCATATCCATTGGTGTTTGACATCAGAGATGATATGCGGGTGCTCAGTAGAGACTGGGTACACTGGACGGACTCGCCGAGAACTCCCAAATGGTATTATACCTTACGTCAGATGGCAGTTCTCTAGTGACACTGGTACAAAGTAGTCTGTTGACCCGAGATCGTCATAGAGTCTTGTGTGGTTCCCACTGTGCTTTGATTTCCATCTTACCACGTCCAAGAGGGCATGCAAAACGGTGGTTTTTGGGTACGGTCCCAAGTCACATGGAGGCAATGAGCGATAGGAGGGGATTCGTCTCTCCCGGTATAGGGAGTAGATGTTGCGCTGTGTTCGATTGGATATAACAGGAAATCCCTGGCCAGGGTTGCTGAGATTTACTGGTAAGTGTTACCAGTAGTTTCTCGAATTGTTATAGACCTCATATCGACACGACTTATCGAGCTATTGGGGTCTAACGTTTACCACCCCTAGGCAAGATATGCGACATATCAGACGAACAGACCGGACTGTACGGTAAGTGTTACTGGTTGGATTCACAGGAGTATGAGCGGGCTTGCTCGTCGATCTTCTGATCGCTCAATATCCGGGTGGCCGTTACGTTTAGCAGACCGCTTGCGGCTTGTGGGTGATTGATATGATCATCACCTGCTGCCGGCGTATTGACGAGTCTTTAGAGTCCTACACAGAGGTTTCCTGGCTCAAGCGAAACGAAATAGGAGCGCATATGAGATATGTGCGGGACCGAGAATAATGCGTGTATGTGATACCGTATTCCATTCTCACGATAAATGTATCGATTATTTGTATGCGATATAACCTAGTTATCGATTCAAGCATTGATTCGATAAACCGATACATAGGATACTAGTCGGTTATATGCGATATGACCGGATCGTTAAATCAAGTGTTGATTTAATGATTTAATGTATAATTATATATTTGATATATTACTTTGCATTAACTAGTATTGGTTCACTTTAAATGGATTTTCTCACTTGAAATTCACAAGTTGTATATGTGATATACTTTTGTGCAAATGATTGTATCATGTTTGATGATACATGTTTGCTAGGGTTTTTGTGTAAAGATCAAACCATGGTTACATGTTAATGGTTAGGGTTTTGATTTATTCATTTATTTATTTGTTTATTCTTTTTGGAAAATAAATGGCATGAAAAGAAAATGGTGGCTTGATTTGTATTCTAGTTGAAGCTTCATGAAGCTTTGACCTAAGTGACCATTTTTGTCTCATGCTTAACCCTAACCATTCCCACTAACCCTAGTTTAGTCTCTACACTTGACCATGGTTGGTAGATGATAAGTATTATTATTATTTTCATTTTACTTAATACTTATCATAATATTATCAATATATTCTTTCTTGCTTCTTCTTCTTCTTCACTTGAAGAAAGCTTGCTTCATCAATGGCAACTCTTGCAATTGAGTGAGAAATCCAATTCTAAAGTGAACCCACTTCCTATTTCTTCATCCTCTACCTCTTGCCAAGTAGTAGAGTGTGTTTTCTTTACAAGTTTCATGACTTGGTGAAGTTGGAGCTTGATCTAGCGATGTCTCGACGTAGATCATCTTCGGCATCGTCGTCGATGACCTAGCCCGCTTTTTCTCCGATGAAGCCGACGCTAGAGCCCAAGATCCGATTTGTACAGCGAGGAGACATCATCGCGGAGCCATGGAGGTGGAGAACCGGATCTACAAAGGTTGTATTTCCGTTTACTCTTAGTAATGTAGTTTACTAGTTCTAGTTTTCGCCTATATATCTAGCCAACGATCTAGTCTAGGGTTTCTCGGCACCGTAAAATATGAAATTGGCATGGTTGATGCCTTGTGAGACTTCATTAGCGTGCCTAGGAACCCTACAATTTCATCTCCTTTTCACAAGTTTGCGCCCTTTCGGGTTTTCACAAACTCGCCGGCAGTGCTGCTGTTTTTACTTACGGAGCCCTTTTTAGGTTTTCATCCGTGCCTGTTTGCTTGTGGACATACCTTTTTTTTTTGGAAAGCTGGTGGGACTTTAAAAGTAGTCTCACCGGCAGAACTTGGGAGAGATTGGGATTGTTTTACGCCCGTGGATTGTATACGGTTTTGCAGGATGTATGATCCAGACCGTAGGGCCGGAAAAAATTCGAGATTTTGTTGGCGCATTCGCCGTTGGGGTATGGGGGTTGGAATTTGGTTGGCGTCTGCATCGCTGCACTGGAATATGGTACCAGGAGCGACTCATCATTCGCCATTGGGATTTGAGTTTGGAATTTGGTTGGCGTCTGCATCGCTGCACTGAAATATGGTACCAGGAGCGACTCATCATTCGCCATTTGGGGACTTGGAATTTGGATCTTGTTTGGCATCAGCATTGCTGCACTGGAATAATGCCAGGAGCAACTCATCATTTGCCTTGGGAGGACTTGGGATTTGGGTTTTTGGTCGACATCAGCACCGCTAACACTGAAGCGAAATGCCAGGAGCGACTCATCATTTGCCATTGCCCGTTGGGGAACGATGGCTTAGGAGACAGGTTTGGGTCCCTATCACCTAAGGCTTTTCAATTTTATGAGCCATGAGGGTCTCATAAAAGCATTTTCTCCCTACGAGTCGAGAGGATCTCGCAGGTGTATGTTCTCCTTAGGAATCGTGAGGATTCCTAAGTGTGTTGCTCTTTTGTGAGTCGTAAGGATCTCACGCAGGGGTTTTCTCCTCACAAGGTCGAGAGGACTTTGCAAGTGTATTTCATCTCTTTTCACGAGTTTGCGCCCTTTCAGGTTTTCACAAACTCGCCGGCAGCCCTGCTGTTTTTACTTAAGGAGCCCTTTCGGGTTTTCATCCGTGCCCGTTTTGCTTGTGGATATACCTTTTTTTTGTCGCTGGTAGGACTTTAAAAGTAGTCTCACCGGCAAGATTTGGGAGCGATAGGGGTCGTTTATACCCGTGGATTGTATACGGTTTTGCAGCATGTATGATCCAGACCGTAGGGCTGGTGTGCTCAGTTCGCCTGAGACTTGGAGCATTCACGCGTAGTATTTCTTGAGATATCAGCCATTGATGGGTGGCATGAGCCTTTTGTAGGGTTAATAGGCACTCTTGTGAAGGTTCATAAGGCATCAAACATGCCCGGATTAAAATTTAGACGTGCCGAACAACCCAAAGCCGGGATCTTTGCTAGATTATTAGGGTTTAACATGCAAGATGATAACTTTTTATCTAAGTGTGAGGGATTACAACCTTTGT
Organism: Agapanthus africanus; assembly: GCA_030015575.1. Lineage (NCBI taxonomy): Eukaryota > Viridiplantae > Streptophyta > Magnoliopsida > Asparagales > Amaryllidaceae > Agapanthus > Agapanthus africanus. The sequence goes on along the minus strand of JASDDO010000001.1, from coordinate 315,387,309 downwards.
AGTCCGCTCCTTCGCTTCACAAGCTCCGAGTAGAAGTCCCTTTGCCGCGATCCACGATCTCCCGGACTCATGAGAGGCTCCACGACTCGAACGATCCATGCTAGCTTGAAGTATTCCAAATCTCCGATGATCTACCTCGTAGTTGCAAAGACTCAAGCTTTCTCACTCTAAAGAGATGAACACACTAATCTCATGGGCTAGATGAGATGAGGATGAGAGAGTAGTATTTTTGCTTTCTTTTTATATCATTTTCTCATATTTATTCATCACTTAAAGATTTTCTAGTAAGCTTTTCAAGAGAGAAGAAGATGATAATGGAAAATCAATAATAAGATTAATCCTTTTGTGATGAATAGAATGAAAGCTATATGATTGATTTATTAACCATGGTCAAGGATGAGTGGCTAGGATTTAGTAGAGAATAAACTAGAGTTAGGGTTTGGTTGGGTTAAAGAATGTGTCATCCTAAAATATCTTAAGAATGACAAAAGAAAAAGCTTCTAGAAGGTGCATGAAGCATCTAACCCCAATCAAACCCTAACCTCAATTAATCATCCTTAAACATGTTTAACAATTAATCATATCATGTCACAATAATATATATCACATATATATTATATATTTGTAACAAAAGAAAATAATACAATTAACATATATCGCATATATATCAATGTATCATCCAGTGAGAAAATGAAATAATAAAGCGAGCCAATATTAGATAATGTAATAATATATCATATATATTATTATACATTAAATCATCGAATCAACACTTGATCCGACGATCCGGCTATATCGAATATTACCGACTAATATATCATGTACCGATTCATCGAATCAACACTTGATCCGATGACCCGGTTCATAACTAAATATCGCGAGAATATAATACGGTATCCCATATCGCATTATTCTCGGTCCTGCACATATCACATATGTGCCTCTACTCCGTTTCGCCTGAGCCAAGAAACCTCTGTGTAGGACTCTAAAGAATCGTCAATACGCCAGTAGCAGGTGATGATCATATCAAACACCCACAAGCTGCAAGCGGTCAGCTAAACGTAACAGCCACCCAGGTATTGAGCGATCAGAAGATCAACAAGCTAGCCTGTGCGTTCTCCTGTGAATCCATTCAGTAACACTCCCGTACAGTCCGGTCTGTTCGTCTGATATGTCGCATATCAAGTCTACGGGTGGTATACGTCAGACCCCAGTAACCGATAAGTCGTGTCGATGTGTGGCTCATAACGGGTCGAGAAACTACTAGTAACACTTACCAGTAAATCTCTATATCAGCCCTGGCCAGGGACTTCCAGTTATAGCCAATCGAACACAGCACAACATCAACTCCCTATACCGGGAGAGACGAATCCCCTCCTATCGCTCATTGCCTCCATGTGATTCGGGACTGTACCCAAAAGCCACCGTTTTGCACGCCCTCTTGGACGTGGTAAGGTGGAAATCAAAGCACAGTGGGAATCACACAAGACTCTATGACGATCTCGGGTCTACAGACTACCCTGTACCAGTGTCACCGGAGAACTGCCATCTGACGTGTCGTATATCACCATCTGGGAGTTCTCGGCGAGTCCGTCCAGTGTACCCAGTCTCTACTGAGCACCCGTACACCATCTCTGATGTCTAACACCGATGGATATGGGATCATCCATCGCCCATCATATGGGTCAAGATGCGTATACGCTAGTCTACTCTGGTGTATCGATGCCCTGTCTCGATATACCCTCGACTAGGAACAGTTATAGGATGTACTCATCGACTACCGCGGCCCCACTAGTATGATCTCATCATAGTCCCAGTAGTCGAGTACAGATCCTAAGGGCTTTATCAACATGTGAGAGTAAAACAGTAAACCAATACAAGTCAACATGTTAAGATAAAGTGAAACCAAATAGCATACTATCATGACGAGCAAGAAAGTCATCTCTATATATATCCAAGCATCCATTATAATATACATCATATGTACAACAATGGCCTCTAGGGCATATACATAACTAACACCTTTCTCCCTCGGCACTTATTAGTTAGTAGGATCCTCCGTCGAACATTTTCTCGATGACGTATGGTCTTTCCCAGTTTAGCTCGAATTTTCCCTTGGCATGTCGATTGGGGATGATCGGTCTTTTGAGGACTAACACCAATTCACCTTTCTTGAAAGCGCGGAGATGGGTTATCTTGTCATAGGCCCGTGACATTTGGGCTCGGTATAGCTCCAGATTTTGCTGCACCATGAGCCTCTTTTCTTCGAGGGCGTCGAGCACTTCAAGTCGAAGGAGCACGTTTTCCTCCTCCGTCAACTCGTGCTGGACGGCCATTCTTAAGCTTGGAACTTCGACTTCGAGGGGGAGGACCGCCTCCACTCCAAAGAGCAATGAATATAGAGTGGACTGAGTTGGAGTACGGTGCGTGGTACGATATGTCCACAATGCCTTGTGAAGTTTGAGATTTCAGTCTCTCTTGTTGGCTGAAGTATTTTTCCTCAGGAGATTGCATAGAGTCTTATTGAAGGCTTCGGCTAGCCCATTGGCCCTTGGATTATAGATGGAGGAATATCTCCAGTCTATCTTGTGCTGAGTAGCGAACCTTGAGACATTGAAGCTCTTGAAAGAAGGCCCGTTGTCAGAAATGATTCTTCTTGGTGTACCGAAGCGGTATAGAATATTATGTTGGAAGAATGTCAGAATATCTTTTGTCTTGACTTCTTTTAGCGGGACAGCTTCAGCCCATCTGGAGAAGTAGTCTGTCGCGGCCAGTATAAACCGGTGGCCTTTGGATGACGGACGATCAATTGGACCAACTATGTCGGTTCCCCAGACTTCGAAGGGCCACGACGCCACCGTAGGATGCAACGGATTAGGGTGCATGTGAATGAAATCATCGTGAATTTGGCAGATATAACATTTCTTTGCATGCTCTCCGCAATCCCGTATCATGGTGGGCCAGTAATACCCAAGCCGTTTAATTTGAAGTCGCATCTTGGGGCCAGATTGGTGAGCACCGCAAACGCCCGAGTGAATTTCTTTCATGACCTTTTGGGCTTCGGCCAATGACAGACACCTGAGCCAGAGTTGGTCATATGACCTGCGGTACAGCGTGTCATTTACAAACACGTGTCGGAGAGCTCTCTTCTTCAGCTGAACCCTCGCAGACCTTCCTTCGGGCAGCTTGTCGTATCGGAAGTACTCTATGAAGGGTTCTCTCCAATCGGGCTCGTTTTGAACGATCGAAGCTTATTCGGCGGGACTGCTCTTCTGTTCCGCGCTTTCCTCTTCTTGTAGAGAGACAGGGGGTAGAATTTGCCGGCTCCTGACTGTGATCAGAATTTCGTCCATGTCAGGATTAGCCAGCTCCTTAGCTAAGCGAGCGAGTACGTCAGCCTTTCCGTTCAACGCTCTAAGGACTCTCATTAGTTCAATGTGAGTGAACCGTTTCATGAGTTCCACCACCCGGCTTCTGTACCGAACTAACTCGGGTTTGTATATCTTATAGTCGCCGCTTACTTGGTTGATGACCAGCTGGGAGTCACCGTAAACCCATAGCCGAAGGATTTCCATTTCTATGGCGAACTCCAAACCAGCTATCAGAGCTTCATACTCGGCCTCATTGTTTGTGCGAGGCTCAGTGAGAGCAAAAGAACGCCGTAGGGTTCCCATTGATGGCGTGATGAACACCAATCCTATCCCTGCTTTTATCTCCGGGATGCTTGATTTACTGGAGGTCCTTATCGATGAGGCCCCATCGAAGTAGGGCTTCCAACATGGCTCGTCATTCTCGAGATGCAACACTTGTTCGTCGGGTAACTCGCAATTGAGTGGTGACCCTTCTGGTATGGGATGAGCAGCGAGAAAGTCTGCAAGAGCTTGCCTTTTTACTGCTTTCTGAGGAGTATAAACTATGTCAAACTCAAGTAGCATGACAGCCCATCTTGCCATTCTGCCGGCTAGGCTTGCTTTGGTCATCAAGTGTTTGAGCGGGTCGACCTTGGAGATCAGCATAACCCGATGAGCGAGCAGATAGTGCCTCAGCTTCTTCACAGCAAATATCAGAGCCAGGCATTGCTTTTCGATCGGGGAATAGTTGTGTTCTGCCCCGACTAAAGTTCGACTGAGGTAGTAGAGAGCATTTTCTTTTCCCTCCTCATTCTTCTGGGCAAGGAGCGCACCGAGTGACTTGGTTTATTTGGAATGGGAGCGGCTAGCACTGGAGGGTGCAACAAGTACTGTTTGATGCTTTCGAACGCTGCTTGACATTCGGCATCCCAGATAAAAGGAGCTCCTTTCTTCATGAGCTTTGAGAAGGGCCTACATCTTCCCGATAAATTTGAGATAAACCTCCGTATATACGCGAGCTTGCCTTGAAATGATCTCAGCCGCGTCAGACTCTTTGGAGGGGGCATCTCCATGATGGCCTTTATCTTTGATGGGTCAACTTCGATCCCTCGATGCCGGACAATAAAGCCCAGGAATTTTCCCGATGACACGCCAAAAGCGCACTTCAGAGGATTCATCTTCAGATCGTATTCCCTCAGTCTGGTGAGTGTTAGTTGTATGTATGCCCTAGAGGCCAGTATTGTACAGATCATGTATATTATATTGGATGCTTGGACATATATAGAAATGACTTTCTTGCTCGATATGATAGTATGCTATCTGGTTGCTCTTTATCTTAACATGTACACTTGTCTCTTTAAACTGTCTTATAGTTACATGTTGGTAAAGCCCTTAGGATGTGTACTTGACTACCTGGACTATGATGCAGATCATACTAGTGGGGACATGGTAGTCCATAGGTACATCCTTCAAGGTCCCTAGTCGTGGGTGTGTCGAGACGGGGCATCGATATACCAGTGTAGACTAGCGTATACGCTTCTCGACCCATGAGATGGGCGATGGATGATCCCATATCCATTGGTGTTTGACATCAGAGATGGTATACGGGTGCTCAGTAGAGACTGGGTACACTGGACGGACTCGCCGAGAACTCCCAGATGGTATTATACCTCACGTCAGATGGCAGTTCTCAAGTGACACTTGTGCAGGTTAGTCTGTAGACCCGAGATCGTCATAGAGTCTTGTGTGATTCCCACTGTGCTTTGATCTCCATCTTACCACGTCCATGAGGGCGTGCAAAACGGTGGTCTTTGGGTACAGTCCCGAGTCACATGGAGGCAATGAGCGATAGGAGGGGTTTCGTCTCTCCCGGTATTGGGGGTTGATGTTGCGCTATGCTCGATTGGCCGTAACAGGGAAGTCCCTGGCCAGGGCTGATCAGAGATTTGCTGGTAAGTGTTACCAGTAGTTTCTCGACCCGTTATGAGCCTCACATCGGCACGACTTATCGGTTATTGGGGTCTGACGTTTACCACCCCTAGACTTGATATGCGACGACGAACAGACCGGACTGTACGGTAAGTGTTACTGGTTGGATTCACAGGAGTGTGAGCGGGCTAGCTCGTCGATCTTCTGATCGCTCAAACCCGGATGGCCGTTACGTTTAGCAGACCGCTTGCGACTTGTGGGTGCTTGATATGATCATCATCTGCTGCCGGCGTATTGACGAGTCTTTAGAGTCCTACACAGAGGTTTCCTGGCTCAAGTGAAACGAAATAGGAGCGCATATGAGATATGTGCAGGACCGAGAATAATGCGTGTATGTGATACCGTATTTCATTCTCGCGATGAATGTATCGATTGGTTATATGCGATATAACCTAGATATCGAATCAAGGATTGATTCGATAAGCCGATACATAGGATACTAGTCGGTTGTATGCGATATGACCGGATCGTTAAATCAAGTGTTGATTTAATGATTTAATGTATAATTATATATTTGATATATTACTTTGCATTAACTAGTATTGGTTCACTTTAAATGGATTTTCTCACTTGATGTGCAAGTTGTATATGTGATATACTTTTGTGCACATGTTTGTATCATATTTGATGATACTTGCTCATTTGGTTAAGTGTAAAGAATTAAACCTTGGTTAAGTAAATGGTTAGGGTTTTTATTTATTCATTCATTTATCTTTTTAATTTGGATTAAAAAGAAATTGCAAAAGAAAACAAAATGGTTTCTATCATTCTTGAAGCTTGTTGAAGCTTCATGAAGCTTTGACCAAAGTGACCATTTTATCTTCATGCTTAACCCTAACCATTCATCTAACCTTAGTCAATTCTCTACACCTAACCATAGTTCATATTATGATAAGTATTCGTTTATTTTGCATTTTAAAATGAGATACTTATCATATTCTATCTTGAGCTTCTTCTTCTTCTTTAAGAAAAGCTTGCCACCATTAATGGCATGTTGAGCAAAAGTGTGAGAAATCCAATTCTAAAGTGAACCCACCTCCTATTTCTTCACCCTCTACCTCTTGCCAAGTAGTATATGGTGTTTTCTTCACAAGTTTCACAACTTGGTGAAGTTGGAGCTTGATCTTGTGTAACCTCGACGTAGATCATCTTCGGCATCGTAGCCGACGACTGTTTCGCTCATTTCTCCGATGAAGCCGATGCGAGAGTCCGGGATTCGAGATGGACAGCGAGGGGACAACTACGTGGAGCTAAGGAAGTGGATAACCGGATCTACAAAGGTTGTAGTTTCCTACTTTTAGTTAAGTTGTTAACTAGTTTCCTTTTTCGCCTAAAATTCTAGTTGATGATCCACATTAGGGTTTCTCGGCACTCATAAAATTTGAAATTGGCATGGTTGATGACTTGTGAGACCTCTATTGTGTGCCTAGGAACCCTACAGTGGTATCAGAGCTTAGCTAGAGCCTTAGGCGAAGTGTAGACGACGTTTGAAACCCGATCGAACCGAAACCCTAAAAACCTAAGAGCTCTCTGGACTTTTTCTAAAAACTGGGTTTTTTCCAGATTAAAAATGATTAAAAAATTCAGCAGGGAATTCTAAGAATTACGGTGCAAATTTTTCAAAATGAAGAGTCCAAAGTGCGGCGGAACCGCGGCAAAAGCCTAGCTTCTGCCGCTGTTCCGCGGCCTGATCATGACGTCATCCTTCCCTGTTTGCACAGTAATTCCTATTTTAATATGCTGAGTTTTCTGGGAATTTTTAAATTGACTCAAGAGTTGAGTGTTCTGGGGTTGCATTGGAAATCGATGATTCGATCGGATTATCAAACTTTGTCTATGTGTTTTTCCGGATAATTTTCGAATATGTTAAAAAGTTCGACCGGATATAAATACCCAACTTTTTCCCTGCCGGAAAATATCAAAGTGTTGGATTTTTCTGTGGTTTAAGGACATTCTGAGTAGTGCAAGTAACGCGATGGTCCCTCTAGAAGACAACAAACCTTAACTCGATTATGTGACCGTCTTGAACTGCCCTTTGAACCGTCGGGTTTGGGGCAGTACGGCGTGCCACATGTGAGGCGTTGGCTTGACCCTTCTACGGCTAGACCGTTGGTACTGAGGCATGAAGTGAATGTCATTAAACATTATTTCATGTGTTGAACGGTCTCGGGAAAACTTGGGTGTTCGAATGTTCAATCGGAAAGTTTAATATTTTCTATTTATCCGGAATGGGATACAATAATTGGAATTCACAAACAGTTATGAGATAACTGAATGAATGTTATAAATCTAGCGGTTTAGTCTCACTTGATATTGAAAAGAGTTTTCGATAATGGGACTAAAATGCGGGGTTTATAATTGTTAGGCATGTGATGTCTAAGTATTTCATTTGATTAGGTATGCGATGTCTAATGAGGTTGTGGATTCCAACTGTTGTAGTTTTACACTTTCTTTTCTGTGACCGTAAGTGTAATATGTGATATCGCCGGTTTCGTTGCTATATGTCAACGACAATTGGGATGTGCATATTTACTTACGTTGATGACATGTGATGTTATGTGTTGCTGAATATGTTATATTGGATTGTCGTGTTTGAATAGCCGGGGGTTTTTATGTGAGATGAGTGTTTTTCATTTTTCATTCATGTAAAAACTTGTATGTAATATTCTTTTATTGGAGCACTTCCAGGTTGCGGAAGTTGTCACCTTTTGTATATTATTTACTTTTCCGCATTAGGATAGACCCAAGGAGGGGAGCACAAGTAACCGGGTTCTAGGGTCCAGTGGGAGACCATCTCGAGGAGTCGAGTCCGGGTCTCCTAACCCTAGAATTGGTAGGGTTGCTTGCCGCTCTCATAGGGGTCTAGGGGTGTGGGATTGGCTATTCATCACGACCGTGGAATCCGTGTTTTATACTGGCTCGTATTGAAAACACGGACGTCCTAGTATATCCAATGTTTCATATGTTTTTTCTGCTGCGATATCTGTGATGTGATCATGTGATGTTCTGTGATAGATACAGTATATAGTATATATGATATATTATATAGACGTTACTTATGTTTTTCACCCGCACTAGCCCTGCCCTGCTCTGTCGTTAGTTACCTAACCTAACGGTGCACGAGGGGACATCCAGGCGAATGCGGATGGCATAAGTGTACGTCGTATTTATCTGTGATGTTTAGGTGACTTAAATGATGGGACTTCGTTAATGTGATTAATGAAAGAAAAGAAACCTAAGATGTTGTAGAATCAAATTTTAAATAAAACAGGTAGCTACAGTTCTTGCTTTGCATAGCGGTATATATGATATACCCTGCACCTTATTCGATGAGGAAAGGACCGAGATCCCTTCACCAGGAGTGACTCCTTTAGCAATAACTGGCAGATGCTACACACTCGGTTTGACTTTTAATTGCTTCTATAGTTTCTGCTTTGCACAGTGATATATATGATATATCCCGCACCTCATTCGACGAGGAAAGGGCCGACGATCCCTTTACCGGGAGTGACCCCTTTAGCAAAACTAGAAAAGCCTCAAAATCACTCCATTTCAAAACTTCATTTGATTCTACAACGATATCAAGTTCTTTACGCTCATGGTTTTTCTGAAAAACCTGCGTAGCCCTCCGTCATTTCAGATAGATATTATTTAGTATTCGTACTATGTTTGTTGACTTAGTCAAGGCATAGTGTACGGTAGCTAAATAATGTTTATCTGTTACAACATGAGATGTGATTGGATTAGGGCATTCGCACGGCCTTGTTGACTCAGTCAAGGGTCGTACGGGTGGGTTTAATTCAATCGAGAAATGCACGAGTTGAACTTGACTAGCGATTTATGGTTTGTTGACTTAGTCAAGGTCATAGATCGCTAGGGGCAAAAGCATTATTGGGAATTTCAAGTGTTGAAATTTGCAATGAGATTGCATACCTTCTATGAGATAGTTGGATCCCGATACCCACTGCGAGTAAGAGTTACTCCTGGGAGAGTTTTACACATTACAATTAGCCGATCAAGTAGGTGTCTAGAAAGGTGTCAACGGGGTTACGCCTCTGGGAAAACGAGGTTTACATTAATTAGGTTCGTGCGAAAGCACGGGGGACCTCCCTCAAAGTACCGACACTGGGCTGGCTGAAAGATTGGCGAACTTGTAGTGTGTAATTAATCCCGGCTAGTCTTTCCTTTTATGGTTTGAAGGAAGATTTGATAAAAACCAGTGGGAGTCATCCTGATTAGATAAGATAATAACCAATCTGATCTTGCACGAGCTTACGCTAGAGTGTTTTCTTCTCTCTCTCTCCAGGTAGCGACCATGTCATGCCCTAATAAAGATAATAATATGGATGTATTGACCGAACCCGCATATTATACTGTGCAGGGGAACGTTGGACCCGTTCTTTCTTATAAGAGTTATAAGACTGAACAGGAAATAGGAGAATATCTAGATTCTCAAGCCGCCCAAAAGAACATGCATGTTGATGCATCTTCTTCGGGTGTGTTAGTTATTGAGAACTGTTTTTCAGTTCACCCTACGTCCTGGGTATTAGATACCGGATCAGGATCCCACATATGTAAGCAGTTACATGGGCTACGGAAAGGTAGAGAACTGGGTAAAGGTAATCATTCCGTTCAAGTAGGGAATGGGACAAATGTTGCAGCCAAAGCTGTTGGCATATATCACCTGGTATTACCAAATGGTGATACACTAGTTCTGAATGAGTGCTATAATATACCGAACATGATGTGCAACATTATATCAGTCTCTTTATTAAGTAAAGAAGGATATAATTTTATAGTAAAGGATAATGTTATGAACATATTCCTAGATCAAAAGTTGATTGCATCAGGCTCGTTACATAATGGCATATTCATTCTCAATCAAAATACAGTCCTCAATATACAAAACACACATAAGAGGAAAAGCTCAGAAATGAACGAATCCTTCTTGTGGCACTGTAGACTTGGTCATATCAATGAGACACGACTAGCTAAGTTATATAAGAATGGATATTTGAATTCATTCGAATTATCATCTTATGACACTTGCCATTCATGTCTCAAAGGAAAGATGACCAAAACTCCATTTACGGGACACGGAGAAAGAGTTACTGAACTCTTGGGACTGATACATAGTGATGTATGCGGTCCTATGTCTACACATGCCAGAAATGGTTCTTCCTACTTCATTACATTCACTGACGATCTCTCTAGATACGGGCATGTGTTCCTGTTGAAACACAAGTCTGAAGTTTTTGAGAAATTCAAAGAATATAAGCACGAGGTAGAGAACCAAACGGGCAAAAGCATTAAGATTCTTCGATCTGATCGAGGAGGTGAATACTTAAGCATTGAATTCCTGGATTATCTAAAAGAGAATGGGATTCTCTCTCAGCTTACTCCACCTTATACACCACAGCACAATGGTGTATCAGAACGAAGAAATCGCACCCTATTAGATATGGTGCGCTCAATGATGAGCAATGCTGAGTTACCTATTTCTTTTTGGGGGTATGCGCTTGAGACAGCCATATACCTGTTGAATCTGGTTCCGTCTAAATCTGTACCTACCACACCATATGAGATATGGAGTGGGAAGAGACCATATTTTAAACGAATTAAGATATGGGGTTGTCCGGCCTATGTCAAAAAGCAAAATCCAGACAAACTCGAGGCACGATCAGTTCTTTGCAAGTTTGTAGGATATCCAAAGAATTCTCAAGGATATTTTTTCTACCAAGCTGAGGAACAAAGAGTGTTTGTTGCTCAACATGCCACCTTTTTGGAAAGGGAATTTCTCGCAAAAGAAATTAGTGGCAAAGAGGTAGAGCTGGAAGAGGTTCCAGCACCACAAACTACAACTAATGATTTAGTAGAACCAGAGGATTCAGTAGTACCCGACGAACCCCAGCCTCTCCGCCGATCTAGTAGGGTTTCTCGTCCACCTGAGAGATACTACGGTTTTCTCATTGACGGTGGAAGCGAAGATTGCATCATGGAGGATGATGACCCAACTAGCTTCGAGCAGGCCATCACGAGTAGGGACTCAGTGAAATGGCTGGATGCTATGCGGTCCGAGATGGAATCCATGTACACCAACAAAGTATGGACTTTGGATGTTGCTCCTGAAGGGGTAAAACCCATCGGGAGCAAGTGGATCTTCAAGAAAAAACTTGATGTAGATGGGAAAGTGGAGACTTTCAAAGCTAGACTTGTAGCAAAGGGTTTTCGTCAAAGACCAGGTGTGGACTATGACGAAACCTTTTCTCCAGTGGCTATGCTTAAATCCATCCGGATCATGCTTGCCATCGCTGCATATCATGATTACGAAATCTGGCAAATGGATGTTAAGACCGCCTTTCTAAATGGTGATTTAGAAGAGTGCGTGTACATGACTCAGCCAGAGGGTCCGAGATGGAATCCATGTACACCAACAAAGTATGGACTTTGGATGTTGCTCCTGAAGGGGTAAAACCCATCGGGAGCAAGTGGATCTTCAAGAAAAAACTTGATGTAGATGGGAAAGTGGAGACTTTCAAAGCTAGACTTGTAGCAAAGGGTTTTCGTCAAAGACCAGGTGTGGACTATGACGAAAACTTTTCTCCAGTGGCTATGCTTAAATCCATCCGGATCATGCTTGCCATCGCTGCATATCATGATTACGAAATCTGGCAAATGGATGTTAAGACCGCCTTTCTAAATGGTGATTTAGAAGAGTGCGTGTACATGACTCAGCCAGAGGGCTTCGTAGACAGTGGGAGCAGCGGGAAGGTGTGCAAGCTGCTTAAATCTATTTATGGATTAAAGCAAGCATCGCGGAGTTGGAACATCTGCTTTGACGTCGTTATCAAAGAGTTTGATTTCGTCAAAAACCCAGATGAACCTTGTATCTACAAGAAGCTAGCAGAGAGTAAGGTGGTCTTCCTCGTATTGTACGTGGACGACATACTCTTGATAGGAAATGATATTCCTATGCTGCAATCGGTCAAGCTCTTCTTATCACAAAGATTCTCAATGAAAGATCTTGGTGATGCCTCCTGCATATTGGGAATCAGGATCTATAGAGATAGATCCAAACGGATATTGGGATTGTCCCAATCCAGGTACATTGACACCATACTAAAGAGGTTTAGTATGGATGAATCCAAGCGTGGGAACTTGCCCACAATCTTTGGAGTCACTCTCTCCAAAGAGATGTCTCCCAAGACTGATTTGGAGAGAGCTCGTATGAAAGGGATACCCTATGCTTCGGCTGTAGGCTCTATCATGTACGCGATGCTATGTACCAGACCCGATGTAGCATACTCACTAAGTGTAGTGAGCAGGTATCAAGCTGATCCTGGAGAGAGTCACTGGACAGCTGTGAAGAGCATTCTCAAGTACTTACGAAGGACTAAAGAGATACTCTTGGTGTATGGTAACGGAGAACTCCAAGTGGAGTCCTTTACCGATTCGAGCTTCCAGAGTGATAAGGACGACTCTAAGTCGCAGTCGGTATTTGTCTTTACCCTTTACGGAGAGGCGGTTAGCTGGAAGAGTTCCAAGCAGGAAACCGTGGCAGACTCGACGATGGAGGCTGAATACATCGCTGCCAACGATGCTGCTAAAGAGGCTGTCTGGATCAAGAAGTTCATTACTGAACTTGGAGTGGTTCCATCCATTGAGCATCCAATACCTTTGTATTGCGATAACAATGGAGCGGTGGCTTTGGCCAAGGAACCTAGGTCCCATCAGCGATCCAGGCATATTCTGAGGCGGTATCACCTGATCCGGGAGATAGTTGATCGCCGGGAGATCGAGGTCAGGAGGGTTGACACGAAGAACAACACGGCGGATCCACTCACGAAGGCCATTCCCCAGATACAGTTTGAGAGACTCTTCGGGATGCTCGGTATGCGATACTACAGCAGCTGGCCCTAGTGCAAGTGGGAGATTGTTAGTTGTATGTATGCCCTAGAGGCCAGTATTGTACAGATCATGTATATTATATTGGATGCTTGGACATATATAGAGATGACTTTCTTGCTCGATATGATAGTATGCTATCTGGTTGCTCTTTATCTTAACATGACACTTGTCTTTTTAAACTGTCTTATAGTTACATGTTGGTAAAGCCCTTAGGATGTGTACTTGACTACCTGGACTACGATGCAGATCATACTAGTGGGGACATGGTAGTCCATAGGTACATCCTTCAAGGTCCCTAGTCGTGGGTGTATCGAGACGGGGCATCGATATACCAGTGTAGACTAGCGTATACACTTCTCGAGCCATGCGATGGGCGATGGATGATCCCATATCCATTGGTGTTTGACATCAGAGATGGTATACGGGTGCTCAGTGGAGACTGGGTACACTGGACGAACTCTCCGAGAACTCCCAGATGGTATTATACCTCACGTCAGATGGCAGTTCTCAGGTGACACTTGTGCAGGTTAGTCTGTAGACCCGAGATCGTCATAGAGTCTTGTGTGATCCCCACTGTGCTTTGATCTCCACCTTACCATGTCCATGAGGGCGTGCAAAACGGTGGTCTTTGGGTACAGTCCCGAGTCACATGGAGGCAATGAGCGATAGGAGGGGTTTCGTCTCTCCCGGTATTGGAGGTTGATGTTGCGCTGTGCTCGATTGGCCGTAACAGGGAAGTCCCTGGCCAGGGCTGATCAGAGATTTGCTGGTAAGTGTTACCAGTAGTTTCTCGACCCGTTATGAGCCTCACATCGGCACGACTTATCGGTTATTGGGGTCTGACGTTTACCACCCCTAGACTTGATATGCGACATATCAGACGAACAGACCGGACTGTACGGTAAGTGTTACTGGTTGGATTCACAAGAGTGTGAGCGGGCTAGCTCGTCGATCGTCTGATCGCTCAATACCCGGATGGCCGTTACGTTTAGCAGACCGCTTGCGGCTTGTGGGTGCTTGATATGATCATCATCTGCTGCCGGCGTATTGACGAGTCTTTAGAGTCCTACACAGAGGTTTACTGGCTCAAGCGAAACGAAATAGGAGCGCATATGAGATATGTGCAGGACCGAGAATAATGCGTGTATGTGATACCGTATTTCATTCTCGCGATGAATGTATCGATTGGTTATATGCGATATAACCTAGATATCGAATCAAGGATTGATTCGATAAGCCGATACATAGGATACTAGTCGGTTGTATGCGATATGACCGGATCGTTAAATCAAGTGTTGATTTAATGATTTAATGTATAATTATATATTTGATATATAACTTTGCATTAACTAGTATTGGTTCACTTTAAATAGATTTTCTCACTTGATGTGCAAGTTGTATATGTGATATACTTTTGTGCATATGTTTGTATCATATTTGATGATACTTGCTCATTTGGTTAAGTGTAAAGAATTAAACCTTGGTTAAGTAAATGGTTAGGGTTTTTATTTATTCATTCATTTATCTTTTTAATTTGGATTAAAAAGAAATTGCAAAAGAAAACAAAATGGTTGCTATCATTCTTGAAGCTTGTTGAAGCTTCATGAAGCTTTGACCAAAGTGACCATTTTGTCTTCATGCTTAACCCTAACCATTCATCTAACCTTAGTCAATTCTCTACACCTAACCATGGTTCATATTATGATAAGTATTCATTTCTTTTGCATTTTAATCTGAGATACTTATCATATTCTATCTTGAGCTTCTTTTTCTTCTTTAAGAAAAGCTTGCCACCATTAATGGCATGTTGAGCAAAAGTGTGAGAAATCCAATTCTAAAGTGAACACACCTCCTATTTCTTCACCCTCTACCTCTTGCCAAGTAGTATAGGGTGTTTTCTTCACAAGTTTCACAACTTGGTGAAGTTGGAGCTTGATCTTGTGTAACCTCGACGTAGATCATCTTCGGCATCGTAGCCGACGACTGTTCCGCTCATTTCTCCGATGAAGCCGATGCGAGAGTCCGGGATTCGAGATGGACAGCGAGGGGACAACTACGTGGAGCTAAGAAAGTGGATAACTGGATCTACAAAGGTTGTAGTTTCCTACTTTTAGTTAAGTTGTTAACTAGTTTCCTTTTTCGCCTAAAATTCTAGTTGACGATCCGTATTAGGGTTTCTCGACACTGATAAAATTTGAAATTGGCATGGTTGATGCCTTGTGAGACCTCTATTGTGTGTCTAGGAACCCTACAGTGAGAACGGTCCTAAGATCTTGGATATGATCGGCCTTGGTTTTAGTCTTGACGACCAGATCATCAACATAACATTTGACGATTTTATGAATTAGGTCATCAAAGATATTGGTCATTGCCCTTTGATATGTAGCACCTGCGTTCTTCAGTCCGAAGGGCATTACCTTGTAGCAATATATTCCTATCGGGGTTCAAAATGCTGTGTGTTTCTCATCCTCAGGCGACATCTTGATCTGATTATATCCAGACGAGCCATCCATAAAGGTGAACAACTCGTAATTTGAGGTGTCACCGACCATCATTTCCATGACCGGTAGCGGAAAGTCGTCTTTAGGACATACCTTGTTGAGGTCCCTGAATCGACACAAACTCGGATCTGCCCATTTTTCTTCTTCACCGGGACTATGCATGCGATCCAGTCCGCATATTTCTCTTCCCTAATGAAGCCGGCATCGATGAGCTTCTTGGTTTCCTCGATGACCTTTTCTTCTAGTTCCCTTCTCATTCTTCGAGGAGCTTGTTTGACTGGCTTAGCATCAGGAGATATAGCCAGCTTATGCACGGCCACTTCAGGGGAAAGGCCAGGCATTTCTTTGTATGTCCACGCGAAGCAATCGACGAACTCATGTAGCAGGGCAATTATCTGCTCTTTCATTTCCTCCGACAAGAGTGAGCTGATGTAGGTCGGCCTTGGATCATCGGGCGTTCCTAAGTCAATCTTGGTTAGCTCGTCAAAGATTGCTTGTCCTCCATCTTCGAGCTCTTGAGGAGCTTCTCCTGGCTCAGTTAGCTCGTCTTCATCATTTAACTCTTCGCTGGCTTCCCTAATATGGGTCATATAGCATGCCTTAGAATCAGGCTGAATGAAACCTATGCCCCGCCTATCTGGAATTCGTCCATCGATGAGTGCTCAGACCTGAGGTAGATGCCACAGCCCTTCGTAAAACTTTGCTTCGGACTCCGTTTGATATAACCGGCATCCGCACTATTTAAAGTATTCCCGCATCTCGGGCGCATAGTATCTGGGATTGAGGACGGCTCTTATGCCTCTCTCATATGGAAGGCACGCGACAGACAAATCGTCCGAGTGCACAACGGGGTTTGACTCATAAAACAGGATGCTTTTCTGCCCACTTTTCCTTCCAGGAACGTAGAAAGTTTTCAGCTGGTCCTCGGTGGAGACTGACAACGCATCGAGCTCTTTGCACATCTGCTCCGGTACCCTTGTGACGGCTAGGAACCCTTCCGCAATTTTGAAGGTCTCTCGTAGTTTCGCTTGTTGCATGGGGGTCCAATTTGCACCGCTGTTGCACGACAGGTCCTCTTCCTCCGACTCTTCAGTGCCGCTGCCAAGATGAGGGCGGACTTTGCTGCTACATGGGCCTTCAGTATCGGATTCGTCCGTATCGCTACCGAAACGAGGGCGAATTTTACGGAAGGACGGACTTCCAGCATCGGACTCATCAGTGTCGCAACCGAAGCGCGGGCGCACTTGGGCATTTTTGCTTTTGAAAGCGATAGTCGGCGCAGATTTGCTTTTGAGTCTTGGGGCCGGTCTATCCTCAGTCAGTTGTGGCTTAGCATTTTGGTGGTTCATGAAGTACCGAGAATCTTCATATCGGACTTCATGCACACCGAACGGCTGGATGTCTCCGTCAATGCATCTTTCTTCGCCATTTTTAGTATACTTCATGCATTGATGGAGAGTTGACGGGACGATGCCGTAATCATGGAGCCACGGCCGTCCCAAGAGAATCTTATAAGACGTGTCGGCGTCGATTACGTATATCTTAGTTTCAGTTTGCAGATCCCCGAATTTGATTGGCAGAACTATGAACCCCAGAACTTGCTGGCAATTTTGGTTAAAGCCTTGAATGACAATCTTTTCCCTTGACAGGTGTCGGACGTCCATTGACAAACTCTTCAGAGTTCGCAAGTTCATGATGTTCACTGAGGACCCCGAATCAATCAATATGCGATTAATTCGATCTCCGTCGCTATACCCGGTCACGTAAAGCGGCCGATTATGCTCAGCTGTTCCC
This sequence comes from Agapanthus africanus, assembly GCA_030015575.1. Taxonomy (NCBI): domain Eukaryota; kingdom Viridiplantae; phylum Streptophyta; class Magnoliopsida; order Asparagales; family Amaryllidaceae; genus Agapanthus; species Agapanthus africanus. Next base: position 315,369,767 of record JASDDO010000001.1, on the reverse strand, counting down.
AGTAGCAAGTCTTCATCCTTAAATGTGACTGCGGCGGCTTGCAAAGTGTACTGAGCTTCTTTCATATTAATTTCCGCAAAGTGAGCCTGATATCGCTCGGGGTTTTGTAGAGCGTGAATGAGAACATCTCTAAGCTCCTTAGGTAGGACCAAAGCGTCGTAGATGCTCAAGAGAGACGGAAGCTTCCGGAGATGAGCCAAGACATTATAATCCACCGAGGAAGGACTTATGTTTTCATCAGCCGGTTCTCTGTCATCTTCTTCATTAGCGACTTATTTTTCCTTCCCTTTTGGGGCGTTGCCCTGATTTGGCTGTAGAGCCTTACCGCTTCTGAGCTGGATTTGATTGGCCTTTGTGGCGAGCTCCTCGTCCTCTTCGGGAAAACAGAGCTCCTCCTCAGAGTCGCTGCCAAGATGGATGGCGTAGCAGGTCACTACTGGGATCTCTTCATTGGAGTCTTCTTCTAACTCCTCCAGAATTTCAGCCGCTTATACAGGGAAGAACTCCTTCAATTGAATCAGAGTTCTTTCTTTCTGTTCATATTCTTCGAGGGAATCGATATATTTTTGAATGGTCGATCTCCCTACAAATTCCTTTTCGCGCCGAGCTGCACTTTTCTTCTTCTTGAGCTTTTTGGATTTTGAGCCTGATGGAGCCGAATCGGCAACTGGTATGGTAGGCTTCTTCTGCCCTTCCCATTCTGTTTTGGGCTCTTTCTGAAGTAGCTTTATCATCTTCTTCGTCTTATTAGATATGTGCGTACTCCACGAAGGCTGCGGTAAGTCAGTTTCGTTTGTCAGGGCAGCGGGTTCAGCTGTCTGCTGCCAGAAGGCTTCAACTTCTGTCTGTATAAAGTTGGCGGTTGCAACTTGATTGTTCACCAACACGCTTTTGGACAGCTCGATCTCTCCGGCCTTGTACTGCTTCTCGACCCAGTCCTTGAAGATATAGCAATCCTCAATCGCATGGTTCACTACTCGGTGGTACGGGCAATACAGGGAATTGTCGGTCATTTTTGCTTCTTGGGGTCTTTTCGACTCCGGCAATTGTAGGCCGTTGTTCAAGGCATCTTTAAATATCTTGCGGACCTTGTCCCTTCTGAAAGAGTAAACCTTATTCTTTTTCTCCTCTAGGGAAGGCCCATCTCCTCCCAGCAATGGCTTTCGAGACCGGTTGGTTTTAGATTCGCCCGCCCTTCGCTTTTCTTCATTGTCGGACGCATTGCAGACATTGGTACTGCTGGAACTCCCGCTTTTACGGTTGTCGTCCCGCTTGCTTTTCCAAGTCTTATCTCTCTGAGAGTCTGGCGGGGACTCTTGTTTCGAGCGTTCCAGCATTTGGACTTTCTTGGTTAGCTCCTGAAATGTCTTGAGACCTGCTGTACACAAGAATGGGACCATCCAATTGCTGAGGTTCTCAATGAGAACGCTGACGGACTGGTCCTGCTCCAGCAGCGGTTCGTATTTGACCGTGAGATTACGCCATCGGGCGATAAGTCAGTGTTGCTTTCATTCTTCCCCGGCTTGGTCCTCACAAGGTCGGCAATGGAGATTTTATCACTGACACTCATGAACCTTTGCCGAAACAGAGACTCCATTTGGGCAAAGGTAATGACGGATCCGTCTGGTATGCTCACGTACCAGTCGAAGGCGACACCGGTCAGGCTGTTGACAAACTGACGAAGAAGGAGCGCGTCATTGCCCGCTGCATTTCCGCATGATGCTTTGAAGTGGGCGACATGCTGATTTGCATTCCCAGTTCCGTCGAATCTTCCGAACTTAGGAATGACATAGCCGCTCGGAAACTCGATCAGATCGTACTGTGCGGGATATGGCCGCCCACTACTGCCAATTTCTTTCTGAGCTTCAGCATCAGTCACCAATGTTTTAACTTTGCTGGTGACCAAATCCATTATCCGATCTTGTGTTCGCGGGATAGTGCCATCTGGGGCCAAGGCATCCCCAGAAGCGGAATGTGGCCGGCTTTCGTGCGGCTCGACCATTCTTGGACCCAAAGAAGAAGGCATTGGCTGCTTCGGATTGTCATCACCCGGCTGATTAGTAGCGACTTGTGCTTGATTGGGAGGTGCTCGAGCAATTTGAGCCGTAAGCTGCATCACAACGTTCGTTAAGTCGTCAATCTTCGAATAGAGCTTGGCCATCTCTTTATCTTTGCTCCTGAGCTATTTTCGAAGCTCTTGAAGCAGCTCTTGCTCCGCAGTCCTGGGGCGGAAAGTCGGCTCTTCCTCGCTGTCCGAGCTTGACTCTGCATGGACCGAGGGGTCTTTCTGCCTATCATCCTCATCGAGAGGGTTTTCTTCATCCAGCGGAGGCGGCTGTTCTTGGGTAGCGACGACCACATTCAAGCCGGATTGGGCTTGGGATGTGGTGGCCCCATCCTTGCTTTTGCTGCGAAGGTTGTCGCTGGGGCGCCCGCCCGCCATATAGACCGTATGGATAATATATCCAGCCGTCTTTTTATTATCGGCGGCTGATTTCACAGATCACTGCCTTGACCCCCATGCTTCAGTAGCGGGCAGTCGATTGATGGCTGATGGCCTAGACGGATTCTTGAATGGTGCTGGCACTTCTTTTCTGGATTTGCCCCGCTGCTTTCGCGCGACACAGAGCGCCTGATAGACTCTTGAAGAGACAGTGTCATACTTTTTCTGTTGAGACCGGGACACGTCTCTTTGTAGCGACGTTCGGACCGCTGTCTTCTTGATTCTGGCGGTCATGGCATTTTTCTAAACCCACTTCAGAGGCTCGAAGGAATTGCTGATTCTTATGTCCGACTCAGCCGTCGTCGCGGGACGACCCTGCACTTGGAACTTCACAAGATTCTATTTGGCCGAAGCCCTGGCCCTCTTGTTGGCTCGATACCTGAGCCGCTTCTGCCTTAACTTTTCTGTTCTAAGCACCTGGCAGACTTCGGCTCTTTGGGAAGACGCCGCAGATCGGGCGATGGAGGGCTTTGGAGATACGCTCGATTGTGCATTTGTTGGAGTCATCGCCTGAGCTCCTCCGCAACATTTGATGTTGCCCTTTGTACCGAAAGTCTTGCCCCCAGTTGGAACGCCAGATAGTCGTTCAGACACCGTCTTAAGTTTCGGTTGTGGTGCCTTAGCGATCACAACGTTCGGCCTCTTGCCTCTTGAGATCGGCTTGGCCACCTGTTTTGCCGGGATTTCAGCCAGATGAGCGCTTCCGGCAGGATAGATGATGACGGAGCCAAACTGGCGGCGCAGTTCCTCCCACTGTCGACTGAGGCTTGCGGGGAGAACCACACGAGCATTGACCATGACCACGTACGGGATCGGGGTCGCGTTGGAAGCTGAATTCGTCTTGGAAGACATTGTCGTCGAAGATTGATTGCTGCACAGAAAAAAAAACATCATTTCAGTATAGGCAATCGATATGTATATTGATTGAGTTCGCATGAACATTTAACCCGAAATATGGGAGGAGAGAAAGGTCCCACCGGGCGTGCCAGAATCTGTAGGGTGTTTTTCGTCACCCCATTGAGATGGGAATACACGCGCGCTTGTCAGGCGCATTATAGATTCCCCCGGCCTAGGGTAGGCCGGGGTTTAATGATTTTGGGGATCCGAATCTCCAGCAGCCGCGGACTAAGCTGCCCTTAATTACCCCTCGCCTTTAGGGCGAGGGAACCTCCGATTAACGGGTTAAACTGGTCATGCGAACTCAATGTGCAATGTACGTGTGTATTGTTTTGGAGGGGGGTTTGGATATATCGGGAGCCACGTAGAGTTTTTACGGGGGTCCCGCTACCCGGATAGCGAGCTGGGGGTCAAGGGGGCTAGCAGCCCCCTTGCAGGGTGCGGGGCAGCGCCCCGGCCCAAAAGTTTTTTGGAGGGGGACAGTGTTGTGGATTATGTGTGTATCTGTACATATATATACATGTATACATATATAAAAAAGGGAAAAAGCGCCCAAAGGACGCGTGGGGTCAGCGCCATGAGCGCTGTGTGCTTAGGTGCTGTGCGCTTAGGCACTAGCGCGCCACGTGTCGGCATGTGGGCGCTTTGCGCTTGAGCGCTGGGCGCTGGAGCGCAAGCACGCCCCGTGTCGGCACGTGAGCGCTTTGCGCTTGAGCATAGGGCGCTGGAGCGCTAGGCGCTGGAGCGCGAGCGCGCCAGGCGCTCGAGCGCGAGCGCGCCACGTGTTGGCACGTGGGCGCTTTGTGTTTGAGCGCAGGGAGCTGGAGCGCTGGCGCGCCACGTGTCGGCACGTGGGCGCTTTGCGCTTGAGCGCCGGGCGCTAGCGCGCTACGTGTCGGCACGTGGGCGCTTGGCGCTTCAGCGCTGGGCGCAAGCGCTAAGCGCTCGAGCACTAGCGCGCCACGTGTCGGCACGTGGGCGCTTGGCGCTTAGCGCTGGGCGCTTGAGCACTTGGGCGCCGGTGAGGAAAAGAGGCTTTTAGCCCCAGAAATTCTCGAAAGAGAAATTAGGGTGGTGTGAAAACTCCTAAGCTGTTTTGAAGCTGATGAAGGGCTTCTCCCTTTGAGCCCTAGTTCTTCCCCAAAGTGGGGTTCCTGGAGATGGGTCTCCTTCTTCCTCCTCTGTTGGTAGGATCTTGAAGATCAAGAGATATGAGATGTTAAAAATCTCTTCTTTTTGAGATCTAATGGAAGATCTGAGTTCCCCTTTATGGGTTTTGTGGTGAAAAACTATTTAGTTTTATAAAATGAAGAGTAAAACTCTTGATTTAATTCAAAAAAAGGAGAAGCTTTTAGAACCTTGAGGAAGGAGAAAGATCTCAGATCTAAAATTTTTTGGAGAGAGAAAAAGTTGTGAGATATTTTCATTATCCTTGCCTTTATAGGCTATACACTTTACACATAGCCCCTTGGGCTTCACAAAATGGCATTTTGCCTATCCCATGGCTCATGTGCCATTTCTTTTTGCACATAAGCCATGGGCTTTACAAAAATTTGGCTTTATGCCTATTTTTCTTACATTTATCCATAAAATAAAATAAAAGAAATACAACAAAATTATTTATTACAAAATTTTTATCTTGGCATAGGGGGAGGCCGACCGCTTCATGTTCGGGCTCGACCCGGGCATGGGCCCACTGGATCTGGGCTTGGGCCCACTTGGCTTGGGGTTGACTTTGATTTTGACTTAGTCAACCGGGGTGTAAATTTTTACCCCAACAATCTCATACTTATTCTCGTGCACTACCTATATTTATATATCGTGATTCACATTCACCTTTCATATTCTTATATATCAATTCGAGACATCGTTTCTATCCTATCATGTCAAAGAGTCATATCCCTATAGTTTTCATCTCATTTTTCGATATATATATATCCAATCATTCATATCATCTCTAACTATCTTTTTAACCCTATCCATGGTTTTCTAATCAAGGTTTCCTTAACCATATTCTATATATCGGTTTCCATCAAAAACTTGCGGGGGTGCTATAAGCCATCCACCCGACTTCCACCGTAGATATAAATCTACTCACCTGCGGATCTTCTTGCTCAGCCGTAGTCGATGTGCTCCGTCGTATCAGAATCCACGCGAAGATACCTACAATAAATACACAATCGCAAATGCTATTAACATCAAGTCCGGAAAACCAATACGGCACACGGTGCGATCATAGGTTAGAACCTATAGCCTACGCATGCAAAAACAACTAATCAACCATCGTCGTTGACGTACAAACATCCAACAACCCAATACAATATCAAATACTAAAACCAAGAATTCCAAAATATGTAAAACATAACCCCAAACCAAAACACCAACTAAAGAATCACTCCCAGATTTCATTTCAGGTAAAATGGAGCTAAACTAGCAATGCAGTGGGGTTGTATGTGAAGTAACTGAGCTACAGACCAAACCTAGACACCAAATGCCACATTTTGGACGGCTACTCTACCCATAATTCCGGCCAGCTCGGCCCAGGGTGCTCTGATGGGGTTTGTCTCCTCAGGGTGGTCTCCTAATACTCAATTTTGGTTAATGGTGCTGCTAGTTTTTCTCAGAAACTTCTCAGGTTGCTCCAGATTCCCTGTAGGCTTAATATGTTCATAAAACCGACACGGGACCATTTCTTAAGTTCGTATTCTCTGTTCTAGGTCCAGAAATTGATCTTTAGGGTCTTGTAAACATTCACTACAGATCACAGGTCCACAAAATCACCCAAACCCTCTCTAGAAATTTCCAACATTAGTAATCATCACTAAACCAATTCTAAAGTAAAATAGAAACTAAAGCAACTAAATTACTAAGCTAATGGTGTAGGAAATACCTCTTTTGGACAACTTAAGAAAAACCCCAGCTTCTCAAAGTCTCCAAAATGCAACTTTGATGGGTCCAAAGTATTGAGGATGAGGTGGGGATCAACTTTAATGAAGAGGTGGTAGGATTTTGATGAAGATTTGGAGATGAATCTTAGGGGTGAAAGTGGAAGGAGATGAGGAGGAAGATGATGAGAAAAACAAATGGGGGATGAATGAATGGCTGCCCCCCCCCTCTCCCTCTCTCTTATTCTCACCCTCACTAAACTCATTTCTCACTCTCTCTCCAATAATTCACTCTTTTACCATTTTGTCTTTTTCTTTTCTCTTCCCTTCTCACAAATAACACCAAACACAACTAAAACAACATGTAACTAAAATGTAACATGACATGATACACTAGCCATGGAAAACTGTAGAAATACGGACTTGGCTTAATCGCGATTAATAGTGCGCTAATCGGGTTTAATTTTAAACTTGCTTATAATTAATTCTAAAAATGCCAAATTCAATAAATATATTTTTAAATGAATAAATCATTTTAATCTCCAATTATTTCACAAATATTGGCATATATTTATACAATTTTACGAAAACCCCAATTTCGCAAATCGGGTAGTTTTCGCGAAATATATTATTTTAATATTAAATTCCAAAAATAATATTTTTATTTTTTGAAATGTTATAATGTCACATATCGCGATAATAGAATATGGTATCACATACACGTATTAATCTCGGTCCCGCACATATCACATATGTACTCCTACTGCGTTTTGCATGAACCAGGAAAACTCTGTGTAGGACTCTAAAGACTCGTCAATACGCCGACAGTAGGTGGTGATCATATCAGTCACCCATAAGCCGTCAGCGGTCTGTTAAACGTAACGGCCACCCGGGTATTGAACGATCAGAAGATCACCAAGCATGCCTACTGATACTCCTGTGAATCCAATCAGTAACACTACGTACAGTCCGTTCTCTTCGTCTGATATGTCGTATATCTAGCCTGGCAGTGGTCAACGTCAGACCCCAATAGCTCGATAAGTCATGCCGATATGAGGCTCATAACAGGTAGAGAAACTACTGGTAACACTTATTAGTTATATGTATGCCCTAGAGACCATTATTGTACATGTGATGTATATTGTAGTGGATGCTTAGACATATATAAGGAGGACTTTCTTGCTCGACATGATAGTATGCTATCTGGTTGCACCTTATCTTAATATGTACACTTATTGTCTCTATCTATTACATGTTGATAAAACCCTTAGGATGAGTACTTGACTACCAGGATTATGATGCAGATCATACTGGTGGGGACAAGGTAGTTGGTAAGTACATCCTTCAATTGTTCCTAGTCGTGGGAATATCGAGACAGGGCATCGATACTCCAGAGTAGACTAGCGTATGCGCTTCTTGACTTATATGATGGGCGATGGATGACCCCACATCCATTGGTGTTTGACATCAGAGAAGGTATACGGGTGCTCAGTGGAGACTGGGTACACTGAACATACTTGCCGAGAACTCCTAGATGGTATTATACCTATCGTTAGATAGCAGTTCTCTGGTGACATTGGTACAGATTAGTCTGTCGACCCGAGATCATCATAGAGTCTTGTGTGATTCCCACTGTGCTTTGATTTCCACCTTACCACGTTCAAGAGATCGTGCAAAATGGTGGTTTTTGGGTATAGTCCCGAGTCACATGGAGGCAATGAGTGATAGGAGGGGATTCGTCTCTCCCGGTATTGGGATTTGATGTTGCGCTATGCTCGATTGGCCATAACTGGAAATCTCTGGTCAGGATTGCTGAGATTTACTGGTAAGTGTTATCAGTAGTTTCTCAAACCGTTATGGACTTTGCATCGGCATGGCTTATCAAGCTATTGGGTTCTGACGTTATACTACCCCCAGGCCTCGATATGCGACATATCTGACAAAGAGACCGGACTGTATGGTAGTGTTACTAATTGGATTTGCAGGAGTATGAGCCGGCTTGCTTGTTGATCTTCTGATTGCTCAATACCCGGGTGGCCGTTACGTTTAGCAGACTGCTTGCGGCTTGTGGTGTTTGATATGATCATCAACTACTGCCGGCGTATTGATGAGTCTTTAGAGTCCTATACAGAGGTTTCCTGGTTCATGCGAAACGAAGTAGGAGCACATATGTGATATGCACGGGACCGAGATTAATGCGCGTACGTGATACCGCATTCTATTCTCCCGATATGTGATATCGGTCGGTTATATGTGATATAGCCGGGTTATCGTATCAAGTGTTGATTCGATAGATTGTTACATTTGATATTAGCCGGTTGTATGTGATATAGCCGGATTATTGAATCAAGTGTTGATTTAATAATTTAATGTATAATTATATATTTAATATATTAAATTACATTAACTAATATTAGCTCACTTAACATTTCTTTTTCTCACTAGTGTACACTTGGTATATATGTGATATATATTAATGTACATTATTTTGTGTCATGCTTGATGCTATATGCTACATTGGTGTATGAGACTCACACCATGCTTATAATAATGTGAGGTTTTATTTATTTAAAGTAATTCAATATTAGTTGGAAATTGTCATGCTTGGAAGCTTGGAGAAGCTTGAAGTATCTTTGACTTAGTCCACTAATTTTGTTTTACTTGTAGATATTTATTAACCTAACCATTATTGTTAGCCATAGTTTATTCTCTACATGAGTTAGTGTATGATACTAACTAACCCATGGTTGCTATTCTCACCACATGTGTTTTCATTCTCATCTCCACTTCATCTTCTTCTTCCTCATGAAAAAGCTCACTAGCTATTGAAATGGTGAAGAAATAATGTGAGAAAAATAAATCTAAAGTGAGCCTAATTCCCACTTCATCATCCTCTACTATATTATCCATTTAGTTTAGGGTGTTTGTTTCACTAATCCACCATTAGTGAAGAGCTAGCATGAGCTTGAGTCTTCTCGACATACATCATCTTCGGCCTCGAAGATTTCGAGCAAGCTTGTTCATTTTTTCATGTGAACCTTTACTAGAGTTCGGGTGTTCACTACTTGGAGGGAAGTGACTACTACACGGAGCTTTAGAAGTGAAGGACCGGTCTACAAAGGTTGTATTTCTTATTCATTTAGATGTAAAGTTGTTTGCATTGCTATTTCTTCTAAATCTCTTGTTAAGATTCTAGGTTAGGGTTCTTTAGTACGGCAAAAATTTGAATTTGGCATGGACGATGCCTCCCGAAACCTTGCTGTTGCCCTACGGAACCCAACAGTGGTATCAGAGCCAAGCTAGAGAATTAGACGATATTTGTAGGATTACGAAACCGAAACAACTCCGAAACACCCGATATAAAAATCTAGTTTCTGTCGAATTTTTAAAGGTGTCAAAAAATCTTTTTAGCAACTGCAGAATGTTGTATGTGATATAATATGAACACCATAGAAATTTGAAGCTAGACCACCCGTTTTTGGCCGTCCACATAGGAAAAAAATCCGAGCTCCTCGGTTTTCTGGTGGTGTTTTGGGTTGAAATTTCTAGGGTGTTCCAGTCTCTGGGTTTTGGTGTTTCAGATATTGCTTGTTTTTGCTAAATTTGCATGTGATGTTAACTTTCTGCAAAGGCAATTCGGAGTGTTTCGTTGTCGTAATTCTAACATCTATTCGGGTTATTTAGACGTTATTAAAAAGTTCGAACGGATATCAATAACCCATTTTTCCCTCGCTGGAAATTTTCCAAGAGTTGGATTTTTTCCGTGTTTAAAATCTTCAGAAAACCATGTAAGCGATTCTGTGGACCCTCTAGAAGAACGATACCCAAACTCAAATTTTTGGATCGCGGAACCGCGGTCATACCCTAGGGTTCGCGGCAATTCCGTGGTAACAAGAGTGAGCCATGGGTCGGCCCTTCTACGGATGGTTCATAGGTGTTGTAGCATGTTCTGGGTAATTTTTAAACTCCGCTCAAGTGTTGAGCTCTTTGGGAAATTTTGGGTGTTTGTTTATTCGATCGAAAAGTTTAACATCGTCTAGCTATCTGTGATTGTGATACAATATTTGGAATCCACAATAATTAGTTGTGTGATAACTAGTTTGAATTTTATAAATTTAGCAGTTTAGTCTCATTTGATCGGTTGCCACGGAATTTCGATGTGGATTAAAAGTCCGTCGCAATTACGTAGTGTACGCGAATACTCGTCGGGTAACTTTAATAGATAGCCACGCCCCATAGCCCCGACCAAGTGACTGTAGGAGAACCCCGTCGCTAAAAGCATTCGTTCGGGTGCTCGCGGCCGCAGTGTTCCGCCTTAGTGCACTTCGTCGACGGCATCGGGGGTGCGGCCGTCTACTAAAGTTTCCGACGAGCATTCGATCAGGTTATCAGGAATCTTGTTGAATTACCGGACAGGTTATTGGAAAGTTTTTTCAATATCGAGACTAAAATGTGGGGTTTATAATTGTTAGGCATGTGATGTGTAAGGAATCATTTGGTTGGGCATGAAATCCAAAGTATGTGATACATTGGGTTTATGATGTCTATGGTGGTTGCGGATTCCAATTGTTGTAGTTTTTCACTTTTTTTTCTGCGACCGTAAGTGTAATATGTGGTGTATCACCGGTTTCGTTTCTATATGTCAACGACAATTGGGATACACATATTTACTTATGTTGATGACATGCGATGTTATGTGTTGCTGTGATATGTTATATTGGATCCTCGTGTTTTGAATAGCCGGGTTTTTTTTATGTGAGATGAGAGTTTTTCATTTTCATTCATGTAAAAGCTTGTATGTAATATTCCTTTATTGGGGCACTTCCGGGTTGAGAATGATGTCACTATTGATGTATATTATTTACTTTTCCGCATTAGGATAGACTCAAGGAGGAGAGCACAAGTAACCGGGGTCTACGGTCCAGTGGGAGACCATCTCGAGGAGTCGAGTCCGAGTCTCCTAACTCTAGAATTGGTAGGGTTGCTTGCCGCTGTCGTAGGGGTCTAGGGGTGTGGGTTTGGCTATTCATCGCGACCGTGGAATCCGTATTTTATACTGGCTTAATTTAAAACATGGAATTCCTAGTAAATCCAATATTTCATATGTGTTCTTCTGCTGCCGATATTCTGTGATATGATCACTTGATATGTTGAGACAATTGCTTATATTATATAGTGAGATATAATAAATATTGATGCTTTCATTTCTTATGTGATGCTTAGGAAGCATAGTTGATGGGACTTCATTAATGAGATTAATGAAATAAAAGAAACCTCTAGGTGTTGCAGAATCTTGTTTTAAAAACCGGTAGCTCTAGTTCTTGCTTTGCATAGCGGTATTCCTTATAGAATATCCAGCACCTTATTCGATAAAGAAAGAGCCGAGATCCCTTCACCGGCAGCGACCACTTTAGCGAAACTGGCAGATACTAAAACCCACTCGGTTTGTCTTTTAATTGCTTCTATAGTTTTTCTTTGCATAGTGGTATTTGTGAAATATCCAGCACCTCATTCGATGAGGAAAGAGCCGAGATCCCTTCACCGGGAGTGACCTCTTTAGCTAAACTAGTAAAAGCCTCAAAAACACTCATTTTCAAAATCACTCGATTCTACAACGATATCAAATTCATTACGCAAAAGGTTTTCTTAAAAACCTGTCGTAGCCCTCCGTCATTTCAGATAAGTACTACTTAGTATTCGTGCTACGTTTGTTGATTATGTTAAGGCGTAGTGTGCGGTAGCTGATTAGTGCTTATCTGCTTAAGCATATGATGCGATTGGATTAGGGTAGTCGTCCGACTTTGTTCACTATATTAAGGGTCGTACGGGTGGGTTTAATTCAATCAGGAAATGACGGGTTGAACTTGGCTAGTGCTTATGGTTTGTTGACCTTGTTAAGGTTATAAGTTGCTAGGGCCAAAATATTATCGGGAATTTCAAGTGTTCAAATTTGCAATGAGATTGCATACCTTCTATGAGATAGTTGGATCCCGATACCCACTGCGAGTAAGAGTTACTCCTGAGAGAGTTTTGCACATTACAACTAGCCGATCAAGTAGGTGTCTAGAAAGGTGTTAACGGGGTTAAGCCCCTGGAAAAACGAGATTTATTTTAATTAGGTCTGTGCGAAAGCACGGGGAATCTCTCTCAAAGTACCGACACTGGCCTGGCCGAAAGATTAGCGAACTTATAGGATGTAATTAATCCCGGCTAATCTTACCTTTTAGGGTTTGAAGGAAGATTTGATAAAAACAGTGGGAGCCATCCTGATTAGATAAAATAATAACCAATCTGATCTTGCAAGAGCGCACGCAGAGTGTTTTCTTCTCTCTCTCTCTCTCTCTCTCTCGGTAGCGACCATGTCACGCTTTAATCAAGATAATAATATGGATACATTGACCAAACCTGCTTATTATACTGAGCTGGGGAACGTTGGTTCCGCTCTATCTTATAATTGTTATAAATATTAGCAGGAAATATGGGAATATCCGAATTCCCTTGCCACCCAATCGAGGAATGAGCTTGTTGATGCATATTCTTCGGGTGTGTTCGTTACCGAGAACTGTTTCTCAATAGCATCTACGTCCTAGGTATGAGATACCGGATCAGGATTTCATATATGTAATTTGTTACATGGGCTACAGAAAGGTAGTGAATTGGGATTGGGTGATATGTCTCTAAGTGTTAGAGAATGGTGCAATTGTTGCAGCCAAATCAGTTGGCAAATATCACGCTGTATTACTAAATGATAGATACATTGATTCTGAATAAATGTTATTAGATACTGAACCTGATATACAACATTACATCAGTTTCTTTATTCAGTTAAAGAAGGATATAATTTTTTATTGGAGGATAATGTTGTGACCATTTTCCTGAATCAAGAGTTGATTGAATCAGGCACGTTATATAATAGCATATACGTTCTAAATCAAACCACAGTTCAAAGTATGTAGAACACATATAAGAGGAATAGTTCAGAAATGAACGAATTCTTCTTGTGGCATTGTAGACTAGGTCATATCAATGCAACACGACTTGCTAAGTTACATAAGGATGAATATTTGAATCTGTTCGAATTTTCATCTTATGATACTTACCAGTCTTGTTACAAAGGTAAAGTGGTCAATACTCCGTTTATTGGAAATAAAGAAAGAGTTGTTGAACTCTTGGGACAGATACATGATAATGTATACGATCCTATGTCTACAAATGACAGGATTAGTTCTTTATACTTCATTACATTCATCGACGATCTATCAAGATTCGGACATGTGTTCCTGTTGAAACACGAGTCTGAAACTTTTGAGAAATTCAAAGAATATAAGCTTGAAGTTAAGAACCAGACAGGTAGAAGTATTAAGTCCTTCGATGTGATCGAGGAGGAGAATACTTGCGCATGGAGATCCTGGAGTTTCTAAAAGGAGAATGTTGTTCTCTCTCAGCTTACTCGTTCGAGTACACCACAGCACAACGGTGTATCGGGGCGGAGGTGTCACGCCCTGCTTCCCAAAAGAAGGTGAAGGATGACATGACAAAGTCCACAACCTAACTGTATTGAAGGTGGTCCATTCAATACAGTTACGTTAAGCGTATGAGTATCTAACATGCAGGATGTGTACCAAAATCAAAATAATAAAAGCGAAAGGCATTTATTTCCATTAACCAAACTTTATTACATCCCAAAGGAAAGAGTAAAAAAAACTAAGTAGTTTAATTACATCAAAGGAGAAACAAAAGCCCTAAACATGTGGGCAACAAAAAAAATTAAATCTAGCTAATCTTCCATCGTCAAGTCTGCATAATCTTCATTAGTTGGCTCCACACCTTTATCCTCGCCATAATACTCATTCTCATCTGACGGACATTCCAATGATAGAGGAAGAAAAGGAAGGTCCGTCAGCGAGTTATACTCGGGTAGGATTGCCTCATAAGGAAGTAAAGGTAAACAGACATGTGTGTATAAATATAATGAATATGATGTATAAGGGTATAAAGGTATGAAGTCATATACAAATTAGATATGTTGACAGAGGTATATGTGAATATGAGTAAGTTATGTGAGGTATATGTTTGGTAAAAGTTCAAGTCAAGTCAAACGGATATTCAGTCTAAGAATTAGATCAGGTTAAATAAGGTGTGTATGGATGGAATTGACTAGTGGACATACTCGTATCCTTGAGGTATCCCATGACTAGCTGGAAGCAGTATGAGCTGGCGCTCGTGCCTGTGGTGGCAATCAATGCGGTAGCGTGAACATCCCCGAAAGGTGTCCTATGACTACTATGGAGTTTTGTCTAGCGTGAATATCACTCAAGTGCACAGGTATTTCCACCCGTCAGTTCCATAATAAACAACAAGTCTAAACTGGTAAAATATCCACATCCAAGATACTGAACAACTCGTGTCTCATAAAGAAAGGTAGATAAGGTAACAGGTGGGTATAGCACATGATGTGAGTTTAGTGTTGAGTTTTAATAGGTATTGTAAACGTTTTAGTTTGTTAAACAAGGGTCCGAATACTCGCGATTATTCCGTTGTGGCCACGGAACAACAACTGGGGAAGTGAAATGTACCGTTTCAATTCCCGGGATCATGATCGAGTAATAGGGGAATCCGAGTTCCGAATCTCCTTGCCTAATCAAACTACCCATCTCCGTGGTTCAGTATAAAGGTTTTGACAAATTAGAGTTAGTGCGTATACCTCTAGGTATAGAATTTCCACATTGTATGTCATCCACATTTTGTATCATTCGCCCTCAAATAGGGTTTGTATTCGCCCGAATATCGGGTTAGTAGTCATCCACACATTGGACTGTTCACCCTGCCTGCAGAGATCCTCATATATAAGTATTCCATACCTGGGTCCGCGCATTCTAACCCTAACCGTATCATGTGTCATGTATTTCATAAACTTGTAATCAAGAAGTTGATCTCATTTAATATGGCATTCCACAACCGCTCGTTTTGTCTTCTTATATTTTATAGTTTGTAATGTACTTCGTGTCATCTTATAGAATACTTAGTTAATAAAGGATAATAGTGTTTAATTTTATTTATTGTTTATAAGAAAACCATGATCTTTGGAATATTTATCGTTTTGGAAACCCATAATATTTTACTGAGAAAATATCCTTTTAATAAAAGGTTATGGTATTTATTTGAAAATTATCTTTTAATAAAGTTTTAGATATCATTTTGGAAAATATTATTTATAAGGGTTATGGTCTTTGTTGAAATAGCCTTTTACTAAAGGTCAAGGTATTTAAATGTAATTATCTCTTTTTAGGATGGATTGAGGTATTTTATTGTAAATAATAATTTTATGAAATTATAGTGTTTTAAGTTTGAGGTAAAGTTTTTAGAAAATACGTTCGTGTTGGCAACCGCTGCACATGGACGGCAGGATTTGTGTCCTTTTCAAGGACGATTGCCTATCAACTATAAGGTACCCGCGTAAAATATCACCCTATTATTAAGGTAACTCATTAAATTTTAGTTAACATTCTAAGAAGAATTAATATAAAAATATCCTTTCGAGTGAAAGGGGCTAAGTTGGAAAAACCATATGCCGTTATTTAGATTTAGTATTATTCACTTTCAAAGGGAAAAAAGATTTTACAAAATTACAGTAGCAAGTGAAAAAGGTGTAAGTAAAATATATATATATCGTATCTAAAACATTTATTCCAAATATCTTATCTCATACGGATATTTTAAACAAATACAACATTTTAATAAAACGAGGGTATTTTATGGAAGTATCCTATTTCGAGATCAAATTGGTAGTACGGGAAAGTGTGGGTATGTGAGGGGTGAAGTGATACCCCGTGGGTTATAACATTTAGCATATCACATTTCATGTAGTACGAGAGTGCAATATTTTGCATATAGGAGTGATTAAGGAAACCATTTTAAACATGGGTTAATATTATTATCATTAAGAGGTACCAAAATAGGCATGCAGGAACATTTTTAATATCATTTTAAATATGAGATCAGGGATTAAGAGTTGAAACCAAGATCATTATGAGAAAGAAGGCGACAGAAGAGTGGAGAGAGGTGGATCCTACCTTTTGTTTGAGTCGGATGCCGATAGGTTGAAGCGTAGGCTCGTACTAAATCCTCAATAGCTCCGCGCTCGGATTTTTCCTTGATACTTGGGTGGAATCACAGCATCAGTGCCGTCGATACAAAGGTGTGGATATTTTTTTCAGAATTTTGGGAGTTCTGAGGTGTGAGAAATCAGTGTTTGAAGTGTCTATTTATAGGGTTTTACTACCAACCATAAAATCCAAAAATTTTGTTAAACTTCCTCAAAATCCACGCTCCCTAATGATTTCAGAATCATCGGTTAATGATTGCCGCCGCCGCCTTTTAGCCTCAGCCGTTGGATCATGATCCAACGGCCGAGATCGCGCCGCCAAACTGCCACGCGTCCGTGTGGAGGGAGATCACGCGGTTTCGCGTGGTCCCCACCATGTGGGCGCCGTCGCGCGTCTTTGGGCCGTTGGATCTTGTACCAACGGTCCAGATCAAAGGGATTAATTTTTAAAAAAATTTAAATAAAAATAATAAACTGTTTATTATTTAATATTTGAATTTGGTTTTTAAAAAATTGTTAAAAATAGTTAAAAAATACGGGAAAATTATGGAAAAATTTCAGAAAATATATTTTATTGTTATCTTTAGTATAAAAATAATTTTGGGCTAAAACAAAATAATATATCCATTTCTATGGTGTTAGCTAGTTATTATGATTATTTAAAATCTAGTTTATCCTTTAAAATATTTTTAATTACGAATTGATTATTTTAATCGATAATAAAAATATGTATATTATTTTATGGCATTATAAAACATTTTAAGCCTATAAAAACAATAAATAGGTTTTAGAAAATTCCTTTAATCATTTTCAATGCTTTGAAAATTATTAACATTACTTTAAAAATTATTCTTCTATCAACGAAACACGTAAATAATTATTTGATCGTAGATATTTAAATAAAATATATTTTATTAGGTATTAGAAAACACGGTCGTTACAATCTACCCTCCTTAAAATATTTCATCCTCAAAATTTCAGAAGGTAGGTCAAGGAAAGGAAAAAAATCACCAAGAAGGGTATATCGTGGTTAAATATTTTGGGTCTCGCTCTCTCGTCCCGTTTCCTCGCTTCCGTGTATGTCTGCCTAGTAGTTTTTTTCTCCACATAACTCTAGCCAGCTGGATTGTCTTGTCCCTCAAGGTTTCATCCGTCTATTATCCTGACCGGTTGTTGCTCGTAGGTTACGCCAATGTTTCCGTGATCTCGGAACGATCAAAAGTAAGACTGGGGTTGCCAGCATACCCTTTCAAATGTGAGATATAAAAGAATTATGCACGCCCTCCAAAGAAAATAGCAGAACTTGGCTATACACAAACCCACTGTCTCCTTCCAAGATGTTAAATGGCCGATGAGTCATGGGCTGAGCTTTCCGCGCTCGCTGCATTGTATCACCATCTCCACCTTTTTTTCTACAATTATGTCAATCTTACAAATTCTCCATCCTCAGGATCGTCCCAACCGATCGGCACTTCTCCCATATAAAACTTGACCCCTCTCATCCGCTTCATGTGTTTCAACCATCTGCTTTCCCACGTTCTCCTTAGAGTAGTGTTTTTATATCATCAAGATGAACATTACCATTGTCATTTCTAGATCTGGATAGGAATAGTTGCGTTCATGAGTCTTTAGTTGTCTTGACGCATATGCAACTATATCGTCGCGCGGATATATCGCACCACCAAGTCTCTTCTCCAAAAATCGTAGTGGATGCTAAAAATTCCGGGTCTATTGAGCATGGCAAGGATGGGTGCATTAGTTATGATCTACCCTCCTTAGAATAATTTCATATTTGAAATTTTCAAAAGGGTAGCCACTACTGGGCACGGAAATCAGTAACGTTGTCAGGAATCTTCTTTGCTGCATGTGTCGCTTCCGAGAGTTGGTGTATCACTTGACGCATGTAAAGTCTCTGAAGGGTTTAGGTATAAGGAATCAGAAAATGTAAAATCAGTAGTTGCTTCCGGATAGGAAAGTTTGAAAGTTGAAGGAAGGTTGTGGATTGATAGAAGACTTGAGAGATATAACATAAAGGCAACTTTACGAAAACTAGAGGAATTATGGTGAGTTTAACTAAGATTTGCATTGAAAGATAAATAAGTATGGTATCAAAGAAAGGTTGAAAAAGAAAAAAGTACCTCTGCTGTCTTGCCACCGGCATCAGACTTCTCGGCTATCATGGTGAAGGTCTGGCATTTGTGTCCATTCCTTTGCGCTTGCTGAAAAACACGCTCCTATGATAGCAAGGGTGGTCCCTTTGGTGATGCCTCTTGACCGGTTGGTTTAGTGGCGGAAAGTGTCCGGTTTCTCTGTTTTGGTGCCCCATAATTAGCCGGCTTGTTGACGGGGCCTAATTGTCTCCCTCTCTGAGGACAGTCCCCAATAATATGATCCGGAGACCCACAGACTATGCAAAGTTTATTCAAAATACGACAGTCTCTCATGAAGTGTCCGGCTCTACCGCAGTGGTCGCATATAACGGCTGGTTTTCCGAAGATAGTTGGTCCAGCTGGTCTCTTAGGTTGTTGTCTCCCGTTGAGTCTGGAAGATGATCCTCCAAGAATTTGATTGGTTGGTCACTTAATGCAAGACACACGGTCATCCTTCCTCATTCGTCTCTGAAGGTCTTCAAAGTTTCGTGCCGCCTCTAAGATTTCATCATAAGTTGATAAGGTAGCAGAAGACATGGAGGACTGCGTCTTCAGGTCCAATTCTTGTCAGAATCTCTTAGCATAAAGTTCTGGGGTTGCTACCAGATGATGCGCGAACCGACTTAACCTTGCGAACTCCGAAGCATACTCGTCCACCAACTTATCCCACATGCTCCCTTATTGGAGTAGTATAAACTCTCTTTCCATCTCTAAGTGTGTCACGGCTGGGAAGTACGGGGTATCAAAATGTTGTTTGAACGTTTCCCAGTCGATGAGCTCCTTCAATCTACTTTCCTCGGCCTCCCACCATATTCGGGCATTATTCGTGAGTTGTAGTTTGGCAATGTTCACCCACACGTCCTTCGGAATTTGAGCGGCACTGAGATCAGTGACTGTTCTCTTGAGCCATTCCTCAGCTTCTAAGGGAGTTTCCTTCCCCGAAAAAGTCTTAGGGTGGAGTGATCTGAACTGCTTCACTCCCGCCGAACCTTGAGAAACTGGGGCATAGTGCTTTACTTAAAATCTCTGCTTGTTGTTGCCTACTTTATCGTAGCTCCTGATGAAGGGCAGCTGTCTGCTGCTGCTGTTGCTCCAGCAGTCCTTGCATCATTTATAGTATAGCTGCTTGCTGAAAACAACGGCTTCATTGACTCCATTTCCCCTTCGGTTGCGGTTATGGTGTCGTCCGTCCATTGATGATCTGAATCGGAATAGGTTAGGTTACAAACGGCTGAGGTGAGACAAGATAATAACTTGCATGGAAGAACAACACTTAATGCAAAAGAGAGACTAATAAGAAGAGCAAAAGACACAAGAGAGATTTTTGCTCGAAACTAAGATTTTATTATCCAACTTCAATAAGGAGAGTACAACCGAAAAGTAAGGACATGTCCCTACTGTTCTACATCGTTTTATTCAGTCAAAAGAAAAAGGAAAAATCTTATTAATCTCGATTATGGGAGTTCAACAAGCTATGTTATGCCCTCGCACTAAGAAAGGTACGGCCATTCCCATGCTGTCTTTCGGGGAAAACTGCCTGAGTTTCTTCGGCCTCGAGTTCTTCCTCACTCGAAGCTTCGTCCTTCGACTCATCCTCGGCAGGAGCCTCGTTCTTTGATTCTACCTCTATAGGGTCTTCTTCTTCTGCAGGAGCCTCCCCATCAGGATCATATTCCATAGGATTCTCTTCCGCCGCAGGAGCCTTTTTTTCTGGCCCCTCCTCTATATGCTCCTCTTCCATAGGATCTTCTTCTTCATCTTCAGAGTCATTGGCCATCATAGGCTCAGGAGTTGCAGCATCGACTTCTTCGTATTCCGAGTCTCTATCGGAAATAACCGCCTGAGAGTCTACGACTTCGTCGTATGAATCTCCAGATGTAGCTTCAAAAGTAATATTGGACATGTCATTCTCGTCGGAAAGATTTGCCATGACCGGAAAGGAAGGTCATGGTCAGGATACAAAATGTCAAGGAAGGGAATAGGGACATAGGAAAATCAAGAAATCGGTATAAATGGATGAGATTCACAAATATAATAAGTCAGTTAACGGTTTCATTTTAATACACAAGAAGGCCCTGCATGGGACACCACTAAAACCTGTCATGCCCTGCTTCCTAAAAGAAGGTGAAGGATGACATGGCAAAGTCCGCAACCTAACTGTATTGAAGGTGGTCCATTCAATATAGTTACGTTAAGCGTATGAATATCTAACATGCAGGATGTGTACCAAAATCAAAATAATAAAAGCGAAAGGCATTTATTTCCATTAACCAAACTTTATTACACCCCAAAGGAAAGAGTAAAATAAACTAAGTAGTTTAATTACATCAAAGGAGAAACAAAAGCCCTAAACATGTGGGCAACAAAAAAAATTAAATCTAGCTAATCTTCCATCGTCAAGTCTACATAATCTTTATTAGTTGGCTCCACACCTTGATCCTCACTATAATACTCATTCTCATCTGACGGACATTCCAAAGATAGAGGAAGAAAAGGATGGTCCGACAGCGAGTTATACTCGGGTAGGATTGCCTCATAAGGAAGTAAAGGTATAGAAACAGACATGTGTGTATAAATATAATGAATATGATGTACATGGGTATAAAGGTATGAGGTTATATACAAATTAGATATGTTGACAGAGGTATATGTGAATATGAGTAAGTTGTGTGAGGTATATGTTTGGTAAAAGTTCAAGTCAAGTCAAACGGATATTCAGTCTAAGAGTTAGATCATGTTAAATAAGGTGTGTATGGATGGAATTGACTGGTGGACATACTCGTATCCTTGAGGTATCCCATGACTAGCTTGAAGCAGTTTGAGCTGGCGCTCGTGCCTGTGGTGGCAATCAATGCGGTAGCGTGAACATCCCCGAAAGGTGTCCCATGACTACTATGGAGTTTTGTCTAGCGTGAATATCACTCAAGTGCACAGGTATTTCCACCCATCAGTTCCATAATAAACAACAAGTCTAAACTGGTAAAATATCCACATCCAAGATACTGAACAACTTGTGTCTTATAAAGAAAGCTAGATAAGGTAACAGGTGGGTATAGCACATGATGTGAGTTTAGTTTTGAGTATCAATAGGTATTGTAAACGTTTTAGTTTGTTAAACAAGGGTCCGAATACTCGCGATTATTCCGTTGTGGCCACGGAACAACAACTGGGGAAGTGAAATGTACCGTTTCAATTCCCGAGAACATGATCGAGTAGTAGGGGAATCCGAGTTCCGAATTTCCTTGCCTAATCAAACTATCCATCCCCGTGGTTTAGTAAAATGGTTTTGACAAATTAGAGTTAGTGAGTATACCTCTAGGCATGGAATTTCCACATTGTATGCCATCCACATTTTGTATCATTCGCCATCAAATAGGGTTAGTATTCGCCCGAATATCAGATTAGTATTCGCCCGAATATCGGGTTAGTTGTCGTCCACACATTGGACTGTTCACCCTGCCTGCAGGATCCTCATATATAAGTATTCCATACCTACGTCCGCGCATTCTAACCCTAACCGTATCATGTGTCATGTATGTCATAAACTTGTAATCAAGAAGTTGATCTCATTTAATATGGCCTTCCACAACCGCTCGTTTTGTCTTGTTATCTTTTAAAATTTGTAATGTACTTCGTGTCATCTTATAGAACACTTAGTTAATAAAAGATAATAGTGTTTAATTATATTTATTGTTTATAAGAAAACCATGATCTTTGGAATATTTATCGTTTTGGAAACCCATAATATTTTACTGAGAAAATATCCTTTCAATAAAAGGTTATGGTATTTATTTGAAAATTATCTTTTAATAAAGTTTTAGATATCCTTTTGGAAAATATCATTTATAAGGGTTATGGCCTTTATTGAAATAGCCTTTTAGTAAAGGTCAAGCTATTTAAATGAAATTATCTCTTTTTAGGATGGATTGAGGTATTTTATTGTAATAATAATTTTATGAAATTAAAGTGTTTTAAGTTTGAGATAAAGTTTTAGAAAATACGTTCGTGTTGGCAACTGCTGCACATGGACGGCATGATTTGTGTCCTTTTCAAGGACGATTGCCTATCAACCACGAGGTACTCGCGTAAAACATTACCCTATTGTTAGGGTAACTCATTAAACTTTAGTTAACATTCTAAGAAGAATTAATATAAAAATATCCTTTCGAGTAAAAGGGCTAAGTTGGAAAAACCATATGCCATTATTTAGATTTAGTATTATCCCCTTTCAAAGGGAAAAATGATTTAACAAAATTACAGTAGTTGGTGAAAAAGGTGTAAGTAATATATATATATATATATATCGTATCTAAAACATTTATTCCAAATATCTTATCTAATATGGATATTTTAAACAAATACAACATTTTAATAAAACGGGGGTATTTTATGGAAGTATCCTATTTCGAGATCAAATTTATAGTATGGGCAAGTGTGGGAATGTGAGGGGTGAAGTGATACCCCGTGGGTTATAACATTAAGCATATCACATTTCATGTAGTACGAGGGTGCAATATTTTGCATATAGGAGTGATTAAGGAAACCATTTTAAACATGGGTTAATATTATTATCATTAAGAGGTACCAAAATAGGCATGCGGGAACATTTTTAATATCATATTAAATATGAGATTATGGATTAGGAGTTGAAACCAAGATCATTATGAGAAAAAAAGGCGATGGAGGAGTGGAGAGAGGCGGATCCTACCTTTTGTTTGAGTCGGATGCCGATGGGTTGAAAACGTAGGCTGGTACTAAATTCTCAATAGCTTCGCGCTCAGATTTTTTCTCGATACTTGGGTGGAATCACAACGTCGGCATCGTCGATACGAAGGTGTGGATATTTTTTTTAGAATTTTAGGAGTTCTGAGGTATGAGAAATCAGTGTTTGAAGTGTCTATTTATAGGGTTTTATTACCAACCATAAAATCCAAAAATTCTGTTAAACTTCCTCAAAATCCGCACTCCCTAATGATTTCAGAATCATCAGTTAATGATTGCCGCTGCCGCCTCTTAGCCTCAGCCGTTGGATCATGATCCAACGGCCGAGATCGCGCCGCCAAACTGCCACGCGTCCGCGTGGAGGGGGATCACGCGGTTTCGCGTGGTCCCCACGACTTGGGCGCCGCTGCGCGTCTTTGGGCCATTGGATCTTGTATTCAACGGTCCAGATCAAAGGGATTAATTTAAATTTTTTTAAAATAAAAATAATAAACTACTTATTATTTAATATTTGAATTTCGTTTTAAAAGAATTGTTAAAAATAGTTAAAAATATGGGAAAATTATGAAAAAATTTTAAAAAATATATTTTATTGTTATCTTTAGTATAAAAATAATTTTAGGCTAAAACAAAATAATATATCCATTTCTATGGTGTTAGCTAGTTATTATGATTATTTAAAATCTAGTTTATCCTTTAAAATATTTTTAATTACGAATTGATTATTTTAATCAATAATAAAAATATGTAGATTATTTTAAGCTATTATAAAATATTTTAAGCCTATAAAAACAATAAATAGATTTAGAAAATTCCTTTAATCATTTTCAATGCTTTGAAAATTATTAACATTACTTTAAAAATTATTCTTCTATAAACGAAACACGTAAATAATTATTTGATAGTAGAAATTTAAATAAAATATATTTTATTAGGTATTAGAAAACACGGTCGTTATAGGAGGTATCGCACCTTATGCGATATGGTGCGCTTTATGATGAGTACTACTGAGTTGCCTGTTTCCTTTTGGAGTTATGCACTTGAGAAGTTGCATACCTATTGAATAGGGTTCCATCCAAATCAGTGTCTACCACTCCATACGAGATATAGAATTGGAAGAGACCATGTCTTAAACGAGTTAATATTTGGGGTTTTCCTGCCTATGTTGAGAAGCAAATCCGGACAAACTCAAGGCAAGGTCGGTTCTGTATAAGTTTGTTGGATATCCCAAACATTTAGGAGGGAATTTCTTCAACCAAACTGAGGAGCAAAAGGTGTTTTGTTTCTCAACATGCCACCTTTTTAAAAAAGGAATTTCTTGTGAAGAAATTAGTGGTCATGAGGTAGAACTGGAAGGAGTTCCAGCTAGACAAACTAACGGCTGATGATTTGGTGAAACCAAATGATTCAATAGTCTCCAACGAAGCTCAGCCTCTCCGCAAATATAGTAGGGTTCCTCATCCACTTGAGAGATAATACGGTCTTCTCGGTGACAGTGGGAGCGAGGATTGCATCATGGTAGATGATGGCCCAACTTGGTTCAGGCAGGCCATCATGAGTGAGGACTCTGTGTAAAGGTTGGATGCTATGCAATCAAAGATGGAATCCATGTACACCAACAAAGTATGACTTTATATATTGCACCTAAAGGGGTAAAACCCATCGGGAGCAAATAGATCTTGAGAAGATTCTTGGAGTAGATGGAAAAGTCTTAAGTCCATCAGGATTAGAGCATGCATCGCGGAGATGGAACATCTATTTTGATATGGAAGTCAAAGAGTTTGACTTCATCAAAAAGGTAAATGAATCTTGTATATACAAGAAGGTTGTAGAGAGTAAGGTTGTCTTCCACGTATTATACATAGATGGCATACTCTTGATAGGAAATGGTTTCCTGTGCTACACTCGCTCAAGCTCCTCTTATTATGTGGATTCTCAAAGGAAGATCTGGATGATACCTACTACATGTTGTGGATTGTGATCTATGGTGATAGATCTAAGTGGATGTTAGGAGTGTCCCAAATCCAGATATATTAACACCATACTAAAGGGATTTAGTATGGAGGATTCTAAGCATGGTGGTTCACCCACTTACTCAGGAATCACTCTCTCCAAAAAGATGACTTCTAAGACTGATTTGGAGAGAGCTCGCGTGCAAGGGATACCCTATGCTTAGGCAGTAGGCTCTATCATGTATGCGATGTTATATACCAAACTAGATGTAGCTAACTCACTAAGTGTAGTGATCAGGAATCAATCGGATCTTGGGAGAATCACTAGACAAGTACTTGAGAAGCACTAAATGAATGTTCTTTTTTCCAGCTTCCAGAGTGATAAGGTCGACTGAAAATCAGTCACAGGCATTGTCTTTATCCTCAGTGGAAGGACGGTATGTTGGAAGAGTTCCAAGCTAGATACCATGACATACTAGACGATAAAGGCTGAATACATTACTACCAACGATGCTACCAAAGAGGTTGTCTGGACATTTCTTGTTCATGAGATGAACAAGGTTCCTACCATTGAGCGTCCAATAACTGTTATTATGACTACAATGGAGTTGTGGCTTTCGCCTAGGAACATCAGTCCCATCAGCGATCCAGACATATTCTGAGAACAGTATCACCTGATCAGGGAGATGGTTGATCTCCAGCGAATCGAAGTCAGGAGAGTTGACGCGAAGGATAACACGGCGGATCCATTCACAAAGTCCTTTCCCTAGAGAGACTTCTATAGGACGTTGAGTATGAGATACTGCAACAAATGACCTTAGTGCAAGTGGGAGATTGTTAGTTATATGTATGTCGTAGAGGCCATTACAGTACATGTGATGTATATTGTAGTGGATGCTTGGACATATATAGGGAGGACTTTCTTACTCGACATGATAGTATGCTATCTGGTTGCACTTTATCTTAACATGTACACTTATTGTCTCTCTCTATTACATGTTGATAAAGCTCTTAGGATGAGTACTTGACTACCAGGATTATGATGCAGATCATACTAATGGGGAGAAGGTAGTCGGAAAGTACATCCTTCAATTGTTCGTAGTCCTGTACATTCTCCTGTGAATCTAAACAGTAACACTCCCGTACAGTCCGGTCTCTTCGTCTGATATATTGCATATCTAGTCTAGGGGTGGTATATGTCAGACCCCAGTAACCGATAAGTCGTGTCGATATGAGGCTCATAACAGGTCGAGAAACTATTGATAACACTTACCAGTAAATCTCTATATCAGCCCTGGCCAGGGACTTCCAGTTATAGCCAATCGAACACAGCACAACATCAACTCCCTATACCGGGAGAGACGAATCCCCTCCTATCACTCATTGCCTCCATGTGATTCGGGACTGCACCCAAAAGCCACCGTTTTGCACGCCCTCTTGGACGTGGTAAGGTGGAAATCAAAGCACAGTGGGAACCACACAAGACTCTATGACGATCTCGGGTCTACAGACTACCATGTACCAGTGTCACCGGAGAACTGCCATCTGACGTGAGGTATAATACCATCTGGGAGTTCTCGGCGAGTCCGTCCAGTATACCCAGTCTCCATTGAGCACCCGTATACCATCCTTGATGTCAAACACCGATGGATATGGGATCATCCATCGCCCATCATATAGGTCAAGATGCGTATACGCTAGTCTACTCTGCTGTATCGATGCCCTGTCTCGATACACCCTCGACTAGGAACAGTTATAGGATGTACTAATCGACTACCGTGGCCACACTAGTATGATCTCATCATAGTCCCAGTAGTCGAGTACATATCCTAAGGGCTTTATCAACATGTGAGAGTAAGACAGTAAACAAATATAAGTCAACATGTTAAGATAAACTGAAACCAAATAGCATACTATCATAACGAGCAAGAAAGTCCTCTCTATATATATCCAAGCATCCATTATAATATACATCATATGTACAGCAATGGCCTCTAGGGTATATATATAACTAACAATCTCCCACTTGCACTAAGGCCAGCTGTTGTAGTATCTCATACCTAGCATCCCGAATAATCTCTCAAACTGTATCTGGGGAATGGCCTTCGTGAGTGGATCCGCAGTGTTGTCCTTCATATCTACTCTCCTGACCTCGATCTCCCGGCGATCAACTATCTCCCTGATCAGGTGATACCGCCTCAGAATATGTCTGGACTTTTGATGGGACCTGGGTTCCTTGGCCAAAGCCACAGCTCCATTGTTATCGCAATACAGAGGTATTGGATGTTCAATGGATGGAACCACACCAAGTTCACTAATGAACTTCTTTATCCAGACAGCCTCTTTGGCAGCATCGTTGGCAGCGATGTATTCAGCCTCCATCGTCGAGTCTGCAACGGTATCCTATTTGGAACTCTTCCAACATACCGCCCCTCCATTGAGGGTAAAGGCAAATCCCGAGTGCGACTTAGAGTCGTCCTTATCACTCTGGAAGCTGGAATCGGTAAAGGACTCCACCTGGAGTTCTCCGTTACCATACACCAAGAACATCTCCTTAGTCCTTCGTAAGTACTTGAGAATGTTCTTCACAGCTGTCCAGTGACTCTCTCCAGAATCTGCTTGATACCGACTCACTACACTTAGTGAGTATGCTACATCAAGTCTGGTACATAGCATCGCATACATGATAGAGCCTACTGCCGAAGCATAGGGTATCCCTTGCATGTGAGCTCTCTCCAAATCAGTCTTGGGAGACATCTCTTTGGAGAGAGTGAGTCCAGAGATCGTGGGTTGGTTCCCACGCTTGGATTCTTCCATACTAAACCTCTTTAGTATGGTGTCAATGTACCTGGATTGGGAAAATCCCAGTATCTGTTTAGATCTATCTCTATAGATCATGATTCCCAATATGCAGGAGGCATCACCTAGATCTTTCATTGAGAATCTTTGTGATAAGAAGAGCTTGACTGATTGCAGCATAGGAACATCATTTCCCATCAAGAGTATGTCATCGACGTACAATACGAGGAAGACAACCTTACTCTCTGCAACATTCTTATATATACAAGGTTCATCTACATTTTTTATGAAGTCAAACTCTTTGACTACAACATCAAAGCAGATGTTCCAACTCCGCGATGCTTGCTTTAACCCATAGATGGATTTAAGCAGTTTGCACACCTTTCCGCTGCTCCCACTATCTACGAAGCCCTCTGGGTGAGTCATGTACACGCATTCTTCTAAATCACCGTTTAGAAAGGCGGTCTTAACATCCATTTGCCAGATTTCGTAGTCAGGGTATGCAGCAATGGCAAGTAAGATCTGGATAGACTTGAGCATAGCCACCGGAGAAAAGGTTTCGTCATAATCCACACCTGGTCGTTGACGAAAACCCTTTGCAACAAGTCTAGCTTTGAAAGTCTCAACTTTTCCATCTACACCAATTTTCTTTTTAAAGATCCACTTGCACCCAATGGGTTTTACCCCTTCAGGAGCATTTTCCAAAGTCCATACTTTGTTGGTGTACATGGATTCCATCTCAGATCGCATTGCATCCAGCCATTTCACAGAGTCACCACTCGTGATGGCCTGCTCGAAACTAGTCGGGTCATCATCTTCCATGATGCAATCCTCGCTTCCACCATCAATGAGAAAACCGTAGTATCTCTCAGGTGGATGAGAAACCCTGCCAGATCGGCGGAGAGGCTGGGGTTCGTCGGGTACTACTGAATCCTTTGGTTCCATCAAATTTTCTGTTGTAGTTTGTTCTGCTGGAACTTCTTCCAGTTCTACCTCAGAGCCACTAATCTCTTTTGCAAGAAATTCCTTTTCTAAAAAGGTGGCGTGTTGAGCAACAAACACCCTTTGTTCCTCACTGTGGTAGAAAATATACCCTCGCGAATGTTTGGGATATCCAATAAACTTACATAAAACAGACCTTGCCTCGAGTTTGTCCGGTTTTTGTCTTTTGACATAGGCCGGGCAACCCCATATCTTAACAAAATTAAGATATGGTCTCTTCCCTTCCCATATCTTATATGGGGTGGTAGGCACATATTTGGTAGGAACTTTATTCAGTATGTATGCCGCTGTCTCAAGCGCATACCCCCAGAAGGAAATAGGAAACTCAACATTGCTCATCATAGAGCGCACCATATCTAATAGGGTGCGATTCCTCCGCTCCGATACACCGTTGTGCTGTGGTGTATAAGGAGGAGTAAGCTGAGAGAGAATCCCATTCTTTTTTAGATAATCTAGGAACTCATTGCTCAAGTATTCTCCTCCTCGATCAGATCGAAGGATCTTAATACTTTTTGCCCGTTTGGTTCTCTACTTCGTGCTTATATTCTCTGAATTTCTCAAAAGCATCAGACTTATGTTTCATCAGGAACACATGTCCGAATCTTGAGAGATCGTCAGTGAATGTAATAAAGTAGGAAGAACCGTTCCTGGCATGTGTAGACATGGGACCGCATACATCACTATGTACCAGCCCTAAGAGTTCGGTAACTCTTTTTCCGTGTCCACTAAACGGAGTTTTGGTCATTTTTCCTTTGAGACATGAATGACAAGTATCATAAGATGATAATTCGAATGGATTCAAATATCCATCCTTATGTAACTTAGCTAGTCGTGTCGCATTGATATGACCAAGTCTACAATGCCATAAGAAGGATTCGTTCATTTCTGAACTTTTCCTCTTGTGTGTTTTGTATATTGAGAACTGTATTTTGATTGAGAATGAATATGCCATTATGTAATGAGCCTGATGCAATCAACTTTTGATCTAGGAAGATGTTCATAACATTATCCTGTACTACAAAATTATATCCTTCTTTACTTAATAAAGAAACTGATATAATGTTGCACATCATGTTCGGTATATAATAGCACTCATTCAGAATCAGTGTATTACTACTTGGTAATACTAGGTGATATTCGCCAACTGCTTTGGCTGCAATACTTGCACCATTCCCTACTTGAAAGGAATGATCACCTTTTCCCAGTTCTCTACCTTTACGTAGCCCATGTAACATTTTGCATATGTGGGATCCCGATCCGGTATCAAATACCCAGGACGTAGGGTGAACTGAGAAACAGTTCTCAATAACTAACACACCTGAAGAAGATGCATCAGCATGCATGTTCTTTGTTTGGGCGGCATGAGAATCCAGATATTCTCCTGTTTCCTGTTCATTCTTATAACTCTTATAAGAAAGAACGGGACCAACGTTCCCTTACTCAGTATAATAAGCGGGTTCAGTCAATACATCCATATTATTATCTTGATTATGGCCTGACATGGTCGCTACCTAAAGAGAGAGAGAAGAAAACACTTTAGCGTATGCTCTTGCAAGATTAGATTGGTTATTATCTTATCTAATCAAGATGTCTCCCACTGGTTTTATCAAATCTTCCTTCAAACCCTAAAAGGTAAGATTAGCCGGGATTAATTACACCCTACAATTTCGTTAATCTTTCAGCCAGATCAGTGTCGGTACTTGAGGGAGGTTCCCCGTGTTTTCGCACGGACCTAATTAAAATAAACCTCGTTTTCCCAGAGGCATAACCCCGTTAACACCTTTCAAGACACCTACTTGATCGGCTAATTGTTCTGTGTAAAATTCTCCCAGGAGTAACTATTACTCGCAGTGGGTATCGGGATCTAATTATCTCATAGGAGGTATGCAATCTCATTGCAAATTTCAACACTTGAAATTCCCAATAATACTTTTTACCTCTAGCGTCCCATGACCTTAACGGAGGTCAACAAATCATAGGGTGCTAGTTAAGTTCAACCCGACATTTCTTGATTAAATCAGACCCACCCGCACGACCCTTGACGGAGGTCAACAAGGCCGTACGACTACCCTAATCCAATCTGCATCACATGCATAAACAGATAAATACTAGTTAGCTACCGCACACTACACCTCGACGGAGGTCAACAAACGTAGTACGAATACTAAGTAGGATTCATCTGAAATGACGGAGGGCTACGACAGGTTTTTCTGAAAACCTATTGCGTAATGAACTTGATATCGTTGTAGAAACATATGGTTTTTGGAAAAGGAGTGTTTTTTAGGTTTTTCTAGTTTCGCTAAAGAGGTCACTCCCGGTGAAGGGATCTCGGCTCTTTCTCCATCGAATAAGGTGCAGGGTATATCATATATACCGCTGTGCAAAGCAAGAACTATTTAAGTTGTCAAAAACTAAACCGTGAGTTTGTAGCATCTGCCAATTTCGCTAAAGAGGTCACTCCCGGTGAGGGATCTCGGCTCTTTCCTCATCGAATAAGGTGCAGGGTATATCATATATACCGCTGTGCAAAACAAAACTATAGCTACCCTTTTTATAAAGTTTTGATTCTAGAACATCTTTTAGGTTTCTTTTCTTTTATTAATCTCATTAATATATCCCATCAGCTTATGCTTCCTAAGCATCACAGTAGAAACGAAAGCAGTAATATTTATATATCAGCATATATATATATATAGTATAAGCATTCGTCTCAGGCAGTAATATGATCTCATCACAGAACATTGCAGCAGAAGAACATATATAAAATATTGGATATACTAGGATGTCCGTGTTTTAATACGAGCCTGTATAAAATACGGATTCCACGGTAGCGATGAATAGCCAAACCCACATCCCTAGACCCCTACGAGAGCGGTAAGCAACACTGCCAAATCTAAGGTTAGGAGACCCGGCCTCGACTCCTCGAGATGGCCTCCCACTGGACCCTAGAACTCGGTTACTTGTGCTCCCCTTCTTGGGTCTACCTAATGCGAAAAAGTAAATAATATACACTGGTGACATCAACCTCATCCCGGAAGTGCCCCAATAAAAGAATATTACATACAAATGAATTTTACATGAATGAAAATAAAAACCCTCATCTCACATAAAACCCCCGGCTATTCAGAACACGACGATCCAATATAACATATCACAGCAACACGTAATATCTCATATCATCAACGTAAGCAAGTATGCATACACCGATCGTCGTTGATGTATAGCAACGAAAACCAGCAATATAACTACATACTACACTTACGGTCACAGAAAAGAAATTGTAAAACTACAACATTTGGAATCCAGAATCACTTTAGACATCGTAAATCCGAAATATCACATACTTCGCATTTCATGCCAAACTATATGAATTCCACATATTGTATCACATTCCAGATAAATAGACAGTATTAAACTTTCCGATCGAATAATCAAATACCCAAGATTTTCTAAATAGCTCAACACTTGAGCGGAGTTCAAAAAGTCCCAGAATATGTCACAGTACCAATGGTCCAGCCGTAGAAGGGTCAAGCCAACGCCTCACATGTGGCACGCCGTACTGCCCCAAACCCTAAGGTTTAAAGGCAGTTCAGACGGTCACATAATCGAGTTAAGGTTTGTGTTCTTCTAAAGGGTCCACCGCGTTACTTGCACGTTTTTCCGAAAGATTTAAACTCAAGAAAAATTCAACACTTGAAAGTTTTTCGTGCCGGGAAAAAATGAGTTAATGATATCCGTTCGAACATTTTAACAGTTTCTAAATTATCCGGAAAACAGAACGAAATTAAATTTTCCGATCGAATCAACGAATTCAAAATAATCCCCAGAACACTCAACACTTGAGTCAGATTAAAAATACCCAGAAATATGCAGGAACAGCTACGGATATTACTGTACCAACACGTGTCCTCAATTCACTCTTTTGGCCGCGGAACCGCCG
This sequence comes from Agapanthus africanus, assembly GCA_030015575.1. Taxonomy (NCBI): domain Eukaryota; kingdom Viridiplantae; phylum Streptophyta; class Magnoliopsida; order Asparagales; family Amaryllidaceae; genus Agapanthus; species Agapanthus africanus. The sequence continues at coordinate 315,336,812 of JASDDO010000001.1, read as the reverse complement.
CGGAAAGCATGTTCTTGCCGCGGTTCCGCGGCTCTTTGAGAGCCTTGGGGGTTCGTGTTTTAGGGTTATCCTTAGAATTCCCTGTTGATTTTTTAAGTATTTTTAATGCAGAAAAAATCACATTTTTACAAAATTTCCAGAGAGGGGTCAATTTCGATGTTCCGGGGTTCGATCGGAGTTTTAACTTCGTACACAAGTCGCCTAATGCTCTAGCTAGGCTCTGATACCACTGTAGGGTTCCTAGGCACTCATACAAGGGTCTATAAGGCATCAACCATGCCCGATTTAAAATTTAGACGTGCCAAACAACCCAAAGCCGGGATCTTTGCTAGATAATTAGGGTTTAACATGCAAGTAAACATCTTTACAACTAAGAGTGAGGGATTACAACCTTTGTAGTCCGCTCCTTCGCTTCATAAGCTCCGAGTAGAAGTCTCTTCGCCGCGATCCATGATCTCCCGGACTCAAGAGAGGCTCCACAACCCGGATGATCCATGCTAGCTTGTAGTCTTCCTTTTCTCCGATGATCTACCTCGAAGTTTCTTTATCTCAAGCTCTTTCTCACTAATGATGTGAACACCCTAATCTAATTGGCAAGATTAGATGAGGATGATGAAATAGGATTTGTGCTCTCTTTTTATATCAAATTCTCACACTAAATCATCACATAAAGAAAACCTAGAAAGCTTTCTCAAAGCTCAAGGAAGAAGAAGAAGAATATGAAATGAATAATCCTTTTGTGATGAATAATGAAAAGATTATATGGTTACAAATGCAACCATGGTCAACTATGACAAGGCTAACCCATGTAGAGAGTTAACTAGGGTTAAGAGTGTGGTTTGGGTAAGGAAAATATCTCACAAAATATCCATCATAACATCTTTGCAAGAAACAAAAGGAAACCTTCTAGAAGGTTCATGAAAGAACTAACCCAAATCAAACCCTAACCATGTTTAATCTCCACTAATCATATTGCATTAGTAATTATAACATGTTACAATATTATATATCACATATATAATATATTTTGTAACAAAAGAAAATAATACAATTAACATATATTGCATATATATCAATATATTATCCGGTGAGAAAATGAAATAATAAAGCGAGCCAATATTAGATAATGTAATGCAATATATCACATATATTATTATACATTAAATTATCGAATCAACACTTGATCCGACAATCCGGCAATATCGAATATAACCGACTAATATATCATGTACCGATTCATCGAACCAACACTTGATCCGATGACCCGGCTGATATCAAATATCGCGAGAATATAATACGGTATCTCATATCGTATTATCCTCGGTCCTGCGCATATCACATATGTGCTCCCACTCCGTTTTGCCTGAGTCAAGAAACCTCTGTGTAGGACTCTAAAGAATCGTCAATACACCAGTAGCAGGTGATGATCATATCAAACACCCACAAGCTGTAAGCGGTCAGCTAAACGTAACAGCCACCCAGGTATTGAGCGATCAGAATATCAACAAGCAGGCCTGTACATTCTCCTATGAATCCAAACAATAACACTCTCGTACAGTCCGGTCTCTTCGTCTGATATGTTGCATATCTAGTCTAGGGGTGGTATACGTCAGACCCCAGTAACCGATAAGTCGTGTCGATGTGTGGCTCATAACAGGTCGAGAAACTACTAATAACACTTACCAGTAAATTTCTATATCAGCCCTGGCCAGGGACTTCCAGTTATAGCCAATCGAACACAGCACAACATCAACTCCCTATACCGGGAGAGACGAATCCCCTCCTATCGCTCATTGCCTCCATGTGATTCGGGACTGCACCCAAAAGCCACCATTTTGCACGCCCTCTTGGACGTGATAAGGTGGAAATCAAAGCACAGTAGGAATCACACAAGACTCTATGACGATCTTGGGTCTACAGACTACCATGTACCAGTGTCATCGGAGAACTGCCATCTGACGTGAGGTATAACACCATCTGGGAGTTCTCGACGAGTCCGTCCAGTGTACCCAGTCTCCACTGAGCACCCCTACACCATCCTTGATGTCAAACACCGATGGATATGGGATCATCCATCGCCCATCATATGGGTCAAGATGCGTATACGCTAGTCTACTCTGGTGTATCGATGCCCTGTCTCGATACACCCTCGATTAGGAACAGTTATAGGATGTACTCATCGACTACCGTGGCCCCACTAGTATGATCTCATCATAGTCCCAGTAGTCGAGTACATATCCTAAGGGCTTTATCAACATGTGAGAGTAAGACAGTAAACAAATATAAGTCAACATGTTAAGATAAAGTGAAACCAAATAGCATACTATCATGACGAGCAAGAAAGTCCTCTCTCTATATATCCAAGCATCCATTATAATATATATCATATGTACAACAGTGGCCTCTAGGGTATATACATAACTAACAACACTTTCCTTTTACAAATTTCGAGGACGGAATTTTTCTAAGGAGGGTAGAATGTAACAACCCTAATTTTCCTATACAATTTTTTTTCAAATATTTTTTTCAAAATCTATAAAGGGGTATTTTAGCCTGAGCACAAGATATAAGTAATTAATTTGCTTTTTAATTACAAGTTAAAATAATGTAACAACTCCATTTTTAGTGTACAAAATTTGCTTAAAAATTAATTTATACTTAGGGTATTTACATTTACTGCTATTACTTTAAGTAATTAATTAGCTCCATAATTACAAGAAGGAGCTTGTAGCTCATTGGTAAAAGCTTGCACTGTTGAACTAAGCCACCAGAGTTCAAATCCCATACCCCACATTATTTTTAATATTGTTTTATTTTAAACCTTTAGAATACCAAGGGTTTACACGTGCATATCTCACAAAAACCCCACTACACCCAAAAATGTAATATTGCCAGAGGATAGATGAACCTTCGGGGGGGATTCAGGCCGCCTGACTCGGCCGGAAATCGCCAACTCGGCCTCGACTCAGGCCTCCGACCGAGTCACGGCCGAGTCACGACCGATTCGGCAGATTCCGACGACGACCCCAACATGAAAATTGTGTCTTTTCACATTCCCTATGCACCTGCAAAATTTTAGCCTCAGACCATTTCCAGAGCTCTTTTAAAACCCCAATTACTCCACTTTTATTACATTTTAATACAATTTATCACATTTTTCATTTTAAACTCTTCACCTACCCTAACCCTAGCCTAACCTTATAAATACCACCCCTACCCTCTACCTCTCACCTCCAAATTTTGAGCCAACTCTTTAAAATTTCCAAGAAACTTGTGTACTTTGAAAACGAGCATGAAGCGAAGCTACGGCGAAATTCCCGGTGAACTTCCGGCGATCATTCTAGGGGCTCTGAACGACGGATCGCGCACCACCGACTCCTTACGAACCATCTCCCTCTTATAATTGTCCAAAACCCGTAAGTCCCCAAATTCTACCTCTCTTTTCTATTCTAAAAATACGGATTTACAAAACCCGATGGAATCGGAACCAATCCGATTTCCGATTCGGTTTCTTTATAAAACTTCACTTCTCGTTAATACATCTATGCTTAAACCCTCTCATGTTGACTATTAAACACTAATCAACCAAATTGATCAAGTTTCATATCACAAAATAATTACTATTTCATTTTACCGTATTTTTCATTTAAATACCAGATAGTTTCAATTCCACCTTCAACATCACAAAACCTTGCTATACCTTTAAGTAGATCATGAGGTAATAACCTACCTCCTCACACACTCATATCCAACATAGCACAATACCCTTGGGAACATAGAATACGGGAAAACGATATATTTTCATTTAAATACCATTTACTTAATAAAACCGTTTTCTAAAGGATTTAGTATTTATACAAATCTTCGCAAAGCACCGCTACAACCCAATTTGGGGAACACGACTGGGATGGTGCGGATTATCGCACATCACTGGGCTTAGTAGTGCGAAATTCAGACCTCCGTAAGGAGCATTCGGTCTCGAAAGATTTAAAATACGAAAATCTAACGAAAATGAGATTTCTAGAATATTATATATATATATTAAAAATTATTTTCATATAAATATATGTATATTTATCCTTAAAAAATCTATTTTATAATAATATAAATATTCCACTTTTTCTAAATATCACAAGAATCAATTTTACACTAAAATACCATGAATTCCATACAAATCAATATTACAAATAAATACCTTTATTTATGAAATTAGGATATTTTCACTAGAAATATCATAATATAAAATCTACATTCATTACAACTCTAAAGACGATTAATAAATACTTGGGGTGTATTTTGAAAAGTATATAAAAGTATTTTTACATAAAACCCCCTGAAGTTCTATAATTTACCCTAAGGACCCTAGTAAATATAGGTTTAAGCGGGACCAATCTCTTGAGCCTCAGGGAGCCGGAGAAGTGGGTGCTTGCCTATCTAAGCTAGACAACTTAACAATGGTGTTATCAAAACGGTAATCGTCTTTGAGAAAGACATAAATCCTGCCGGTTACCGATAGCATCAAAACAATCAGGACTTCAATTTACTTTTCTAATTGTCTGACTCGGTTTGAGTCTCATTACAATCTGACTTGAATATGATTCAAGTACAATCTACAATTTACAGTCTACAGTCTACAATCTACAATCTACAATATTACAATTCAACACGAATCCATGAATCCATTATTCCATCATTCAAACTATCAACTTGACTGAACCAAACCATGGATATACATTCCATTTACATGATTCTCCAGTTACATCCATTTACATGATTCTACGGTTACATCCGTTTATTGATATCATGGTTTCGCTCAGTCATCCAATTATACAATCAATACAATTTACAATACGACAATACAAACAAGACATCTCGGGGTTTAAATGGTAGATTGGTACGGAAGGTGTTAAAAGTGGCATGAGACTGCAAGATTAAGACACCTAACATGAATCCAATTGCCGTTGTTTCGGGTTGTATAACGGAGTCTTGTACTTCCATTTGCCTCTAGTCTCTGGCATATAGAGACTCCTCTCGTATACACTGGCATCGTTCTGTACCAAGCTACAAATAACAGCGTTAACACTAAATACAACATTATAACAATATAATACAACTTTAAAAGCTACACTCTCTCTCTTTCTGTCTATTCTATTTCTCCCTTATCTTTGGGACTTACCGAGCGACCTGTTCGCTGACGACATTCTCTTTCTTTCTTCTTTGAATGTTATCAGGTAATTTGGACACGTCAGAGATCGAGCCTACTGCTGAAGACTTGGATCAGTTTGCTAAAGACCCAGAGCTATAGTTTCATTGTACACATTTCCTTTCAGTACTTTACATTCCTATTATGCCATTGTTTAGGCATCGCTTTTATTTCAGTTGTATTTACTTTTCATGCATTGTACAAAAAAATGTTAATAAATAAAGTTGTTGTTCAGTTTATATATCTTGTCTCTTGTGTATTTACTTTATATTGCTTAGATACGCTTAGCGTATTTACTTCACAGTAAATATGTAGCGGGCCAGTCCCGTCCCCTTCGCCGTGCACCGGGAAGCGGGGCGTGACAAAAACAAAAGAGAATTTAATTCTCAATTTAAGAGTTTAACTCTTCTGAATAAAAACTTAGTTCTTCCTTTGGTTGAAGATCTGCAGAAACAGATCTTCCCACAAGTTGAGAATTTAATTCTCATCGGGGAGATTCTGCCATGCAGATCCAAAACTTAGAGGGAGAATTAAGTTTAAAGAATTTAATTCTTCCAAATTCATAGGAATTTAATTCCTCCAAATGAAACTAGGGTTTAACCCTATATAAGAATTTAATTCTTCCAAATTCATAGAAATTTAATCCCTCCAAATGAAACTAGGGTTTAACCCTACATAAGAATTTAATTCTTCCAAAATCATAGGAATTTAATTCCTCAAAATGAAACTAGGGTTTAACCTTACATAAGAATTTAATTCTTCCAAATACATAGGAATTTAATTCCTCTAAATGAAACTAGGGTTTAACCCTACAAAAGAATTTAATTCTTAAAACAAGAGACTTGAAGCTCTCCATGCACGTAAAGATTAAGTATCCAACATGATCACGTGGTAACACGTGACCCTTCATCCCAACGAACAAAAAGGAATGAATAACGCATGCTCACGTGCCCCCCACGTGACCCTTTAATGGACTCCTCAAAATAAGAAGGAATTAACTTGGAGGCAATGCCTCACGTGCTCACACGTGACCCTCAAAACTGAAGGGAATAAAGCCAAATGCAATATTGATTTAGGGCGCCTCATGTGTCCCCACGTGACCCCTGACAAACACTTTTTTTAAAAAGGGCAAATGAGGAATAACAGAGGAATTGATGCCCAACGTAGATGCATTGTCACGTGTCCACACGTGATAATTTCAAAGACTCAAAGTGTTTAACACTTATCGGAATATTCTGAGAACAAAATAAAGGAAGTCTAGCCTCATTCTCAGGCGCCTCACATGACCCCACATGACTGCCTCCTTTCTTGTGTTTAATACTACTTTAAATGCTTCGTCCCTAGTGTTTAACACCATCTTAAGCGCATCACATGGGAACACGTGACCGCCAAGTATCCTCTAATGTTTAACACTATTTTCAAGCCAAGCTTAGCCCAAATTGGTTAAGTTTTCCAGAGGCAAATCTCCCCTTCAAATAAACCTTAAAATCCAGAGCTATAATGAATGGTTAGTGCTCAGCCAAAGAAAAAATGTTGTCAAAGCCCCCAAACCTATGTTTAGCATTGCTAAATAATGGGAGGGCTGAACCCAGACAAATGTTCAACAGTCCAACAAAGGGCCAACATTTCAAACTTGATTGGACTTAGCCCAAGTTGGCCATAAGTCTTCAATTCGGATTTAACTGAGCCAATGTGCTCATAATCTAATTAATTGATTTTAGTCCTAAACTGGACTACAGATTTCCTAATCAACTTTGGTTCAAGGGTACATCTTTTCACTCCTTTGATGTTTGTCGTTGTAATCCTTCAACGTCTTCAGAGAGGTGACGGGTCCCGATAACCAATCATTCCATGAACTGTGGGGTCCTTAAACTCATGGACTATGATGTCCTTAACCAGGACTGTGGGGTCCTTAAGCCCATGGACTATGATGTCCTTAACCTCGGACTGTGAGGTCCCTTTAAACCCACGGACTATGATGTCCTTAACCTTGGACCACCATGTCCTTAAACTGGTAATCGACCGCAAAGTCCGTAAACTAAAACAATAAAGTTCAAATACTCTTTTGTTGGATCTAAATGATCCTGTTAAGTATATCTTAGTCTAAAATTAGACTAATGTATTCTTAACAAACTGTTAAGTTGATCTTAGTCTAAAATTAGACTAACGTACGTTTAAGTTGATCTTAGTCTCAAATGAGACTAACGTATCCTTAAACCCAACCCCAAACCCAAATCTAAGAAAATACGGATTTGGACTAATCCACGCCCTATGGGTGACAACATAAATTAGTTTCCGTATACAATCCACGGGCAACCAAAAACAAAACAAACACACACGACACGAAGTGACCATCTGGAGAAGGAGAAAGTGGTTACCGCGACGCGGTAGTGTAATTAACTGCAGGGGCTTGCGCCTGCAGGGAAGAGCGTCCCCACAATTAAAACCCCCTCAAATGAGGGGGAATCTGACGAAATTTGCTACATCGGCTGCATTCATTTAAACCTTCGATACATGGTGTCATAAATCAACTTGTCATCTTCGGAGAGGTGGACGGATAGCACCCAATAACATCTGCCCCGAAATTCAGGCAAGACGGACCTACACGGTCGCGTCTCTGTGTTCGGAGGGGAATAGATTCTGGCACGCCCAGTGGGACCTCTTCCTCTTTCCACTCCACACTTCGTGTGTCGTGTTTCGCGAACAAGTCGCAGTTTGACATGGTTGCCTTGGATTCGAGGTATTAAGATTTGGTGTCTTACTCCGTGCAGAAAATAGAAGATCTATGTCTTCAAACTGCACTAACTGCAACTGCAACTCTCACTCCGTCCTATCCGGAGGAGTGACTTACGGGCCCCAAGCGGTCTCCCTTTTCACAATGCCGGTGGAACAAGTGACCCAAGCCACCACTGGGCTATTCTTCAGGACCATGATCACGCCAACAAGCTTCAGCGCTCCTTTACCATCGCAAGAAGCTCTGAAGAAGTCGGTCTTTGATCGGCTTGCAACTACTGCGGCCCCTCTCAACGGGTCGTCCAAGTCCACTGCCTCAGTTTTCAACAGACGGGGCCAAAGCTCAGATGGGCCCATGAAGAAGCCCACAATTCCTGAAGAGGTTATCCCGAAGCGGATAGCCATTCCTGCCCCTGAAGTCATCAAAGTGGCTTCCCCTGCTAAGGAGTCAGTCTTTGCAAGACTGACCGTTCCAACTCCCACTCCAGGTGAAGTCATGAAGGCCGTTTCCCCTGTTCGAAAGTCGGCCTTCGCAAGACTGACCATCCTTTCTCAACGGACGTCAGTCTTCGACAGGTTAGTGCCAATAACAGTTTCTCCTCAAAATATGGGGCATGGAAAAGCTGATCCAACAGCGGAGGTGTGTTAGTTGTATGTATGCCCTAGAGGCCAGTATTGTACAGATGATGTATATTATATTGGATGCTTGGACATATATAGAAATGACTTTCTTGCTCGATATGATAGTATGCTATCTGGTTACTCTTTATCTTAACATGTATACTTGTCTCTTTAAAACTGTCTTGTAGTTACATGTTGGTAAAGCCCTTAGGATGTGTACTTGACTACCTGGACTATGATGCGGATCATACTAGTGGGGACATGGTAGTCTATAGGTACATCCTTCAAGGTCCCTAGTCGTGGGTGTATCGAGACGGGGCATCGATATACCAGTGTAGACTAGCGTATACGCTTCTCGACCCATGAGATGGGCGATGGATGATCCCATATCCATTGGTGTTTGACATCGGAGATGGTATACGGGTGCTCAGTGGAGACTGGGTACACTGGACGGACTCGCCGAGAACTCCCAGATGGTATTATACCTCACGTCAGATGGCAGTTCTCAGGTGACACTTGTGCAGGTTAGTCTGTAGACCTGAGATCGTCATAGAGTCTTGTGTGATTCTCACTGTGCTTTGATCTCCACCTTACCACATCCATGAGGGCGTGCAAAACGGTGGTCTTTGGGTACAGTCCCGAGTCACATGGAGGCAATGAGCGATAGGAGGGGTTTCGTCTCTCCCGGTATTGGGGGTTGATGTTGCGCTGTGCTCGATTGGCCGTAACAGGGAAGTCCCTGGCCAGGGCTGATCAGAGATTTGCTGGTAAGTGTTACCAGTAGTTTCTCGACCCGTTATGAGCCTCACATCGGCACGACTTATCGGTTATTGGGGTCTGACGTTTACCACCCCTAGACTTGATATGCGACATATCAGACGATCAGACCGGACTGTACGGTAAGTGTTACTGGTTGGATTCACAGGAGTGTGAGCGGGCTAGCTCGTCGATCTTCTGATCGCTCAATACCCGGGTGGCCGTTACGTTTAGCAGACCGCTTGCGGCTTGTGGGTGCTTGATATGATCATCATCTGCTACCGGCGTATTGACGAGTCTTTAGAGTCCTACACAGAGGTTTCCTGGCTCAAGCGAAACGAAATAGGAGCGCATATGAGATATGTGCGGGACCGAGAATAATGCGAGTATGTGATACCGTATTTCATTCTCGCGATGAATGTTTCGATTGGTTGTATGCGATATAATCTAGTTATCGAATCGTTGATTCGATAAATCGATACATTCTATACTAGTCGGTTATGTGCGACATGACCGGATCATTGAATCAAGTGTTGATTTAATTATTTAATGTATAATTATATATTTGATATATTACTTTGCATTAACTAGTATTGGTTCACTTTAAATGGATTTTCTCACTTGATGTTCACAAGTTGTATATGTGATATACTTTTGTGCACTTGATTGTATCATGTTTGATGATACATATTCACTTGGATTTGTGTAAAGACTTAAACCATGTTTAGTGAATGGTTAGGGTTTCATATTTTCACTTAATATTTATCTTTTCCTTTTTTAGAAATAGATAAATGAAAACAAAATAGTTTCTTTTTATCATGAAGCTTGTTGAAGCTTCATGAAGCTTTGACCAAGTGACCATTTTGCCTTCATGCTTAACCCTAACCATTCCCACTAACCATGGTCTATTCTCTACACCTAACCAAGGTTAGAAGATGATAAGTATTCATTTTATTATTCTTTTTGGAAATAACTTATCATATTCTATCTTCTTCTTCTTCTTGATCTTCAAGAAAAAGCTTACTAGCTTTAATGGCACTTTGAGCAAAAGAGTGAGAAATCCAATTCTAAAGTGAACCCACCTCCTATTTCTTCATCCTCTACCTCTTGCCAAGTAGTTTTGGGTGTTTTCTTCACAAGTTTCACGACTTGGTGAAGTTGGAGCTTGATCTAGTGTAGCCTCGACGTAGATCATCTTCGGCATCGTAGCCGACGACTTGTCCGCTCATTTCTCCGATGAAGCCGATGCAAGAGTCCGAGATCCGACTAGGACAGCGAGAGGACGTCTACGTGGAGCTAAGGAAGTGAAGAACCGGATCTACAAAGGTTGTAGCTTCTCACTTTTAGTTAAGATGTTAACTAGCTTAATGTTTCGCCTAAAATTCTAGTCGACGATCCGTATTAGAGTTTCTCGGCACTTGTAAAATTTTAAATTGGCATGGTTGATGCCTTGTGAGACCTCTTGAGAGTGCCTAGAAACCCTACAGTGGTATCAGAGCTACTAGGCATTAGATGTCGACTTATGGGGGGTTCTCACTGTGTGACAGTGTGGCGAAGCATAGGCTCTTACCCCCAGGGTGTCCCGAGACCGGAAGGTGTTCCGGCGGGTTGTAGTCCTCGCGAGGGGGCATGCGTAAAAAATAGTTGCTGAGGGACCCGTTGGTGCCACGGCGACCCCATTGGATGGGGTGGCTGCCTGACCTACAGTGGTATCAGAGCCTAGCTAGAGCCTTAGGCGATGCTTAGACGATATTTGAAACCCGATCGAACCCGAAACCCTATATTTTTCACGCTCTCTGGACTTTTTTCAAAAACTGGGTTTTTTCCATATTAAAAATTCTTAAAAAATTCAGCAGGGAATTCTAAGAATTACGGTGCAAATTTTTCCCTGAGATAAGTTCAAAGAGCGGCGGAACCGCGGTAGAAGCCTGGCTTCTGCGGCGGTTCCGCGGCCGTATCATGACGTCATCCTTCCCTGTTTGCACAGTAACTCCTATTTTATTATGCTGAGTTTTCTGGGAATTTTTAATTTGACTCAAGAGTTGAGTATTCTGGGGTTGTATTGGGAATCAAAGATTCGATCGGATTTTCAAATTTTGTCTGTGTGATTTTCCGGATAATTTTCGAATATATTAAAAAGTTCGACCGGATATAAATACCCAACTTTTCCCCTGCCGGAAAATTTCCAAGTGTTGAATTTTTCCGTGGTTTAAAGACGTTCTAAGTAGTGCAAGTAACGCGATGGTCCCTCTAGAAGACAACAAACCTTAACTCGATTATGTGACCGTCTTGAACTGCCCTTTGAACCTTCGGGTTTGGGGCAGTACGGCGTGCCACATGTGAGGCGTTGGCTTGACCCTTCTACGGCTGGACCGTTGGTACTGAGGCATGAAGTGAATGTCTTTGAACCTATTTCATGTGTTGAACGGTTTCGGGAAAACTTGGGTGTTCGAATGTTCGATCGGAAAGTTTGATATTTTCTATTTATCCGGAATGGGATACAATAATTGGAATTCGCAAACAGTTATGAGATAGCTGAATGAATGTTATAAATCTAGCGGTTTAGTCTCACTTAATATTGAAAAGAGTTTTCGATAATAGGACTAAAATGCGGGGTTTATAATTGTTAGGCATGTGATGTCTAAGTATTTCATTTGATTAAGCATGCGATGTCTAAAGAGGTTGCGGATTCCAACTGTTGTAGTTTTACACTTTCTTTTCTGTGACCGTAAGTGTAATATGTGATATCGCCGGTTTCGTTGCTATATGTCAACGACAATTGGGATGCGCATATTTACTTACGTTGATGACATGTGATGTTATGTGTTGCTGGATATGTTATATTGGATTGTCGTGTTTGAATAGCCGGGGGTTTTTATGTGAGATGCGTGTTTTTCATTTTCATTCATGTAAAAACTTGTATGTAATATTCTTTTATTGGGGCACTTCCAGGTTGCGGAAGATGTCACCCTTTGTATATTATTTACTTTTCTGCACTAGGATAGACTCAAGGAGGGGAGCACAGGTAACCGGGTTCTAGGGTCCAGTGGGAGACCATCTCGAGGAGTCGAGTTCGGGTCTCCTAACCCTAGAATTGGTAGGGTTGCTTGCCGCTCTCGTAGGGGTCTAGGGGTGTGGGATTGGCTATTCATCACGACCGTGGAATCCGTGTTTTATACTGGCTCGTATTGAAAACACGGACGTCCTAATATATCCAATGTTTCATATGTTTCTTCTGCTGCGATATCTGTGATGTGATCATGTGATGTTCTGTGATAGATACAGTATATAGTATATATGATATATTATATAGACGTTACTTATGTTTTTCACCCGCACTAGCCCTGCCCTGCTCTGTCGTTAGTTACCTAACCTAACGGTGCACGAGGGGACATCCAGACGAATGCGGATGGCATAAGTGTACGTCGTATTTATCTGTGATGTTTAGGTGACTTAAATGATGGGACTTCATTAATGTGATTAATGAAAGAAAAGAAACCTAAGATGTTGTAGAATCAAATTTTAAACAAAACAGGTAGCTACAGTTCTTGCTTTGCATAGCGGTATATATGATATACCCTGCACCTTATTCGATGAGGAAAGGACCGAGATCCCTTCACCGGGAGTGACTCCTTTAGCAATAACTGGCAGATGCTACACACTCGGTTTGACTTTTGATTGCTTCTATAGTTTCTGCTTTGCACTGTGATATATATGATATATCCCGCACCTCATTCGACGAGGAAAGGGCCGACGATCCCTTCACCGGGAGTGACCCCTTTAGCAAAACTAGAAAAGCCTCAAAATCACTCCATTTCAAAACTTCATTTGATTCTACAACAATATCAAGTTCATTACGCAATAGGTTTTCAGAAAAACCTGTCGTAGCCCTCCGTCATTTCAGATAAGTTGCATATAGTATTCGTGCTATATTTGTTGGCTTTCATCAAGGTGTAGTGTGCGGTAGCTATATGCTGCTTATCTGCTGCATATGATGCGACTGGATTAGGGTAGTCGTACGGCTTTGTTGGCTTTCGTCAAGGGTCGTGCGGGTGGGTTTAATTCAGTCAAGAAATGTACGGGTTGAACTTGACTAGCGGGCTGAGGTTTGTTGGCTTTCGTCAAGGTCATAGCACGCTAGGGGCAAAAGCATTATCGGGAATTTCAAGTGTTGAAATTTGCAATGAGATTGCATACCTTCTATGAGATAGTTGGATCCCGATACCCACTGCGAGTAAGAGTTACTCCTGGGAGAGTTTTACACATTACAATTAGCCGATCAAGTAGGTGTCTAGAAAGGTGTCAACGGGGTTACGCCTCTGGGAAAACGAGGTTTACTTTAATTAGGTCCGTGCGAAAGCACGGGGAACCTCCCTCAAAGTACCGACACTGGCCTGGCTGAAAGATTGGCGAAGTTGTAGGGTGTAATTAATCCCGGCTAGTCTTTCCTTTTAGGGTTTGAAGGAAGATTTGATAAAAACCAGTGGGAGCCATCCTGATTAGATAAGATAATAACCAATCTGATATTGTAAGAGCATACGCTAAAGTGTTTTCTTCTCTCTCTCCAGGTAGCGACCATGTCATGCCCTAATAAAGATAATAATATGGATGTATTGACTGAACCCGCATGTTTTACTGTGCTGGAGAACGTTGGTTCCGTTCTTTCTTATAAGAGTTATAGGAATGAACAGGACATAGGGGAATACCAGGATTCACAAGCCACCCGAATGAAGAAAGTACATGATGATGCATTTTCTTCGGGTGTGTTCGTTACAGAGAACTGTTTCTCCATTTGCTCTACGTCCTGGGTATTAGATACCGGGTCAGGATCCCATATATGTAATCAGTTACATGGGCTCAGGAAAGGTAGAGAACTTGGAGAAGGTGATAAAGACATTAAAGTTGGAAATGGTGCAATTGTTGCAGCTAAGACTGTCGGGGAATATCACCTTGCATTACCAACTGGTAATACATTGGTTCTGAACGAATGCTATTACATGCCGAACTTGATATGCAACATTATATCAGTTTCTTTATTGAGTAAAGAGGGATATAATTTTGTATTACAGGATAATGTTATGAACATTTTCCGTAACCAAAAGTTGATTGGATCAGGCACGTTGTGCAATGGCATTTATGCTCTAAATCAATCAACAGTTCTGAGCATAACAAACACACACAAGAGGAAGAGTTCAGAACTGAACGAATCCTTCTTATGGCATTGTAGACTGGGTCACATTAATGCGACACGACTAGCTAAGTTGCATAAGGATGGATATTTGAAACCATTCGAATTTTCATCTTATGACACTTGCCAGTCATGTCTCAAAGGCAAGATGACCAAAACTCCGTTTACGGGACACGGAGAAAGAGTTACCGAACTCTTGGGACTGATACATAGTGATGTATGTGGTCCCATGTCTACACATGCCAGGGATGGTTCTTCGTACTTCATTACATTCACTGACGATCTCTCAAGATACGGACATGTGTACTTGATAAGACACAAGTCTGAAGCTTTTGAGAAATTTAGAGAATATAAACAAGAAGTCGAGAACCAAACCGGAAAAAGTATTAAAATCCTTCGATCTGATCGAGGAGGTAAATACTTAAGCAATGAATTCCTGGACTTCCTAAAAGAGAATGGGATTCTCTCTCAGCTGACTCCTCCATATACACCACAGCACAACGGTGTATCAGAACGGAGGAACCGCACCCTATTAGATATGGTGCGCTCTATGATGAGCACAGCTGAGTTACCTATTTCCTTCTGGGGGTATGCGCTTGAGACAGCCATACATCTATTGAATATGGTCCCCACCAAATCAGTGCCTACCACTCCATAAGAGATATGGAAAGGGAAGAGACCATGTCTTAACTATGTTAAGATATGGGGTTGTCCAGCCTATGTCAAACAACAAAATCCGGACAAACTCGAGGCACGGTCTGTTTTATGCAAATTTTTAGGATATCCCAAAAATTCACAAGGGTATATCTTCTACCACCCTGAGGAACAAAGAGTGTTTGTTTCTCGGCATGCCACCTTTTTAGAAAAGGAATTTCTTGAAAAAGAGATTAGTGGTCATGAGGTAGAACTGGAAGAGGTTCCAGCTACAGAAGCTACAACAGAAGATCTGGTGGAACCAGAGGATTCAATAGTTCCCAATGAACCCCAGCCACTCCGCCGATCTAGTAGGGTTCCTCGCCAACCTGAGAGATACTACGGTTTTCTCATGGATGGTGGGAGCGAGGATTACATCATGGAGGATGATGACCCAACTAGCTTCGAGCAGGCCATCACGAGTAGGGACTCAGTGAAATGGCTGAATGCAATGCGGTCCGAGATGGAATCCATGTACACCAACAAAGTATGGACTTTGGAAGATGCTCCTGAAGGGGTAAAACCCATTGGGAGCAAATGGATCTTCAAGAAAAAACTTAGTGTAGATAGGAAAGTGGAGACTTTCAAAGCTAGACTTGTTGCAAAGGGTTTTCGTCAAAGACCAGGTGTGGACTATGACGAAACCTTTTCTCCAGTGGCTATGCTTAAATCCATCCGGATCATGCTTGCCATCGCTGCATATCATGACTACGAAATCTGGCAAATGGATGTTAAGACCGCCTTTCTAAATGGTGATTTAGAAGAGTGCGTGTACATGACTCAGCCAGAGGGCTTCGTAGACAGTGGGAGCAGCAGGAAGGTGTGCAAGCTGCTTAAATCCATTTATGGATTAAAGCAAGCATCACGGAGTTGGAACATCTGCTTTGACGTCGTTATCAAAGAGTTTGATTTCGTCAAAAACCCAGATGAACCTTGTATTTACAAGAAGGTGGCAGAGAGTAAGGTTGTCTTCCTCGTATTGTACGTAGACGACATACTCTTGATAGGAAATGATATTCCTATGCTGCAATCGGTCAAGCTCTTCTTATCACAAAGATTCTTAATGAAAGATCTTGGTGATGCCTCCTGCATATTGGGAATTAGGATCTATAGAGATAGATCCAAAAGGATATTGGGATTGTCCCAATCCAGGTACATTGACACCATACTAAAGAGGTTTAGTATGGAAGAATCCAAGCGTGGGAACTTGCCCACGATCTCTGGAGTCACTCTCTCCAAAGAGATGTCTCCCAAGACTGATTTGGAGAGAGCTCGCATGCAAGGGATACCCTATGCTTCGGCTATAGGCTCTATCATGTATGCGATGCTATGTACCAGACCCGATGTAGCATACTCACTAAGTGTAGTGAGCAGGTATCAAGCTGATCCTGGAGAGAGTCACTGGACAGCTGTGAAGAGCATTCTCAAGTACTTACGAAGGACTAAAGAGATGCTCTTGGTGTATGGTAACGGAGAACTCCAAGTGGAGTCCTTTACCGATTCGAGCTTCCAGAGTGATAAGGACGACTCTAAGCCGCAGTCGGGATTTGTCTTTACCCATTACAGAGGGACGGTTAGCTGGAAGAGTTCCAAGCAGGAAACCGTGGCAGACTCGACGATGGAGGCTGAATACATCGCTGCCAACGATGCTGCCAAAGAGGCTGTCTGGATCAAGAAGTTCATTACTGAACTTGGAGTGGTTCCATCCATTGAGCATCCAATACCTTTGTATTGCGATAACAATGGAGCAGTGGCTTTGGCCAAGGAACCTAGGTCCCATCAGCGATCCAGGCATATTCTGAGGCGGTATCACCTGATCCGGGAGATAGTTGATCGCCGGGAGATCGAGGTCAGGAGGGTTGACACGAAGAACAACACAGCGGATCCACTCACGAAGGCCATTCCCCAGATACAGTTTGAGAGACTCTTCGGGATGCTCGGTATGCGATACTACAGCAGCTGGCCCTAGTGCAAGTGGGAGATTGTTAGTTGTATGTATGCCCTAGAGGCCAGTATTGTACAGATGATGTATATTATATTGGATGCTTGGACATATATAGAGATGACTTTCTTGCTCGATATGATAGTATGCTATCTGGTTGCTCTTTATCTTAACATGTACACTTGTCTCTTTAAAACTGTCTTGTAGTTACATGTTGGTAAAGCCCTTAGGATGTGTACTTGACTACCTGGACTATGATGCGGATCATACTAGTGGGGACATGGTAGTCTATAGGTACATCCTTCAAGGTCCCTAGTCGTGGGTGTATCGAGACGGGGCATCGATATACCAGTGTAGACTAGCGTATACGCTTCTCGACCCATGAGATGGGCGATGGATGATCCCATATCCATTGGTGTTTGACATCGGAGATGGTATACGGGTGCTCAGTGGAGACTGGGTACACTGGACGGACTCGCCGAGAACTCCCAGATGGTATTATACCTCACGTCAGATGGCAGTTCTCAGGTGACACTTGTGCAGGTTAGTCTGTAGACCCGAGATCGTCATAGAGTCTTATGTGATTCTCACTGTGCTTTGATCTCGACCTTACCATGTCCATGAGGGCGTGCAAAACGGTGGTCTTTGGGTACAGTCCCGAGTCACATGAAGGCAATGAGCGATAGGAGGGGTTTCGTCTCTCCCAGTATTGGGGGTTGATGTTGCGCTGTGCTCGATTGGCCGTAACAGGGAAGTCCCTGGCCAGGGCTGATCAGAGATTTGATGGTAAGTGTTACCAGTAGTTTCTCGACCCGTTATGAGCCTCACATCGGCACGACTTATCGGTTATTGGGTTCTGACGTTTACCACCCCTAGACTTGATATGCGACATATCAGACGAACAGACCGGACTGTACGGTAAGTGTTACTGGTTGGATCCACAGGAGTGTGAGCGGGCTAGCTCGTCGATCTTCTGATCGCTCAATACCCGGGTGGCCGTTACGTTTAGCAGACCGCTTGCGGCTTGTGGGTGCTTGATATGATCATCATCTGCTACCGGCGTATTGACGAGTCTTTAGAGTCCTACACAGAGGTTTCCTGGCTCAAGCGAAACGAAATAGGAGAGCATATAAGATATGTGCGGGACCGAGAATAATGCGAGTATGTGATACCGTATTTCATTCTCGCGATGAATGTTTCGATTGGTTGTATGCGATATAACCTAGTTATCGAATCGTTGATTCGATAAATCGATACATTGTATACTAGTCGGTTATGTGCGACATGACCGGATCATTGAATCAAGTGTTGATTTAATGTTTTAATGTATAATTATATATTTGATATATTACTTTGCATTAACTAGTATTGGTTCATTTTAAATGGATTTTCTCACTTGATGTTCACAAGTTGTATATGTGATATACTTTTGTGCACTTGATTGTATCATGTTTGATGATACATATTCACTTGGATTTTTGTAAAGACTTAAACCATGTTTAGTGAATGGTTAGGGTTTCATATTTTCACTTAATATTTATCTTTTCCTTTTTTAGAAATAGATAAATGAAAACAAAATGGTTTCTTTTTATCATGAAGCTTGTTGAAGCTTCATGAAGCTTTGACCAAGTGACCATTTTGTCTTCATGCTTAACCCTAACCATTCCCACTAACCATGGTCTATTCTCTACACCTAACCAAGGTTAGAAGGTGATAAGTATTCATTTTATTATTCTTTTTGGAAATAACTTATCATATTCTATCTTCTACTTCTTCTTGATCTTCAAGAAAAAGCTTACTAGCTTTAATGGCACTTTGAGCAAAAGAGTGAGAAATCCAATTCTAAAGTGAACCCACCTCCTATTTCTTCATCCTCTACCTCTTGCCAAGTAGTTTTGGGTGTTTTCTTCACAAGTTTCACGACTTGGTGAAGTTGGAGCTTGATCTAGTGTAACCTCGACGTAGATCATCTTCGGCATCGTAGCCGACGACTTGTCCGCTCATTTCTCCGATGAAGCCGATGCAAGAGTCCGAGATCCGACTAGGACAGCGAGAGGACGTCTACGTGGAGCTAAGGAAGTGGAGAACCGGATCTACAAAGGTTGTAGCTTCTCACTTTTAGTTAAGATGTTAACTAGCTTAATGTTTCGCCTAAAATTCTAGTCGACGATCCGTATTAGAGTTTCTCGGCACTTGTAAAATTTGAAATTGGCATGGTTGATGCCTTGTGAGACCTCTTGAGAGTGCCTAGGAACCCTACAAGGTGATCCCGGTCGCACGACATGCTCGACGTCGCCACTGGCGCCGAGTGAGGAAAGCTGGGGGCAATTCCCTTTCTGGACTGACTCCGCCAGCTCTGACAGTGGAAGTTGATGCTACTGTTCCAACTGGAAACACCTTTGAACTACTTAGGAGGGTACGCAAAAACTCTCTGACTGCTGTATTGAAAATGCCTCCTCCACCAATGGAGAGCGCTTACAAAGGTGAAGTTAGAACAGCCCCCACAACGGTTGTCCTCTAAAATTTACAAAGTCTGGTGTCAAGTCCAGGACTCCGTGGTAGACTATCCCCGCCGACAGAAAAAGATGAAAGTGCGGCAAGAAAAGGACCACCCTGTCAAGTCACAGAAGGCGATAGCTACTTGGGTGCCCACTGCAACGGCCCTCTCAACCTCAACCGCTCACAAGAGGAGAAAGCTGGAGAAAATCCCGGTGTCTGCGACGAATCGCAAGAACACTGAATATAAACGCCCCAAGTCTTGGGGCATGGTGATGCACACTGTCTATATGGCATCCGGGAAAGAGAATAGCCGTATCTCCACAGGTCATTGACCGCTTACGCGATCTGTAACAAAAGCCTAGGAGCAACAACAGAAGCTCCAGGAAATGTTGACGTGGATGGACGTACCCACAGGGCCAAAAGAATGCCCGGAAACGTCATCAGTGCAACGTCAGGAACAAGAAACTGATGATGAATTCCTCCGCAGAATCCTCAAAAAGAAGGACAAAGAGGCAGCGGAGCAAGCTGCCAACATAAAACGAAGGGCATTCTTATTCCAAGATATGGGGGCATGATGATCCAGCCAGACCCTCCAGCCGAAGACCCTCCGATTATCACTGAAGATGACAGAGGAGAAACATCTAACCCTCCTCCGGCTCTTTCAGCAGCCAAGGAGGAGACCATCTCCAAGGCCGCTCTGGACGACTACATCGCTCAGCAGATACGAGTTCACCAAGCGAATGAAGCGGCTGACCAAATTGTTAGAACTGGGCGACCATATCCAGGATGGTACGATCAGATCAAGTATCCGCCAGGATACACGATCCCTAAATTCCACGTATATAAGGGGATGGGCAATCCCCATCAACATGTCGCTCAATTCAGAGCCTTGTGCGACAATACTGGAGGTGACGATAAGCTTCTGCTCCGCCAGTTTGTTAGCAGCTTATCGGAGACGGCGTTCGAGTGGTATTCTGAGCTTCCAAATGACTCTATCAAGACATTTACGGAGATGGAGCTGCTGTTTACACAGAGATTCGCAAGCGCTAGCGAGCGCACCTCGATCACCGCGTTAATTAACGCCAGAGTGAAGCCAAGCGAAACATGAGTGCAATACGCGATACGATGGCGGAATCTATGGTCGAAGTGCGAACAACGCATCGAAGAGGCTCCTGCAGTGGGCTTGTTTGTGGGAACCCTCGATCCACAGGCGACCATATCCCAATTCATGATGTTTTTCAAGCCGATCACCTTCCAAACCTTGATTGATAAGCTGGCCCAAATGGACCAGATGGGTCATAAGCCTTCCTTTTCAAAGACAGAGCCTCGGAATGAAAAGGGCAAAGGGAAAGCAATCTTCTTCACCAACGCTTAACAACAACTGAGTGGCCCGGGACCGGTTGTTCGCCAAAGAAACAAGCGGCAATCTCTCGACGAGAAGTTGAGACGTCCATACTCATTTCCCCGGGATAAAACAAGGAAACTGTTTGAACTGGCAGTGCGCAATGGGCTCATTACTCTACCGGAGTCGAGACACCCATTGCAACTGAACGACGTCAACGATCCCAATTACTGCCCCTACCACAGAGTATTGGGCCATCCGATCGAAGGCTGCTACGTCTTCAAAAATTGGGTTGAAGACTAGTATCAACAGAGCAAGTTCACGCTGTCCGAAAACAGGAAGGTAAATCTGCCACAACAGCACACCCCTAAAAGGGTGGACACGCCGGGGGCTTCATGCACTTTTATAGAAGAAGCTCCATGGGAAGTCGTTCTTTCGGCAAAAACTAAAAGAATGCTGAAAGATTTTCAAACATGTCCGGCGATCAGGTGGAAAAGCCCGCTAGAGCTGGAGATTGTCGAAGGGATGCTGAAACCACGCCCAACATTGGGAGTTAATAGTGATGGTGGACAAAACATTCAGGTCCAGCCGTCAAAGTCTTCGAAGAAAAAGAAAAAGACCAAAAAGCCCGCACGGTTTGATGACAAGCGCATGGATCTGCAAAAGCATATTGACGCGCTGGAGGAATATAACCAGAAGGCGCGGACCCCGGTCACACTCCAAGAATTTCTCAACAATATCCTTGAGAGCGAAAATAACAACAATAACGACGGGGATGACTCGTCAGAAGAATCTGAGGACTATGTGGCAAGTTTCCACATGATCTCTCATTCGGCGTTAACTAACGAAGAAACTCACTCGGCGATAGAAGACAACATAAAAGAGCTGGGGGCAGGATCGAAGCCAAAACCCTTGGAACCGTCTGACGAGATGATCGACTTGCTACTGAACGAAGCCCGTCAGAAAAGCAAAGCCAATCGAGAGCGCGAACTGGCTATATTCGAAAAAGCCAAACGCCGACGACTGGATGAAAAGGTCGAGGCACCCCAACCGGATCGAAGCATCCTTATCACCAGCAAAAGCAAGCTTAAAGTAAGGAAACGATTCGCTAGGGCCCTGTCAATAGGGATGAAGTTGCCCTCTTTCAGAGGAAATTCTCCCCGCGGTATACATCTTGATGAAGCGGACATACATCCTAACTTCTGCTTATACCATCAGAGGATTACACACCCTACCGAGGAGTGCATAGCCTTTAAAAACTGGTGGCAGGGATATGTTGCCCACCGACAACACGTTCAACGAGTGAAGCGCAAGGCTCGTCGGGAACAGAAAAGCACGACAGATGAGCACAAAAGAGCCGCTGGCAACTGTCACATAGTCGACACCAAGGGATCGCAAGTTATCACCTTTGGAAGCGACTCTGATGAAGAAATCACCCTCAGCCCTCTCTTCAAGGAATCCACCTCCGACACAAAAAATGAGAAGATTCGCGAGAAAATCTAGCTGCGTAATCGTACGTTGCCCGAAAAATCTCGGACCTATGACCGAAACGTCTTTAAACTACTACAAACCCGCGGCATCCCCAAGCTGACGTGGTAAAAAAAAAGGGTACGTCCATAAGCGAAATGGGCACAGATGAAAACCCGAAAGGGCTCCGTGAGTAAAAACAGCGGGACTATTGGCGAGTTTTGTGAAAACCCGAAAGGGCGCAATCTCGTCAAAAGACACTTGCAAGGTCCTCTCGACCCTGTAAAGAGAATCCATCTGCGTGAGATCCTTACGACTCACAAAGGAGAAACACACTTAGGGATCCCCACGATTCCTAAGGAGAAATTACACTTGCGAGATCCTCACAACTCGTAAAGAGAACCCTCTTATGAGACCCTCACGGCTCATAAGATTCAAAAGCCTTAAACTACAGGGATCTGAACCTGTTCTTAAGCAGTCATACCCCCCGATTTTGCCCTACAAGCGGTTCAATATTGACCCTTGTATACAATCCACGGGCACGAATGAACATTTCCCTAACAGAGTCCTACCAGCGACTAGGGATATGCTCACACGGTGAACAAACACTTGTAGGTCCTCTCGACTTGCAAGGAGAAAACACTCTTGTAAGATCCTTACGACTTAGAAGAGAACACACACTTAGGAATCCTCACGATTCCTAAGGAGAAAACGCACCTATGAGATCCTCACGACTCGTAGGAAGAAACACCTTTATGAGACCCTTACGGCTCATGAAATCAAAAGCCTTAGTCGACGGGATCCTAACCCTGTTTGCTAAGACGCATTTGTTCGACATCGACAGAGGCAAATGATGATTCGCTCATGGTAATATCCCAGTTGTAGCGATGCTGATGCCTAAATCGGTATCAAATTCCAAGTCTTTTCATGGAAAATGATGATTCGCTCCTGCCAATATTCCAGTCGCAGTGATGCTGATGCTGAGATTGGCACCAGATTCAAAGTTCCACACTCGCGATAAAAAAATCAGCGAGCTAAAAATGCATATGAAATAGCCGAAATGATGGGGAAACTTGCAACAAAATCAGCAAGTAAAATATATGCATACAAAAATAGCCGAAATGATTGAGCAACTCGTAATAAAAAGCAGCGAGTAAATAAAAATAGCCAAAATGATTGGGCACCGTGAAAAATAGCCGAAATGATTGGGCAATCGCGACTTCGCGATATAAA
The DNA here is from genome assembly GCA_030015575.1 of Agapanthus africanus. Classification (NCBI taxonomy): domain Eukaryota; kingdom Viridiplantae; phylum Streptophyta; class Magnoliopsida; order Asparagales; family Amaryllidaceae; genus Agapanthus; species Agapanthus africanus. The sequence continues at coordinate 315,313,135 of JASDDO010000001.1, read as the reverse complement.
AAGCTGAAATGATAGAGCATCGCGGAAAGAAATAAAAAAAAATTATGAAAGAATGAAACTTTTGCCCTGCAGGTGAGGTCACATTGACCCCTGTATACAATCCATGGGCACAAACAAGAAGGGAACCATATCGTCCCACCAGGCTTCGTCGAAGCGAAGCCAAATCTCGACGGTTCATAGATATTCTAGAGACAATCTCAACATTCGTCGCGATATTACAGACACAATGTCAACAAACGAAGCGAAGGAAGATCCCTAGCTTCAGGGTCTCGACGTCAACATCGACAACTTAGAGATCAACACCGGTGTTCTTCCTCCCTCCAATCGGATGCAGACACAACATCAACAGACGGAGCCACGGCAAAGTCCCCTAGTTCTAAATCTTGACGGTTCACAGACAGCCTAGAGACTACCCCGGAACCATGGCAAAGTCCCCTAGTTCCAAATCTCGACGGTTCATAGACAGCCTAGAGATCACTAACGGCGTTTCTCCTTACTCCAGCAAGATGCAGATGCGACGTCAACAAACGACCCCAGGGTCAAAACAACGGAACCATGACAAAGTCCCCAGTTCCAAGACTCTACGGTCCACAGAAAACCTGGAGTCAACCAATGACTTCCCTGCCGGATCAACGCTCCGTCTCGGAAACAAGTCAACTGATCCCAGGGAAATCAGCGTCCTTGGCAAAAACCTCGATTCAGGGAAATCAGCGTCCTTGACGAGAGCACCTCGATTCGCGCCGACCCGTAAGAGAAATCAGCGTCTTTGCAGGAATACCTCGATTCGTTTCAACTCCGAGGAAATTAGTGTCCTTGGCAAAAACCTCGATTCAGGGAAATCAGCATCCTTGGCGAGAGCATCTCGATTCGCATCGACCCGCAGAGAAATCAGTGTCTTTGTAGGAATATCTCGATTCGTTTCAACTCCGAGGAAATCAGTGTCCTTGGAAAAACCTCGATTCAGGGAAATTAGCGTCCTTGGCGAGAGCATCTCGATTCGCGTCGGCCCGCAGAGAAATCAGTATCTTTGCAGGAATACCTCGATTCGTTTTGACTCCAGGGAAATCAGTGTCCTTGGCAAAAAACCTCGATTCAGGGAAATTAGAGTCCTTGACGAGAGCATCTCGATTCGCGTCGACCCGCAAGGAAATCAGTGTCTTTACAGGGATACCTCGATTCGTTCCGACTCCGAGGAAATCGGTGTCCTTAGCAAAAACATCGATTTAGGGAAATCAGCGTCCTTGACGAGAGCATCTCGATTCACATCGAAGCGCAGAGAAATCAGCTTCTTTGCAGGAATACCTCGACTCGTTTCAACTCCGAGGAAATCAGTGTCCTTGGCAAAAACCTCGATTCAGGGAAATTAGCGTTCTTAATGAGAGCACCTCGATTCGCGTCAACCCGCAAAGAAATCAGTGTCTTTGCAGAAATACCTCGATTCGTTTCGACTCCAGGGAAATCAGTGTCCTTGGCAAAACCTCAATTCAAGGAAATCAGCGTCCTTGGTGAGAGCATCTCGATTCGCGTCGACCCGTAAGGAAATCGGTGTCTTTGCAGGAATACCTCGATTCAGGGAAATCAGCGTCCTTGACGAGAACATCTCGATTCGTGCCGACCCGCAGAGAAATCAGTGTCTCTGCAGGAATATACGACGTCGGCAAAGCGGAGCCACGACAAAGTTCCCAGTTTCATGACTCCGCGGTGCACAGACAACCTAAAGTCAACCCTCGACCTCCCTGTTGAAGCAATATTTTGACTCGGGAGTAGGTCAACTCATCAATCACTTACGAGTCCTCTCGACTTGTAAGGAAGAAAATTCTCTTGTGAGATCCATACGACTCTCAAGAGAAAACACACTTAGGAATTCTCACGATTCCTAAGGAGAAAATACACCTACGAGATCCTCTCGACTCGTAGGGAGAAAAAAATCTTTATAAGACCCTCACGGCTCATAAAGTTGAAAAGTCTTAGGCAGCAGAGCTGAACCTGTTTCCTAAGCCGTCGCTTCTTATCTCGATTCAGGGAAATTAGCGTCCTCGGCGAGAACCTCTCGATTCGTTTCGACCTGCAAGGAAATCAGTGTCTTTGCGAGAATCTCTCGATTCGTCTCAACTTGTGGGGAAATTAGTGTCCCTATGCATAAAGAAAATTCTCTTGTGGGATCGTTATGATTCTCAAGAGAAAACGCATTTAGGAGTCCTCACGACTCCTAAGGAGAAAAGACAGCTACGAGATCCTCACGACTCCTAAGGAGAAAAGCCTTTGTGAGACCCTCACGGCTCATAAAGTTGGAAAGTCTTAGGCAACAGATCCTAACCCTGTTTCCTAAGCCATCGCTACCTTATAAAAAGTTCAAGATGAACTGTTATCTACCATCTATGGGCCACACTTGCCAAAGCTACATGCCACTGAAATGGAGAAGTTACTCATGAGCATATAAACTACTTCACGCCAGAGTAAAACATAAAGAAATAGAAGGGTGCGGCTCATGGAGCTGAGGGTTTGGAACTATATCCCTTAAGAGTCAAGATTTGAGTCAATGATAAATGACGACGCTTGTGTCCGCTCGTTATCTTCTCAGATCAAGATCCTGAAAATTATATACCAACCCAAAGCTGGTCATACGCTATGAATTACTCTGGACTACTTCACCCACGTATATACTTACGTGGGCAAAGTAGTGGGGGGCATTTGTTCCCGCCAAAAAAATTTCTGCGCAAAAGAGCCCAAGGTATTAAATGGCAGGATACGTTTAAGAAAATTTAAACCAGTATTTTCCGGGCTGTATTTTGACAAACTTCCGAATGTGAAACAGATAAATTCTGATGGTATTGAAAGCGTCTCGAAAAAGCCTTCGATTTGATATATTATGGGCTTCATAATTCATCCGGGATCAAAAGTTATGAGCAAATATGTTATGCACGTGTAATCTAAGGAAGAAAATGCGAACCAGTATTTTCCAGGCTGCGTTTTGACAAACTCCTGAATGAGAAACAGCTAAATTTTGATAGTATCGAATGTGTCTCGAAATATCCTTCGATTTGATATATTATGAGCCTCATAATTCATTCGGGATCAAAACTTATGAGGCATCACGTGCCCACACGTGACTGGGCATCACGTGCAGACACGTGACCATCTACAGGCAAACCCTGTAGGCACTGAATAAAATAAATAATTGGAAATAATTAGTCAGTGGGGTCACGTGCCAACACGTGATAGGCTTTTAAACCCTCTAAAACACTAGAATTAAATTCTAATTAAATAATTAATCAGTGGGTTCACGTGCCAACACGTGATGGGTTCCTGACCCCTCTAAACCAAGAGAATTAAATTCTAATTAATTGCTTAATCAGTGAGGTCACGTGCTAACATGTGATAGACTCTTAAACCTTCTGAACTAATAGAATTAAATTCTAATTAAGGAAAATCAAAAACCCTAGTTGGAAAAATATTTCCCTAGATCTTTCCAAACAAAAAGATTGTGCTCTGTAAAGTGGAGCACCGTTGGATTAAAAATCCAATAGTGATTAAAAATCACCAATTTATAGAAAAATTCTATACAAGGAAAACTTTCCTGAAATTTGCCAGAAATAACAAATAAAAGATCTTTTGGATTAAAAATCCAATGGTGAATAAAATTCACTGAGTGATCTAAAAGATCATGTTGGTTACAAAATCAATTAAAATCTTTCAATGAAAAATTGACTAAACAAACTGATTCTTTTCTTTCTCCTATAAATAGGAGCCAAGAAGAGAAGAGGGGGATGAATCTATTTTGGAGAGAAATACAAGAAGAGAGAGAAAAAAGAAGAGAATTTAATTCTCCAGAGAGAAAAGAAGATTTCTTTAGAAGAGAAAGAAACCCTAGGTGAGAAAGGGGAAAGAGATCTAAGCTCTATAAAACAAAATAGAATTTAATTCTCAATTTAAGAGTTTAACTCTTCTGAATAAGAACTTAGTTCTTCCTTTGGTTGAAGATCTGTAGAAGCAGATCTCCCCGCAAGTTGAGAATTTAATTCTCATCGGGGAGATTCTGCCATGCAGATCCAAAACTTAGAGGGAGAATTAAGTTTAAAGAATTTAATTCTTCCAAATTCATAGGAATTTAATTCCTCCAAATGAAACTAGGGTTTAACCCTACATAAGAATTTAATTATTCCAAATTCATAGGAATTTAATTCCTCCAAATGAAACTAGCGTTTAACCCTACATAAGAATTTAATTCTTCCAAATATATAGGAATTTAATTCCTCTAAATGAAACTAGGGTTTAACCCTACAAAAGAATTTAATTCTTAAAACAATATACTTGAAGCTCTCCATGCACGTAAAGATTAAGTATCCAACATGATCACGTGGGAACACGTGACCCTTCATCCCAACGAACAAAAAGGAATGAATAAGGCATGCTCACGTGCCCCCACGTGACCCTTTAATGGACTCCTCAAAATAAGAAGGAATTAACTTGGAGGCAATGCCTCACGTGCTCACACGTGACCCCCAAAACTGAAGGGAATAAAGCCAAAAGCAATACTGATTTAGGGCGCCTCACGTGTCCCCACGTGACCCCTGACAAACACCTTTTTAAAAAAGGGAAAATGAGAGAAAACAGAGGAATTGATGCCCAACGCAAAGGCATTGTCACGTGTCCACACGTGATAATTTCAAAGACTCAAAGTGTATAACACTTATCTGAATATTCTGAGAACAAAATAAAGGAAGTCTGGCCCCATTCTCAGGCGCCTCACGTGACCCCACGTGACTACCTCCTTTCTAGTGTTTAACACTACTTTAAATGCTTCGTCCCTAGTGTTTAACACCATCTTAAGCGCATCACGTGGGAACACGTGACCGCCAGGTATCCTCTAGTCTTTAACACTATTTTCAAGCCAAGTTTAGCCCAAATTGGTTAAGTTTTCCAGAGGCAAATATCCCCTTCAAATAAACCTTAAAATCCAGAGCAATAATGAATGGTTAGTGCTCAGTCAAAGACAAAATGTTGTCAGAGCCCCCAAACCCCTGTTTAGCATTGCTAAATAATGGGAGGGCTGAACCCAGACAAATGTTCAAGAGTCCAACAAAGGGCCAACATTTCAAACTTATATGGACTTAGCCTAAGTTGGCCATAAGTCCTCAATTCAGATTTAACTGAGCCAATGTGCTCATAATCTAATTAATTAATCTTAGTCCTAAATTGGACTACAGATTTCCCAATCAACTTTGGTTCAAGGGTACATCTCTTCACTCCTTTGATGTTTGTCGTTGTAATCCTTCAGCGTCTTCAGAGAGGTGACGGGTTCCGATAACCAATCATTCCATGGACTATGGGATCCTTAAACTCATGGACTATGATGTCCTTAACCTGGACTGTGGGGTCCTTAAGCCCATGGACTATGATGTCCTTAACCTCGGACTGTGGGGTCCCTTTAAACCCACGGACTATGATGTCCTTAATCTCGGACTGTGGGGTCCCTTTAAACCTGGGGTCCCTTTAAACCCACGGACTATGATGTCCTTAATCTCGGACTGTGGGGTCCCTTTAAACCTACGGACTATGATGTCCTTAACCTTGGACCACCATGTCCTTAAACTGGTAATCGACCGCAAAGTCCCTAAACTAAAACAATAGAGTTCAAATACTCTTTTGTTGGATCTAAATGATCCTGTTAAGTAGATCTTAGTCTAAAATTAGACTAACGTATCCTTAACAAACTGTTAAGTTGATCTTATTCTAAAATTAGACTAACGTATCCTTAACATACGTTTAAGTTGATTTTAGTCTCAAATGAGACTAAAGTATCCTTAAACCCAACCCCAATCCCAAACCCAAATCTAAGAAAATACGGATTTGGACTAATCCACGCCCTACGGGCGACAATATAAATTTGTCCCCGTATACAATCCACGGGCAACCAAAAACAAAACAAACACACACGACATGAAGTGACCATCTGGAGAAGGAGAAAGTGGTTACCGCAATGTGGTAGCGTAATTAACTGCAGGGGCTTGCGCCTGCAGGGAAGAGCGTCCCCCACAATCAAAAACCCCTCAAATGAGGGGGAATCTGACGAAGTTTGCTACATCGGCCGCATCCGTTTAAACCTTCGATATATGGTGTCATAAATCAACTTGGCATCTTCGGAGAGGTGGACGGATAGCACCCAATAGCATCTGCCCCGAAATTCAGGCAAGACAGACCTACGCGGTCACGTCTCTGTGTTCGGAGGGGAACAGGCGGTCCCCAGAGCGCAGGTTATGGGTGCTCTTGGCGCGTCATCCATGCTGAGACATGTGGATGAGTTCGCCACCATCCGTACTCGTTTCCACATTCCTCCCGGCTACTCGCTTCGTCTGGCCGAGGAGGGGGAGAGGGCAGACCAGGTACGGGGCAAGGAGATTGCCTTGTACCTGGAAGCCTTTTGGGCCGGGATGCGCTTGCCCTTCTCCCCCGAGGTGAGTGCGGCATTGAACTGTCTCAAGTTAGCCCCGGGCCAGTTAGTGCCGAACTCTTGGAGGATTCTCCTCGAGTTCCTGGTCCGGTTGAAATTACGTCAGATCCCTTTCAGCCGGAGCCTTCTCATTTCTTCTCTCTGCTACAAAAACCACCCCGGCACTCACAGGGGTGAGCCGAGCTGGGTATACATCACTTTTAGAAAACACCTAGGGGTGCTGACGGGTCGGGGTTCGTCATAGTATCTTCTTCCATTCACGAATGAAGAAGAAGTTTTTGTTTGTTGGGCCGCCCGAGGGTGAGGATTGGGCTGTGCCCATTCAGTGGCACAGGGCCAACTGCTCGCGGGTGAGGTGGTCGAATGATCCCGACGCGGTGTCGGTGTCGGAGTGGAAGCCCTTCCCCAGGGATGATGTGTTGCTATCTGAGCAGGCCCTCATTTGGGCCGGGCTAAGCCCCGCCCAGTTCGCAGGTAAGTTAGGAGTTTTCAGACAACCTATTTAAACTTGTGTATTCCTCCGCTTTTTCGGGCTTTGCTAACTCCTTTGTTTTCTCATCTTATGCAGAACGCATGGACCTAGGCAAATTTCAGGCAGCCGTGGTCGAACAGAAGAAGGGGAAGAAGGCAGGAGGTGCCGGCCCTTCTCGCCCGTCGTCGGCTCCGGCTCCACCGGCGGCCACCCCAGTCAGGAGACCGAGCATGCCCCAGCCCCCGGAGTCCAGCCAAGCACCGAGCCGAAAACGTGCTCGAGTGCAAAAGCCCAGGCTCTGGAGGTGGGAGGTGAGACTGGTCCTCCTGCGTCTCTCCTCAAAAGGTTCCATAGGACGGCGCCCCGCTCCCCAGCTTCCCCGATCATCATGGACGAAGGGGAGCTTTGTTTCGAGGTGCCCTCGGGGATTTCCGTCGCCGACAGCCTGCTCTCGGAGATGGAAAGGTCGGCCATAGGCAGAATCCCTCGGGGGACCATCTGGGCCCAAATGGAGACCATTGCCCAAGAGTCCGTGCAGGTTAGTGTTCGCACCCCACTCGGGTCTTCATTCAGTATTTTTGTTCGCGAGATTGGGTGCTCCCCTTTTCTTAATTTTTTTAAACCCTCTTTTGTCTTCTTCAGGTCCTCCAGCATGTCGCCCTCGTCATCAACATGGAGGACGAGGAAATTGCCCCGGCGATGCAGGCCGCGGGCGAGTTTTCTTCGTGGGAGGAGAGCTCAAGGGTGGAGCTGCAAGCGGCGATGGAGAGTGTCGCCGCCCTCGAAGACCGGGTGGCAGCCAGGGATCGGGAGATCGCCAAGTGCCGAGAGGCCGCCCGAGCCGCCAAGGCCAAGTTCGAAGATTCCAGGGTGTTTGTCGCCACCCTGAAGAAGACGGCGAACACCCTCCAGAGGGAGAATGATGCGGCGAAGGAGGGAACGAGGCGTGCCGAGCTCCGAGCGTCGAAGGCGGTGGAGAGCTACAAAAAGTCGGATCAGTACTACACCGACCTCGCTAGAGCCGCTACTGTCGTTTGGCATGATGCCATCGACGTCGTCAAGGCCCTGATGCCGGAGTTCGCTGACGGCGAGCTCCGGCGTGAGTACCCCCTCGGGGATGAGGTGCAGGGGGACGCCCCCGGAAGTGCTGCGAGGGAAGAGGCCCCTAGTGGGAGCGTTGGGGAGAGGTCAGTCGCCCCGGCCACTGGCGCCGAGGCTCCTGCGGTTGGCTCCGACCTTGAAGTTGCCTCCCCAGTTTTCACGGTGGAGGCGCAGCTCATCGAGGTTCTCCCCGGCCCCGAGGCCTGAACCTCGTCGCCACCTTATTTTTTCTTTCTTTGCGCTGAAATTTTGTAAGCTTCCGGGCGTTTTGTAAGGCTGGGGAGCCCATAATACCTCTGTAAAAACCTCCGTCTTTATGAATAAAACCTTTTTGCAGTGTTGTCTGCGTGCACATTTTCCCTTCGTTTGCGCCCGTAAAATTTTATTTGCGCGGTACTGCTTTCATGATACGTTAGGTCGGAGATCGGTTTTTCATCTAGCGATCGCACGTCGAGTTGAATTCGAACATTTGCTAAGTGTGCAAAGACCGGCAAAAGGTCGGTATCTCCAAGGCCCCAAAGTCGACATGGGGATCGCGTAGTGAAGACGCGCAGGAGGTCACCCTCTAAGGATGGATCGAGCAGGGAAGTTGCTCGGTGGCCTCTTGATGAAGGCTTTGATCCTTGGCGTCATGGGGTAAGAGATTACCAGCCAAGGATGGACCGAGCAGGGTAGCTGCTCAGTGGCCTCTTGATAAGGGCTTTTGATCCTTAGCGCAGGAGGGCATGGAGTGGCCTGCTAAGGATGAACCGAGCAGGGTAGCTGCTCGGTTGCCTCTTGATGAGGGCTTGGATCCTTGGCGTTATGGGGTAAGAGATTACCGGCCAAGGATGGACCGGGCAGGGTAGCTGCTCGGTGACCTCTTGATGAGGGCTTGGATCCTTGGCGTCGTGGGGTAAGAGCTTACCAGCTAAGGATGGACCGAGCAGGGTAGCTGCTTGGTGGCTTCTTGATGAGGACTTTGATCCTTGGCGTCGTGGGGTAAGAGATTACCAGCCAAGGATGGACCGAGCAGGGTTGCTTCTCGGTGGCCTCTTGATGAGGGCTTTGATCCTTGGCGTGATGGGGTAAGAGATTACCAGCCAAGGATGGATCGAGCAGGGTTGCTGCTCGGTTGCCTCTTGATGATGACTTTGATCCTTAGCGTCGTGGGGTAAGAGATTACCAGCCAAGGATGGACCGAGCAGGGTAGCTGCTCAGTGGCCTCTTGATGAGGGCTTGGATCCTTGGCATCGTAGGGTAAGAGATTACCAGCCAAGGATGGACCGAGCTGGGTAGCTGCTCGGTGGCTTCTTGATGAGGGCTTTGATCCTTGGCGTCGTGGGGTAAGAGATTACCAGCCAAGGATGGACCGAGCAGGGTTGCTGCTCGGTTGCCTTTTGATGAGGGCTTTGATCCTTGGCATCGTGGGGTAAGAGATTACCAGCCAATGATGGACCGAGCAGGGTAGCTGCTCGGTGGCCTCTTGATGAGGGCTTGGATCCTTAGCGTCATGGTTTAAGAGATTACCAGCCAAGGATGGACTGACCAAGGTAGCTACTCGGTTGCCTCTTGATGAGGGCTTTGATCCTTGGCATCATGGGGTAAGAGATTACCAGCCAAAGATGTACCGAGCAGGGTAGCTACTCGGTGGCCTCTTGATGAGGGCTTGGATCCTTGGTGTCGTGGGTTAAGAGATTACCATCCAAGGATGGACCGGCCAGGGTAGCTGCTCGGTGGCCACTTTATGAGGGCTTTGATCCTTGGCGTAGTGGGGTAAGAGATTATCAGCCAAGGATAGACCGAGCAGGGTAGCTGCTCGCTTTTGCTAGGTTCTGTCCGACCATTCTTGGTGTATGAACATCGGGAAGAGTAATCGTCACGGGTGACACGTGTCAAGAACGCATGGGGCGAGGCAAAGCGTTTAGAAGAGCCGTGTCGCTTCGACTTCGGTTCGCTGAGAAAGACAGGATATCCGCCGCGTGGTGGTACAGTATTGGAAGAAATGAGCGAATATTGGACTGTTAGGGGCGTTGTTGGGCTATAAGACAGAAGGCGTGTTGATCACTCCTTCCTCCATCTCCAAAACGTAAGAATGGACAAATTTCCTTTATCCATCCCCGAGATCATTTCATTCGAGGACGTATACTTGTACAACCAGCTGTGCTCCGAGGAGACGTGGCGGGCGGTGATTCAGCGGGTTGAGGATCATATCGGCCGCCTGCTCTCCCGACGATCACCCCTTCTCTAGCTGCTGATGTACTCGATCTGGAGGGCATCGCCGGGGCTCCACAACCCCTTGTCGGAACAACTGTAGGATGGGGCGGTTGGCAAGCTGATATCGTTATGTCGTCTCGGCCTGATCTCGAAGAGTCGGTAGGATTGATCGGTAGCACTCGTCCTCAAGTGTTACCAATTGAGGCATCTCGCCGATGGGTGCCTTCCCGTGGAGCTTCCTGGCCCGTCCGTGGCCACGAGAGTTCGCGGACAGCATCAGATGCAGAGGTCCGAGGCGGTAAGGGCTCGGCTGGCGGGAATTTCCTCGGAGCACCACGAGGAATGTTTCTTGCACCCCTTTCCTCCACTGCTGTAATATATTTTTTTTGATGTAAGGCTGAGGAGCCCACAATACCTTTTTAATGAATAAAATTCTTCTTTTTGCAATGCTCTATTGTGTCTTTTTTATTATTTAAATAAAATGAACTTAGAAGAATTTACATCGCTTTGGTGAAAGAAGAAATATACATTCGTAGACATTCTTTTAAGAGGTACAGCTTGAGCTTTTCAGTGTTGTAAGGCCGTGGAAAATTGCGACCATTCGAGTCTTGCAAACGATAGGCTCCGCCGGGCAGGACCTTAGAGACAAGGAAGGGACCATCCCATTTCGGGGAAAACTTATGCAGCTTGCCTTGATCGACGAACTCGTTCCGCCTTAGGACTAAATCTCCGGTTTTGAAGAAGCGACGCTTGACTCGTGCATTGTGGTAGCGGGCGGTTTGCTGTTGATAGGCAGCAGCTCTGATCTGAGCTCGGTCCCGTTTCTCCAACAAGATGTCCAGGTTAGTTCGGAGGGCCGAGGTGTTCACTTCATCGTCGAAGTGCTCGACCCGGTGACTGAGGAGCCCGATCTTCGCTGGGACCATTGCCTCGGTACCATAGCAGAGGCTGAAAGGGGTTCCCCGGTGGGGGTTTTTTTCGACGTGCGCAGGGCCCATAAGACCTGGGGTAATTCCTCGACCCAACCGCCTTGGCGCCCTTCTAGGCGTTTCCGAAGACCTCGGAGGACATTCCGGTTAGGGACCTCGGCTTGCCCGTTGCATTAGGTATGTGCGACCACGGCAAACTTCATGAGGATGCGATATTCACTGCAAAATTCCTTAACTTTTTCATTTTCAAAATTTGTCCCATGGTCGATGATGATACACCTCGGGATGCCGAACCGGAGTATCACGTTGTTCTGCAGGAACCTGATAGTCATTGTGGCGTCCGATTTCCTGATGGAGATGGCCTCAATCCACTTCATGAAGTAGTCCACTGCGACGATGACGTACTTGTGCCCGCCCGTACCGGTAGGGAACTGGCCTATCATGTCCATTCCCCACTGGGCAAACAGCCATGGGGAGGTTTGGGCGGTTAGCTCGGTAGCTGGAAGGCGAGGTATGCTTCCATGGAGTTGGCAGCTTTTGCATCTCCTGACGAGATTTTGGGCGTCCTGATGAATCGTCAGCCAGTAGTACCCTTGGAGCAGTTCCTTCTGGATTAGGGTGCGGGCCCCTTGGTGCGCGCCGCCGAACCCTTCATGGATCTTACGCAGGACGTAGTCGGCCTCGTGGGGGTCGATGTAACACCTTAGGATGTTATTAGTGGCTAATTATACTTTAATATATGGGTTTTAATAAAAAGTTTACCAAAACGATCTTTAAATATTTTATCAAAATTAATGAATATTTTATTAGAATTTACTTAGGCTTGCACACACATGTGCATGTAAACTAGGGTTAAACTATGATTAGCAACCATGGTGGACTAACCATTTTGTTAAGCTAATTTGAAAATTTATTAAGTCTTTTGGTTATTTGTTTTATTAAATGGCAATGATTTGGTTTTGGTTGACTTGGAGAGAGAAAGAGAGAATGGGCATCATGGCTTGAACCATGCTCTCATTTAATGAGGAGAGAGAGGGGGGTTGACTCTCTCATACCTCTCATTGCCTTGTTTTCTTTTGCCTCACTCATTTTCTCACATCTCTCTCACTCTCACTCACAACTAGCAGCAGCAGCAGAAGAAGAAGAAGCAGCAGCAACAGGAGCTTCAGCAGCAGCAGCAACAACAGCAAGTAGCAGCAGCAGCCCAGGCAACAGCGGCACAAGCAGCAGCAGCAACATGCATCAGCAGCAGCAGCACCCCAGCAGCAGCAGCTCCTTCTCTTCTTCTTCTTCTCCTTCTCCTTGCACCTAGGGTCAAGTGAGGTTCGCAGGCGGGTACGTCGGACGCCGCAAAGAAAGGGAAACAGGTGGTCGGCTATGCTTAGCACGAGACCAGGTAAGCAGATTTAACATCTATGGGAAAATCGCCCTATGGCGTTAAGCGTCAGGGCTTGATAGGATATTTTAGTCGTATATATTCATATATACTATTGTAGCATACCATCTTTGTCGTATATAGAATGGTAGTTATATAACACTGCACTGTCACTAACGGTTCAAGCTGCACGAGCACTATTTGTATGTTACATTCACACCGTTAGTGATTGCCATGACACTTGCACTATAGGATTGCTATGAGTCTTATATCGTTTTGATTACCGCATATTGACATATTGACACACACACACACACACACACACACATATATATATTGATATATTCATATTAGTGCATACATTCATTGATATACCCATACTTGTGCACATGCACACTGTATATTCATACGGGTGCACACACATATTGATATCTTCATACTTGCGCACATGCACACTGTATATTCATATTGGTGCACACACACATTGATATCTTCATACTTGCGCACATGCACACTGTATATTCATACTGGTGCATACACATATTGATATCTTCGTACTTGCGCACATGCACACTGTATATTCATATTGGTGCACACACACATTGATATCTTCATACTTTCGCACATGCACACTGTATATTCATACTGGTGCACACACACATTGATATCTTCATACTTGGGCACATGCACACTGTATATTCATATTGGTGCACACACACATTGATATATTCATACTTGCGTACCTGCACACTGTATATTCATAGTAGTGCCTACATACATTGATATCTTCATACTTGCGCACCTGCACACTGTATATTCATAGTAGTGCTTACATACATTGATATCTTCATACTTACGCACATGCACACTGTATATTCATAGTAGTGCTTACATACATTGATATCTTCATGCTTGCGCGTCTGCACACTGTATATTCATAGTAGTGCTTACATACATTGATATCTTCATGCTTGCGCACATGCACACTGTATATTCATAGTAGTGCTTACATACATTGATATCTTCATACTTGCGCACATGTACACTGTATATTCATATTGGTGTATACATACATTAATATCTTCATAATTGCGCACATGCACACTATATATCCATATTAGTGCACATATACATTGGCACACTCATATTTGCGTATATATCCACATGCACATCCATACCTATATACATACATATGTCACATACATGGATGATATTTGCTCGATTTCTAGAAATGGGGACCGCATGAGATATTTTTAAAACTGGATCCATTTTAAAAAGAGCGGTTTCCCCCTTTTTACTCTTAGTGTCATACGACACATTGCATGGATTTACGCATTGAGTTTTGGATTCGTGTGATTGCTGGATTTGAGAACCGAAGTATTATTTTATGGAATGACGCACTGTTTTAAAATTCCGGTTTCTCTTGATATGATATTTTAGTGCGTCCACCATGAGTTTTCTCTGTTCTTGAGAGCTTGTGTGATTATACCCGATTCGAGAAGTGGTAGGCACCATCTGTGGGTACATGGTGGACCCGGTATGGTACCCCGGGGCAAGAAGACTCGTATAGTTAGACGGTGAGCCCGGCGGAGGGACTACTACCTACCGGTGATTGGTTTGACCTGGCGGTTATCCGGAGGATACTTACCAGAGTTGAGAGATGGATACGGGCTGACCCATACTGCCGGGGCTGAGGGTCAATTCTACAAACGGAGCCCGTGGGCCGATCCAGACTGACGGAGCCCGATACTTGAGGATTTGCTTGTCGAATCTAGACACGATGATTTCATGATATTTTCGAGTGCCGATGCTAGGCACTCACGATTCTATGAGCATTACAGGATTCGAGGGCCGATTAGAGTGACGGCACCTGTGTTGTTACTGGGATTTAGGTGTATTGATGGACACCGGTTATTTTCCACGTTGACATTCTGTGTAGATGTTATTTATTCCCAAGCTCAGCATTCAGTGTTATGCATCTCATCCTGTATCTGTAGTACCTGACAGAGTACTTTTGCACGATTATCGTATACCCTGCTCATCCTATATAGATGTTATTAGATTGTATTTACTATGCATGATTATCGCATACCCTGCTCATCATATAGAGATGTTATTAGATCGCACTTATTGCATGATTATTGTTCATCTAGCTCATCATATAGATGTTATCTGTTGGCATAGGTTAGAGTATCGCAGTATATTCATACTCGCGATTACCTTTATATGTTATCTACTATTCACGAGTTGGCAACTCACCCCCGTTGTGCCACAGTGTTTGCAGGTTGCCCCTCAGAGTAGTCGCAACAGGCTGCTTTCTTGCATCTTTTGCTACAGATAACATTGCAGTTGGCTTGTGAGCCCTTTTGCTGATAGGTGGGTTTTTGCGGTATCCGTTTATTTTCCAGTTGTATATACTGTTGTATCTAGTACTCTCCATCTACTATTCATGTATTGACTTAGAGACCGGTTGTGAGGACGATGTATATTATTTTGTACTCTGGTGTCGAGCTCGTTGTGAGCCGACTTTATTTATGCAGTTTTATCTTTCATGATACTTGTTTTCACTTGTATTGCTCATTTCTTCGCTACGGCGTCGTATATCATTGTGGTGATTGTTCCGCCGTTGGGCGTGATTGCTCCCGTTGGGGATGCTTTATTCTTATTATATGTCATCTTTATTTTTATCTTATCTTTTACCCGATTTTCGGGGTTAGTTTTTACAAGGAAATGCTGCTAAATTTTTAAAAGAAAACAACTTAAACTTTAAAGAATTTTACTAAATTACTAAGGTTTTCTAAATGTTTTAACAAATGTTTCCATAAAATGTTTTAACACTCATTGCTTTTAATGGTTTTGATTTCTGGGTTTCGGCTTACTTAGTCGCGTTACACCTGTAGACGTCACGTGATTAAGTGCCGGTCATGGGCCGAACTTTGGGTCGTGACAAAGTTGGTATCAGAGCGTAGGTTTTACCTTTCGGAGTGTAGGATGACCCTGGTATGATGGAGTAGGTAGCTATAGCAGAGTGGCGTAGCGTGTGTATGTTCCGCGGCATACTCACGACACGGTATTCCGCCTAAGCGACCTTAGGACTTATTGATTGAAATTCCTTCATGATTATCTACGTTCTTGCGATTCGATTTTCGTATCCTTATCGAATCCTACTTTCTTTTCAGCTATTATGCCGCCAAAGACTACGAGGGCCCAGAGAGCGGCCGCAAGAGCCGAGATTCGAGTTGACTCGTCTGAGACGAGGACTGACCCGGGCAGTACACCCGTTGTACCAGAGCAAACTGTTCCTCCTACGACAGATCAGATCACCATGCTAGGGGCCGGTATGCAGGAGATGCGCCAGGTGATAGGGTCGCTAGTTGAGACACTTCGAGCTCAGCGACCAGAGGTAGTTCCACCCGTTACGAGGACCGCGATGATACCTACAGTACAGGCAGTTGCCCCTGCAGCCACGGAGGTTATTACGGTATCGCTATCAGAGTTTATGAGGCTGAAGCCTCCGGTCTTCACAGGCACCGATGCAGCCGAGGACCCACAGTCTTTTATTGATAGGATGGCCCCGATATGTCATTCACTTAGATGCTCAGATGCGAGATGGGTAGAGTTCGCGAGCTTTCGCCTGAAAGGACTTGCACAGAAATGGTGTGAGTCGGTCAAGAAGGGCAGAGCAGCAGGACTTCCTCCTATGACCTGGACCGAGTTTATGACGGTATTTCTAGCCTTTTCCTTCCCCAGAGTGTCAAGGATGCCCGAGCGCGAAGGTTTGAGTCTTTACGTCAGACTCCGAAGATGACAGTGGCAGAGTACGATGTACTGTTCACCGAGCTATCTGTTTATACCCCATACCTAGTGGCTACTAAGGAGATGCGACTCAAGAGATTTGTTCGAGGCTTACTTACCACACTGTTCCTTGTGATCAGCACACAGCATTGCAAGACTTATGCAGCAGCCGTAGACGCAGCCTAAGCAAGTGATATGCCAATCATGCACATCCCTCTCCCCTTTAGTCTATAAGACACCTTTAGATAGGGTGACTGCATCACCTGCAGGTACACCACAATGCCAGGGGTCGTCCATTCTAAAACACCTTACTGTCTAAGTACCCAGATTGGGAAACTACCCAAATTTATATCTAAAACCATAAATCTACTAACCAGAATGCCTAATATAATATCCATATCGTATGTGGAAAAAAACCAACTGTGTGACAACCACAGTATAACCGATCGTAGTGTGGGAATTTCACTTCCTACAAAGTGCATGTCATCCAAATACTAGGACATCACACCCTACTATCTTCTTAACAGATCCATCTCCTATTCTGATGAAGTCAAAGCCTATGACTGTCATATCAAAATTAGATGATCTATCTCAGCTATACCTGCTTTAGTCTATAAATAGACATAAGCTACTTGTCCATTTTACTAAAATTGTGGCGAGTCAAGAACAATATCACTATTGATCTTTCAGATGGTAGAAAGTTAACCCTCGTCATAGCCCGGGATAACCCACAAACTTCCATTACGGAAACATGCCTTGAGTTATCCAGAGTTTGGTTTTAAGCATAAGCAGGACAACTCCATATACCTTAACATCGTTAAGATATGAACCATTCTATATAAAATATAGAAACAGAGGCACTGATTTAATTGGAACCAGATTCAAATCATGCAGCTGTCTCCAGTGCATGTCAACTAAATGGAGAGAGGCCGATCAGCATTGGTCAACTAGGAGTGCATCCAAATATGAGTAACCTGAAAGAGAAGTAAGTTCTCAAAACCATTATTATCAACTGAATACCAAACATAAGTATCTACATCTTCGATCACCTTGAAGAATCCTGATACTTGCAACACATGGTTCTCTACTTTATTTTTGTACCTATAACTTCTCAAAACTAGGATCTTGTATTTCTACGAAACACTTGTCTAAAACTGGAGAAGTCACAAGTAAACAGAATATAGTACGAGGACCAACCCCTTTGTCCTAATGAACACTGGACAACATACAATACTTTTTATAAGTCCCTTGAGTTGAATAACTCGAATCATGTGCGTCGTAGGTCGAAAACTATACTTATGGTTAAGAAGAATTACACCGCTGTTTAATGCTCATTACCCAATCATCAAATGATACAGATAAACGTCATGGACATAATTTCAAAAAGTTATATCTCACTTTATAAAATAAACGTACAGATATATCAGTTTGAAATTGGTGCATAACAACGGATATTCGAAACCAAATATTTGCTGTCTGGCAAAACCCTAGGTGATTTCCTCAAATATCACTAATTACAACGAATTCCGATATAATGAGGATATAATCACCTCATTCCCAATAATTTACTCCCACTCATCATCTGCAAAACCATACAGATGCGAGAGTCAAACCTGGTAAATACATACCCTGGAGTAAGGATCTAATTAGGAAATCAGTTTTTAATTAACAACGCATAGGGAAACTGAAATATGAAAATGTTTCGAAGCGGTAGCCAGGTATTCCTAGTAATGTCTCTTCCATTATCCAGATTCATGACTGTGACCATATGTTTTCTTACCATCTCTCCAATCTCTTTGTTTGTCTTTACTCATTACTTTCTGTACACCACCCTTAGACTAAATGGTTTTCTTCCTTCCTACTGTTCGGCACCAGCCTATGGTTCGGAAGAAGACTATCAAATAAGCCTAATAGGTGTACTCTCCTAATCCTAGCAGTCCTCACAACCTGAGAGAAGGTAAAGCGAAAATTCAACTGAATAATCCTTATTCTATTTCTCCTGAACCAGTATCCATCCTCGGACTGGAACAAGTTCCTTCGAGTACGATAGATTATCCAATAACTGTGGATCTTCATAGAGATACGGGGTGTTCTGGAGAAATTCAAAGGTGAAGTAGAAGTGGCGATGAAATACGCGGTTTGGTCGTGAAGGATAGCATTCACAATTTACTGTGCCCTCTTTCTAATCTCTTTATTTTGTCTTTACTTATTACCTTCTGTACACCACACTTAGGCTAATCGGTTTTCTTCCTTCCCGACCTTTCGGCACCTGCCTAAGGTTTGGAAGAAGACTATCCAATAAGTGCAATAGGTGTATCCCGTCCTGTTGGGGTAAAAATTTGCACCCCGGTTGACCGAGTCAAAGTCAAGGTCAACCCCCAAGCTAGGTGGGCCCAAGCCCAGGTCAAGCGGGCCCATGCCCAAGTCGAGCCCGCGGCCAGCCTCCCCATGCCAACAACAAAATCATGTAATAAATAATTTTTATGTAATTTTTTATACATGAATGTATGCAAAATGGGCATAAAGCCAATATTTTGTAAGCCCATGGCTTATGTGCAAAAATGAAATGGCACATGAGCCATGGGATAGGCAAAATGCCATTTTGTGAAGCCCAAGGGGCTATATGTAAACATGTAGGCCTATAAAAGGCAACATGATTATGAATAAAGAAATATTTTTCATTCTCTCAAAAACCTAGGCTTTGTACCTCTTTCCTTTTTCTGAAGGTTTCAAACCTTCTTCTTTCTTTTGAATTAAATCAAGAGTTTTACTCTTCCTTTTTCAAAACTAAATAGTTTTTCACCACAAAACCCATAAAGGGGAACTCAGATCTTTCATTAGATCTTAAAAAGAAGAGATCTTTAAAATCTCACATCTCTTGATCTTCAAGATCCGGCCAAACAAAGGAAGAAGAAGGAGACTCATCTCCAGAAACCCCACTTTGGGGAAGAACTAGGGCTCAAGGGGAGAAGCCCTTCATCAGCTTCAAAACATCCTAGGAGTTTAACTCCATATATATACATATATATACATATATATACATACATACATACACAAATATATATATATATATATATATATATATATATATATATATATAATAAATATCTCCTTTCTGAAGCATAGCTTCTGGTTCCGGGACTAAAAGTCCCCTTTTTTCTCGCCGGCGCTCAAGCGCCAAGCGCCCACGTGCCGACACGTGGCGCGCTGGCGCTCCAGCGCCCTGCGCTCAAGCGCAAAGCGCCCACGTGCCGACACATGGCGCGCTTGTGCTCCAGCACCCTGCACTCGAGCGCAAAGCACCCACGTGCTGACACGTAGCGCTAGTGCAAAGCGCCCACGTGCCGACACGTGGCGCGCTTGCGCTCAAGCGCCCTGCGCTCGAGCGCAAAGCGCCCACGTGCCGACACGTGGAGCGCTCGAGCGCAAGCGCACAACGTGTCCGCACGCGGGCGCTTGCGCTCAAGCGCCCAGCGCTCCAGCGCAAAGCGCCCACATGCCGACACGTGGCGCTAGAGCACTCTTGCGCTCAAAGCGCTGGCCCCACGCATCCTTTGGATGTCTTTTCCCCCCTTTATATATATATACATGTATATATATACATATGTATACATATGTACACATACACATACTCTACAACACTCTCCCTCCCCAAAAAAATTTTGGGTCGGGGCGCTACCCCGCACCCCGCAAGGGGGCTGCTTAGCCCCCTTGACCCCCAGCCCGCTATCCGGGTAGCAGGCCCCCGTGAAAACTCTGCGTGGCTCCCGATATATCCAAACCCCCCTTCCAAAACAACACACACGCACACTGCATATTGAGTTCGCATGACCATTTTAACCCGTTAATCAGAGGTTCCCTCGCCCCAAAGGCGAGGGGTAATTGACGGCAGCTTAGTCCGCGACTGCCGGAGATTCGGATCCCCACAATCAATAAACCCCGGCCTACCCTAGGCAGGGGGAATTTATAGTACGCCTGACAAGCGCGCCGAAATTCCCATCTCAATGAGGTAACGAAAAACACCCGACAGATTCTGGCACGCCCGGTGGGACCTATCTCTCTTCCCATATTTCGGGTTAAACGTTCATGCGAACTCAATCAATATACGTATCTATATTTATACTAAAATAATGCTCTTTCATGCAGGTTTCAAGCAATCACTTTTCAACAATGTCTCCAAAGATGAACTCAGCTCTCAGCACGGCTCCCGTCTCCTACACGATGAAGATAGACTCCAGGACGGTCCTCCCGGCCAGTCTCGGGCGACAATGGGAGGAGTCGCTGCTACCATTCGACTCTATTATGTTCATGCCTCTTGGCGCCATCCCAGCTCCTCAAGCCCCGGTGGCAGACAAACCGGTCTCGAAAGGCAAGAGGCCAAATGTGGCGATCTTGAAGGCGCCCCAACTCAAACGCAAGTCGGTGTTTGAACATCTCTCCTTGGCCCCAGTTGGGGACAGGGCCATCAACACCAACAATGCAACAAGGCGTCTCGAGCAAGCTTCGGCGGTGCCCCTGACAACTGCTCAATCGGGTGTCTTCTCTAAGCTCCCCGCTAATCGACTCACGGTGGCTTCCCAGGAAACAGATGCCCGCCAAGCCCTTAAAATTGAGAAGCTAAGGCAGAAAAGGCTCAGATATAGAGCCAACAAAAGGGCTAGGGCTCCTGCTAGGCTGAACCTCATGGGGTTCGAAGAACAGGGTTACCCTGCCGAAGATGGGGAAATGGCTGGATATGTTGTCCACACTGTCTACACGGTAGGTACGCGCAGCAAGAGCAACGACGGGGCCACCACATCTCAGATCCCATCTGGCTTGAATGTGGTTGCCACTTCCCAAGAACAGCCGCCTTCGCTGGATGATGAAAACCCTCTCGATGAGGATGATAGGCAGAAAGACCCTTTGGTCCATGAGGAGTCAGGCTCGGAAAGCGAAGATGAGCTAACTTTCCGTCCTAAGACCACAGAGCAGCAACTTCTCCAAGAGCTCCGAAAGCAACTCAGAAGCAAAGACAAGGAGATGGCCAAGCTCTACTCAAAGATCGACGGCTTGACAAACGTCGTCTTACAGCTCACGGCCCAACTTGCCTCTCCGCCGCCCAATCTGGCACAGGGCTCTCATGAACCGGGAAACGGTGTCCCGAAACAGCTGACACCCGTTCGCTCAAATCCAAAAGTGGGCGGACCGCATGAAAATCAGTCGCATCCTATCTCGGTAAATGTCTTGGCTACCGATGACAGTAGCCCGCTAACTCAAGATCAAATCATGGATTTGGTTTCCAGCAAAGTCAAAACATTGGTGGCCGAAGCCGAAGCGCAAAAAGTTATCAGAAGTAGTGGGAGACCATATCCTGCTCAGTATGATCTGGTAGAATTTCCTAGCGGCTATGTCATCCCCAAATTCGGAAGATTCGATGGGACAGGAAATGCGAATCAGCACATCGCCCACTTCAAAGCCTCATGCGGGAATACTGGGGCAATGATGCGCTTCTCCTCCGCCAGTTCATTAATAGCTTGATCGATGTTGCTTTCGACTGGTACGCAAGCATACCGGATGGCTCCGTTACTACTTTCGTCCAAATAGAATCTTTGTTTCGACAAAGGTTCATGAGCGTCAGCGATAAGATCACCATTGCCGAGCTCGTAAGGACCAAGCCCAAGAACAACGAAAGCAACACGGATTTTATAGCCCGATGGCGCAATCTCTCCGTCAAATGTGAACCGCCGATAGAGAAGGACCAATCTGTCAGTCTCCTTGTCGGAAATCTCAACAATTGGATGTCCCCGTTTCTATGCACCGCAGGTCTCAAAACATTCCAAGAGCTGACCAGGAAAGTTCAAATGCTGGAGCGCTCAAAGCAGGAGTCCTCCTCGGATTCCCAAAATAACAATAGGTACTGGAGAAACCGAAAGGACGATAATCGCAAAGGCGGAAATTCCGACGATTCTGAATCTTTCAACTCCTCGGCCAACCGAAATAAGCAAGGGTTGAGCGGGCCTAATGCCAACCAGCTTCGGAAGCCAATGTTCGGAGGGGGAGGAGAGTCTCCACTGAAAGAGAAGCTAGATAAGGTCTATTCCTTCAGAAGGGACAAAATCCGTAAAATATTCAAAGACGCCCTGAGGAACAGTCTATAACTGCCAGAATCAAAGAGGCCGCGGGAAGCGAATATGACCGACGACCCCAAATACTGCCCCTATCACAGAGTGATAGGTCATGCCATTGAAGACTGCTTCGTCTTCAAAAATTGGGTCGAAAATCAATACAAGGCAGGAGAGATAGAACTGTCTAAAGGCGTGTTAACAAACAGTCCAGCTGCGACCGCCAATTTCATACAAACAGAGACCGAAGTTCTTCATGAAACTGATTCTCTCAGACATCTGCCTTTCTCTGAAAACAATCGACCACCACGTCATTAAACTGGGAACAGTCGACCACCACGTCATTAAACTGGGAACAGACAACCACCACGTCATTAAACTGGGAACAATAGACCGCTAAGTCTTTAAACTGTGAACAGTCGACCTCTAATTCGTTAAACTGGGAATGTAAAAAAAATATATGTAAATAAACAAAAAAAATGTGTAAATAAAAGAAAAATAAAGAAAAGCCGAAATGATGGGGCAACTCGCAATAAAAATCAGCGAGTAAAATAAAAATGAAATAAAGCCGAAATGATGGGGCAACTCGCAATAAAAATTAGCGAGTAAAATAAAGATGAAATAAAGCCGAAATGATGGGGCAACCGCGAATAAAAGCCGAAATGATAGGGCAATCACGACCTTCGCGATAAGAAAATCTGAAATGATAGAGCAATCGCGATAAAACCAAAACAAAACAAAAAAAACAACGGCGAATGATGAGTCGCTCCTGGTACCATATTCCAGTGCAGCGATGCGGACGCCAACAAAAATTCAAATTCCTAAAACTCTCCCAGCCCTACGGCTAGTCCCCAAATTGACTGCCGTATACAATCCACGGGCTCAAATAATTCTCAGCATACCCATGCCACACCGCAACCACCAGTTACGCGGCTGGTCTCGGCCTTTAGAATTATGCTCCACTGAGAAGACCCACTCATGTGTCCTCACGATACATGAGGAGAACAAACCTTTGTGGGATCCTTACGACTCACAAAGAAAAAACACACTTGGGGGTCCTCACGACTCCTAAGGAGAAAATGCACCTACGGGATCCTTACGACTCGTAGGGAGAAAATGCTTTTATGGGATCCTCACGGCCCATAAAATTGAAAAGTCTTAGGTGATAGGGATCTAAACCTGTCTCCTAAGCCATCGCTTTCTAAATCACATACCTCAATGGCGAATGATGAGTCGCTCCTGGTACCATATTCCAGTGTAGCGATGCAGACGCCAACCAAACTCCAAATCCCATACCCTAATGGCGAATGATGAGTCGCTCCTGGTACCATATTCCAGTGCAGCGATGCAGACGCCAACCAAATTCTAAATCCCATACCCCAATGGCGAATGATGAGTCGCTCCTGGTACCATATTCCAGTGCAGCAATGCAGACGCCAGCCAAATTCCAAATCCAAATCCCTAAGTGGCGAATGATGAGTCGCTCCTGGTACCATATTCCAGTGCAGCGATGCAGACGCCAACAAAGTCCCGAAATTTTTATGGCCCTACGGTCTGGATCATACATCCTGCAAAACCGTATACAATCCACGGGCGTAAAACAATCCCAATCTCTCCAAAAATAATAAAATAAAAATAAAAAAAGGTATGTCCACAAGCAAAATGGGAACGGCTAAAAACCCGAAAGGGCTCCGTGAGTAAAAACAGCAGGACTGCCGGCGAGTTTGTGAAAACCCGAAAGGGTGCAAACTCGTGAAAGAGAGAACGAAATGCACTCACAAAGTCCTCTCGACTTTGTGAGGAGAAAACTCCCGCGTGAGATCCTTACGAATCACAAAGGAGCAACACACTTAGGAGTCCCCACGACTCCTAAGGAGAAAATGCACTTACGGGATCCTTACGACCCGTAGGGAGAAAATGCTTTGTGAGACCCTTACGGCTCACAAAATTGAAAAGTCTTAGGTGATAGGGACCTAAAACCTGTCTCCTAAGCCATCGTTTCCTAATAAGCAAACGCAAATGATGATTCGCTCCTGGTACCATATTCTAGTGTAGCGATGCTGATGCCAAACAAAAAAAAACCAATTCCCAAATCCTCTCATGACAAATGATGATTCGCTCCTGGTACCATATTCCAGTGTAGCGATGCTGATGTCAACCCAAATCAAATCAAACCAACAACCTCTACGGCGGAATCATGCCCCGTCCCAGAAGTTACCCCATGTCGAAATCATGCTTCGCCTTGGTGTATCTTCCTTCCCTGTCGGAATTATGCTTCGGCTCGGAATCAACCAATGACCTCCTCGTCGGAATTATGCTCCGCCTCGGAATCAAGTCAACCAGCAAGCTCTGCGTCGGAATCATGCTTCGTCTCAGAATATGCACCCCGTGTCGAAATGATGCTTCGCCTCGGTGTATCTGCCTTCCCTATCGGAATTATGCTTCGGCTCGGAATCAACCAACGACCTCCTCGTCGGAATTATGCTCCGCCTCGGAAACAAGTCAACCAGCAAGCTCTGCGTCGGAATTATGCTTCGTCTCAGAATGCACCCCGTGTCGAAATGATGCTTCGCCTCGGTGTACCTGCCTTCCCTGTCGAAATTATGCTTCGTCTCGGAATTAAGTCAGCCAACAAGCTCTGCACCGGAATCATGCTCCGTCTCAGAATACACCCCGTGTTGAAATCAAGCTTTGCCTTGGATTATCTGCTTTCCCCATCGGAATTATGCTTCGCCTGGGAATCAACCTCTGCCTCGAAATTATGCTTCGGTCAGAATGTATGCCGCTAATCGGAATAATGCTCCGATCCCTGGAATCATGCTCCGCTCTTCGGAATCATGCTCCGCCCTTCGGAGTGATGCTCCGATATCTGGAATCATGCTCCGCTCATTGGAATGATGCTTCGATCCCCTGGAATCATGCTCCGCTCTTCGGAATGATGCTCCGAACCCTGGAATCATACTCCGCCCTTCGAAGTGATGCTCCGATATCTGGAATCATGCTCCGCTCATCGGAATGATGCTCCGATCCCTGGAATCATGCTCCGCTCTTCGGAATGATGCTCCAACCTTGGAATTATGCTCCGCAAATCGGAATGATGCTCCGATACCCGGGAATCACGCTTCCCTGGAATCACGCTTCCCGAGGGATACTCCGACCTTGGAATTATGCTCCGCGAATCAAAATGATGCTCCGATTCCTAGGAATCATGCTCCCCGGGATGATGCTCCCTCCCGGAATGATGTTCCACCTCGAAGTCCAGCTTCAAGATCCATCAATTCCATGCACACAACTCAAATGTGCGGTGTGCATTTATTGATGGGGGGCAATTTGTTGGCGTAAAAATTTGCACCCCGGTTGACCGAGTCAAAGTCAAGGTCAACCCCCAAGTTAGGTGGGCCCAAGCCCAGGTCAAGCGGGCCCATGCCCAAGTCGAGCCCGCGGCCAGCCTCCCCATGCCAACAACAAAATCAGGTAATAAATAATTTTTATGTAATTTTTTATACATGAATGTATGCAAAATGGGCATAAAGCCAATATTTTGTAAGCCCATAGCTTATGTGCAAAAATGAAATGGCACATGAGCCATGGGATAGGCAAAATGCCATTTTGTGAAGCCCAAGGGGCTATATGTAAATATGTAAGCCTATAAAAGGCAACATGATGATGAATAAAGTAATACTTTTCATTCTCTCAAAAACCTAGGGTTTGTACCTCTTTCCCTTTTCTGAAGGTTTCAAACCTTCTTCTTTCTTTTGAATTAAATCAAGAGTTTTACTCTTCCTTTTTCAAAACTAAATAGTTTTTCACCATAAAACCCATAAAGGGGAACTCAGATCTTTCATTAGATCTTAAAAAGAAGAGATCTTTAAAATCTCACATCTCTTGATCTTCAAGATCCGCCCAAACAAAGGAAGAAGAAAGAGATTCATCTCCAGAAACCCCACTTTGGGGAAGAACTAGGGCTCACAGGGAGAAGCCCTTCATCAGCTTCAAAACATCCTAGGAGTTTAACTCCATATACATACATACATACATACATACATATATATATAAAATAAATATCTCCTTTCTGAAGCATAGCTTTTGGTTCCGGGACTAAAAGTCCCCTTTTTTCTCGCCGGCACCCAAGCGCTCAAGCACCAAGCGCCCACATACTGACATGTGGCGCGCTGGCGCTCGAGCGCCCTGCGCTCCAGCGTAAAGCGCCCACGTGCCGACACGTGGCGTGCTTGCGCTCTAGCGCCCTGCCCTCAAGCGCAAAGCGCCTACGTGCCGACACGTGGCGCGCTTGCACTCCAGCGCAAAGCGCCCACGTGGCGCGCTTGCGCTCCAGCGCCCTGCGCTCAAGCGCAAAGCGCAAAGCGCCCACGTGCCGACACATGGCGCGCTCGAGCGCAAAGCGCCCACATGCCGACACGTGGCGCGCTTGCGCTCAAGCGCAAAGCGCCCACGTGCCGACACGTGGCGTGCTTGTGCTCAAGCGCAAAGCGCCCACATGCCGACACGTGGCGCGCTAGCACTCTTGCACTCAAAACGCTGGCCCGACGCATCCTTTGGATGTCTTTCCCCCCTTTATATATATATACATGTATATATATACATATGTATACATATGTACACATACACATACTCTACAACACTCTCCCTCCTAAAAAACTTTTTGGGCCGGGGCGCTGCCCTGCACCCCGCAAGGGGGCTGCTGGCCCCCTTGACCCCCAGCCCGCTATCCGGGTAGCGGGACCCCGTGAAAACTCTGTGTGGCTCCCGATATATCCAAACCCCCTTCCAAAACAACACACACGTACACTGCACATTGAGTTCGCATGACCAGTTTAACCCGTTAATCGGAGGTTCCCTCGCCCAAAGGCGAGGGGTAATTAACGGCAGCTCAGTCCGCGGCTGCCGGAGATTCGGATCCCCACAATCAATAAACCCCGGCCTACCCTAGGCAGGGGGAATCTGTAGTTACACCTGACAAGCGCGCGCGTATTTCCATCTCAATGGGGTAGCGAAAAACACCATACACCTCCTAATCCTAGGAGCCCTCACAACCTGAGAGAAGGTAAAAGAAAACGATAACTGAATAGTTCTATTCAATTTCTCCAAAACCGGAAACCATCCTTGAATCTGAAACAAGTTTCTTCGAGATCGTATGTAACTATACGATGGTCATATCAAAGAAAAGTGGGATCTTCATAGTGATACGGAATGTTCCGGAGAAAAGCAAATGGTAAAAGTAGGAGTGGCAATGAAGTATGCAACTATGGCAATCCAAAGGCCAGTGTGTTTTAAGAAGGTCTGGTTAACTTGGTTCATGAGTTCTAGTCTAGGGTCGGGCCATGGTCGCTGCCAAAGAGAGAGAGAGAGAAAAGAAACACTCAGCGTGCACTCTAATCTAGATCAGAATGTTTAATCACTTTATTTAATCAGGATGTCTCTCACTTTATCCTCAAATTCTCCTCCAAACCCAAAAGAAGAATTAGTTAGGATCATCTAAAATCATCCGAGGAGTAAACCAACTCATCAGTGGGAATCGGGATCCAACTATCATCACATGATAACCTGATGGAATCCACTCAAGTTATCACACTCCAGATATGCGCATGCCTGGCAAGTTTCCTGTATGTTTGAAACTCCCGATGTGATTTTTACCCCATGCTCTTATGACCTTGACGAAGGCCAACATATCATAAGTCACATGTCAAGTTCTACCCGTCATTGTCCAGGTTAATTTGAACCCACCCGTATATACCCTTGACGAAGGCCAAAATAGTAGTACGACTGTCCCAAACCAACGCATCTATCTATGCAACAGAAAAGTAACAAATAGCTACCATACACTATACCATGACGAAGGCCAACAAACATAGCATGAATACTAAGTGCCACCCGTCTAAAATGACGGAGGGCTACGAATGGTTTTTGGCGAAAAACCTTTAACGTAATGAACTTGATATCGTTGAAGGAACCGGATAGCTTTCTACAAATATATAGTGGCGAAAACCTTTGCTAAAGAGGTCATTCCCGGTGAAGGGATCTCGGTTTTTTCCTCGTGGAATGAGGTGGAGGATATTCCAACTGAATACCTCGACGCAAAGCAAAAAGTAATCGACTATAGTGAAGTTATTACCCTGACGCAAACTTCTGCCCAAGAGGTCACTCCCAGTGAGGGGATCTCGGCTCTTGCCTCGTCGAATGAGATGCTGGATATTCACAACCGAATACCGCTGTGCAAAACAAAAGAAAATGCCCTTGTAATAACAGCTTTTGAAAATTGTTCCAACAACATCAATTAGGTCTGTTTTCCTTGCATTGATTTGAATCAACGCAGTCCCGTCAATTATTCACACCACAAAAGAACGAAAATATGATGTACGTATATGCCATCCACATTCCCCACTGGGCCCTGTCATCACCCGTTAGGTTACTTAACCAATGACAGAGCGGGGGCTGGACTAGCGGGTGTAAAACATATACAACATCTACCAGTATATATATAACAATATATAATAATCGCTTCAGGCGTGATAAATACAACATCACATATAAGCAATAAGCATCATAGAATAATACAGATAATCTGGGAGCCCCGGGTTTCCTTTGAGCTGCAAGTAAAACCTGACGTTCCCCTGGTCATGCGGATAGACTGTGCAATGAAAACCTAGACCCCTACGAGCGCGGAAAGTTACCCACCAAAACCAGAAGCGAGGCAGCCCCCTTCATCAAAGTGAATAGGCCACCCAGCACTTCACGGAATCTGGTAACTTGACCACCCCTCCTTGGGTCAACCTGTACCCCCTACAAGTACGGCGAATAGCCCGCCAATTCTAGAGTGAGGCCCCCTCCTTCTCAACGCCATGAGATGCAGACCCGTTGCCCTCCAGAACCCGGCTATCCGTGCACTCCATCGCGGGATAATCCTAGTATAGAAAAGAAAATATATACAATGGTGACATCGACCTCAACCAGGTCGTATCCTAAATAAATAATATATAAACAGGCAATGACGGCAGTCCACATGTCGGATGCTCGCCCCGCGATATCAAATGTACAAATAAAACTAAAATGTACTATCATTGCACCCAAGCTATACACCATAACGATTCCGCAACATACACAGCACAACACAGAACATCAACGTGAGTGTCACGTTCGCAAATCCGTCTAAAAGAACTATAGCAATTAGACAAGTTGTTCCGCTCTAATGACATTCACGATCGTAGATAGCAATGTAAGTACTGGTAAACTTTAAACAGTGTTAGAAATATCGACTTCGAAATAACCCCGAATAGCCCTAAACTACTAGATAAAACCATATCCAAACTGGGCTAAACTAGCAATACCACTAAACTAATATTCCACAGATTAAACTACACCACAAATTTGAAGTCCCAATTCCCATAAAAAACCGGCCAGGCCGGAATTTCTAGCATTGTGGCCAGTACAATAGTGGAGTTAGGGGCCTGTATTTGGTGTGTGTTCTAGTAGTCATCAGAGTAGTCTTCCGCAGTTACTAAAATATTTTTAGAAGACTCGAAAAAAATTGACAGAAACTAGAATATATCAGGTATTGTTTCGGAGTTGTTTCGGTTTTGATACTTTAACATCGTCTAAACCAACTAGTATGTGGTTAATGGGTTGGCTCTGATACCATGTAGGGTTACGGCAGCGCCCCGGCTATCAATCCGTGGCCAAACGCGGAACAAAAACTTTTAAAAATCGGCGCTAACGGAACCCTAATTGACGGATCGTACCATTAACCATATACTACTCCTATGAAAAGAGTTTAGAGAGGTTTTACCGATCGATCCATGTCCTTTGGTCTTCAACCTCTGTCCTAAGCTCCTCGCAGCTTCCTCGATCAAGTTCGCTTTCCGGTCTCTCCACATTGAAGACGATCCACGTCGAGAATTAGTAATACGGGCTCCCGTTTCAAAACCGAAGCAACTCGAGCATCCAGTTTGCTAGCCTAGATACCCAAGATGAAGTAGAGATTGTGTGTGAATACTTTGTCTCAAAACACCTAAGGATTCTCAACTCATGAGAGGGATTGGGTGGAGGTTGAAGAAGCCATGAGGTGAAGAAAGTGTGAGCAAAGCTTTGCAAGTGAAGAAAGAAAAGTGTCAGCTCTTTTTTTTCACTTGAGTGAGTGTTGTGTTGTTTTTTTAAAGTGTTTTTGTGTGTGTTATATATTGTTGTGAGCAAGAGCAACTAAAGAAAAGCTCACAATAAATGAGCTGCCTCCTCACCAACAAATATCTCACACAAAATTGTTACTGAATGTTGCATGCTCCTACAAATCTTGTGATGCGGCGGAAGCGATGAACGAAAATTTTCTTTGCATACAACACGCACTTAACCCAAGATCTTGTCTAAACCATAACTAGAAAATCCTAACTAGAGATCTTATCTACTATGTTAGGGATTATACCTGGATGATACGATCCTTCGGGTCTTCTCTTTGATGCAACTCCTTTGCTCCTTGTCTTCTCTTTTGATGAACTCCTTAGCTCCTTTGGATGTTGCCGATGTTCTCGATCTCCGGCCAGCTCAAGACCTAGATGATCCATGCGAGAGCTATCGTGCAAGCTACAAACTCTTCACAAGATTTTAATCTAGAGATCAATTTTGATAGAAGAGATCACTAGGATGATGTAAAGATTGTGAATATGGATTATGTTTAACCTTAAGCTTTTGATTCACATCACATGTGAAGGGTAAAAGCTTAGGATGAAGGAGGAGGAGAGAAGAAGGAGAGAGAAAGTGTTTTTGATAATGAGAGAAAATCAAGCATGATGAAGGATATGGCACAAATGAAATAATTGAAGCATGTATTAAAAAACTAGCACCGTGCTTCAATAGTAACACCAAACCAATAAAATATAATACAAGCCATTCTTACAACCATGCTTAGACTTTCTTAATTTCCACCTCATTTATTTATTTTCACAAAATAAATAATGTAATTATGAGGTGGCACCTTCTAGAAGGTATTCTTGTAACAATTACAAGAATACCCCTCCTCCATATACCGTATACCGTATACGTATACCCGTATCCGAATTTCGAAAAATGCGAATACATATAATCCAATAATGTAATACCGGTATCTGGCTTAAACTAAAGCCTACTAGTATTATCCTTCCGATCATTATTCCGGTAACAATTACATGAACATGATCGAAACCCTGCCGTAATACCTTACGGCTGCCGTAATAACTTACGGCCTCTACATCTTTCGCCTGAATGAAGGAACCCTCTGTGTGGGACTCTAAAGACTTGACAATACGCTGGCAGTGGGTTTAACCACAAACACGTCAGCGGCACTAGCTGTGCGTAACGGCTATCCAGGTACATGACGAAAAGGTGGCCGACGAGCGAACTCATCACAACCCTAATGAGCCTGTAAGCAACACTTACCATACAGCCTGGTCTTTTCACCTGATACGTCACATATGAAGTCTAAGGATGGTCAATGTCAGACCCCAGTAATTTTATAAGTCATGCTGATTCACGGCCCATAACAGTTCGAGAAACTACTGATAACACTTATCAGTAAATCTCGAGAACCCTGGCTAGGGATTTGCTGTTATGGCCGATCAAGCATAGCGCGACATCAACTCCCTATACCGGAAGAGACGAAACCCCTCCTATCGCTCACTGCCTCCATGCGATTCCGGACTGTACCCAAAATCCACCTGTTTGCACGACTCAGTAGAGCCATGGTAGGGAGGAAACCAAAGCACAGTGGAAACCACACAAGACACTATGACGATCTCGGGTCTACAGACTAACCTATACAAGTGTCACCAGAGAACCGCTATCTGACAATAGGTATATATACCATCTAGGAGTTCTCGGCGAGTCCTGTTCGGTGTACCCATTCTCCAATGAGCACCTGTGTACAATCTTTGATGTCAAACACCAATGGATATGGGATCATCCATTGCCCTCCAAGGGTCAAGAAATGTACACACTAGTCTACTCTGGTAATATTGATGCCCTGTCTCGATATACCCTCGACTAGGAACAATTAAAGGATATGCTTATAGACTGCCCAGGCCCCACTAGTATGATCTCCATCATAATCCTGGTAGTCAAGCATAATCCTAAGGGCTTCATCAACATGTATATAAAGATATGAAATACAACACATCACACGTTAAGATGAAGACAAACCAGATAGCATACTATCATTTCGAGCAAAGATTGTTTCTATGAATATACATGCCTAGCATCTTATACAATACAGGCCTCTAGGGCATACATATCTGACAATCTCCCACTTGCACTAAGGCCTGTAGTTGGTGCAATAAGTACCCACTGTCTTCACTAGAACCAGTTACCGGCGTACCGCATGCCCAACAGTTCGAACAGTTTCTCAAACTGAACTTGAGGGATGGCCTTGGTGAATGGATCTGCTGTGTTGTCTTTCGTGTCTACTCTCCATACCTCGATGTCCTGGCGATCCACTATCTCCCTGATGAGGTGATACCGCTTCAAGATATGTCTGGATTTCTGATAGGACCTTGGTTCCTTCGCCAAAGCCATGGCATCATATGTTATCGCAATACAGAGGTATTGGATTAGCAATGGATGGAACCACCTGAAGTTTAGAAATGAACTTCCTCATCCAGACTGCCTCTTTCGCGGCATCATTAGCAGCATTATAATCAGCTTCCATCGTGGAGTCTGCGACGGTATCTTGCTTGGAACTCTTCCAATATACCGCCCATCCATTTAGGGTAAATACAAACCCTGAGATGGACTTACTATCATCCTTGTCGCTCTAGAAGCTGGAGTCGGTAAAGCCCTCCATTTGGAGATCTCCGTTACCATACACCAAGAACATTTCTTTAGTTCTTCTCAAGTACTTCAGAATGTTCTTCACAGCAGTCCAGTGTTTCTCCCCTCGGTTGGATTGATACCTTCTTACTGCACTCAGTGCATAAGCTACATCTGGTCGAGTACACAACATCGCATGCATTATACATCCTACCGCCGAAGCGTAGGGTATAATGCTCATGCGAGCCCTCTCCTCATCAGTCTTTAGAGACATCTCTTTGGAGTGGATGATCCCGTGACAAGCGGGTAAATTACCCCTTTTGGAATCTTCCATAATAAAGCTCTTTAGTATGGTGTCAATGTATCTCGATTGGGACAATCCCAATAATTTCTTAGATCTATCTCTATAGATCTTAATCCCCAGAATGTACGAGGCATCACCCAGGTCTTTCATGGAGAACCTCTGCGATAAGAATAGTTTGACCGATTGTAGCATAGGAATATCATTTCCTATCAAGAGAATGTCGTCCACGTACAATACGAGGAATGCAACAGTACTCTCTACAATCCTTTTATAAATACATGGTTCATCTACATTTTTGATAAAACCAAACTCTTTGATTGTATCATCAAAGCAGATGTTCCGACTCTATGATGCCTGCTTTAATCCATAGATGGATTTAAGCAGCCTGCATGCTTTTCCGCTGCTCCCACTATCAATGAAGCCTTCTGGTTGATCCATAAAATCGCATTCTTCTAAATCACCATTTAGAAATGCCGTTTTAATATCCATCTGCCAGATCTCATAATCATAGTGAGCAGCTATAGAAAGCAGGATCCGAATGGATTTGAGCATCGCGACTGGTGAAAAGGTTTCATCATAGTCCAAGCCTGGTCTTTGACGAAATTCTTTTGCGACCAGCCTAGCTTTATAGGTCTTCATCTGACCATCCAAACCGATCTTTCTCTTAAATATCCATTTGCACCCTCTGGGTTTTACTCCAGAAGGTGCAACCTCCAAAGTCCATACTTTGTTGGTGTGCATGGATTCCATTTTGGATCTCATGACATCTAACCACTTCACTGAGTCGCTATTCGTGATAGCTTGCTGAAAACTAGTAGGGTCATCATCATCCATGATGCAATCTTCTTTATCGCCATCAATTAGAAAACCGTAGTATCTATCATGTGGGCGAGAAGTCCTACTAGATCTACGGAGTGGCTAAGGTTCATCAGGTCTTATTGAAACCTCAGGTTCAACCAAATCATCGGTAATTGTTTGTGTATCTGGAATTTCTTCAAGTTCTACCGCATTACCAACAATATCATTTGTAAAAAATTCATTTTCCAGAAATGTGGAATACTGAGAAACAAATACCCTTTGTCCCTCCTTGTGGTAGAAAAGATATCCATACGAGTGTTTTGGATATCCCACAAATCTACACAAAACCGATCGTGTCTCGAGTTTGTCCGGATTCTACTTTTTCATATAAGCCGGACAAACCCATATTTTAACTCTTTTAAGAGATGGTCTCTTCCCATACCATATCTCATAAGGAGTGATAGACACGGTTTAGGTAGGAACCCTATTCAATAGATAAATCGCAGTCTCTAATGCGTGCCCCCAAAATGATATTGGTAACTCAGCATCACTCATCATAGATCGTACCATATCTAATAGGGTATGATTCCTCCTTTCCGATACACCATTGTGCTGTGGTGTGTACAAAGGAGTGAGCTGAGAGAGAATTCCATTCTCTTTTAGGAAATCTAGAAACTCTGAGCTTAGATACACACCTCCTCGATCCGATCAAAGTTTCTTGATACCTAAGCATGTTTGTTTTTCTACTTCAGATTTATACTCCTTGAATTTTTCGAAAGCTTCGGACTTATGTTTCAACAAGAACACGTGCTCGAATCTCGATAAATCATCAGTGAAAGTTATGAAGTACGAAAAACCACCTCTTGCATGTGTAGACATTGGTCCACATATATCACTATGTATGAGGCCCAAGAGTTCAGTAGCTCTTTCTCCGTGTCCAGTGGACGGAATTTTGGTCATTTTATCTTTGATACAAGACTGGCAAGTCGCATAAGATTTATATTCATATGGGTTTAAATATCCATCTTTATGTAGCTTGGTTAGTCTTGTCTCGTTAATATGACCAAGTCTACAATGCCAAATGAAAGCTTCATTTATGTCTGAAACCTTTCTTTTGTTTGTGTATTGTATATTGAAAACTGTATGCTGGTTTAGGACGTATATCCCGTTATTTAATGTACCAGACCCAATCAACTCTTGATTAAGGTTAATGTTCATAACATTAGATTGCAATACAAAATTATATCCAGCATTGTCTAACAACGATACAGATATAATATTACATAACATCGAAGGTACAAAATAACATGGTTTCAAAACCAATATACAACCCGACGGCAAACCAAGGTGATACTCTCCTACTGCTGTAGCATGTACCGAGGAACCATTCCCAACCCGAAGAGTGTGATCACCATTCTTCAAAAACCTACTATTTCTCAGCCCCTGCACACAATTGCAGATGTGAGATCCTGACCCAGTATTTAATACCTATTGAAAAACAGTTTTCTGTTACAAACACACCTGAAGTGGAAGCATCACCATGCTTCTTCTTCTTGAGGTCGGCCGGGTATCCAACGCAGTTTCTCTTCCAGTGCCTAGTTTGGTGGCAGTGGAAGCATTCCCTTCGTCCTGTCGCAGCAGCCCCTTTCTTGTCCTTTCCCGGTGCCTTTTTCACTCCGCCTCTCGGCTTGATGGGATTCTTCTTCTTCTTTTCCTTGGCCTTGGCTTTCGGGACGGAAGAGGAAGATGTCCCAGCAATTAAAGCGGGAGTTTTCGCTACCTTTAGCGTGCTCTCTGCACTCCTCAACATATTGAGGAGTTCAGGTAAGGACTTCTCCATGTTGTGCATGTTGAAGTTTACAATGAACTGAGCAAAAGCAGGGGGAAGGGACTGTAGAACAATATCAACATACTGTTCGTTCTCTATGGTCCAACCCAGGTCCTCATGTTCTTCGATAAGTCCAATCATCTTCAATACATGGTCACCTATAGACGTGCCAGCAGCCATCCGCATCTGAAACAACTTTCAAGATGCCTCATATCGGAGAGTACGAGATTGCTCTCCATACAACTCCTTTGTATGGAGAAAGATGGATTGAACATCCATCTTCTCGTGCTGCTTCAGATGTTCATCGTTTATAGAAGCAAGCGCGAAGCACTTGGCTGTTGTGCAGTCTATATCCCACATATTGCGGATTTCTTTATCCGCAACTGAAGAATTAGGGCGTAGGCTAGGAGGGGCTGGAGTAGTCAGGACGTATCCGACCTTATCATAGGTCAGGGCAATTTTATGTTCCTTAGCCAATCTTTGTAATTCGGTCCCATGAGTTTATTCTTGTTTAATAAAAGCTTAAGTCCCATCATAGGTATCTTCCATTAGGAGAGAGAAAAGAAGACACCCAGTGATTGCTCTTGCATAATTAGATTGGTTATTAATCTTATCTAATCGATGTCTCCCACTACTTTTTATCAAATTTTCCTTCAAACCTTTAAAAAGAAAACTAGCCAGGATTAATTGCAATCTACAAGTTTGCTAACCGGTCGGCCAGGCTATTCGGTACTCCGAGGGAGGTTCCACGTGCCTTCGCACGGACCTAATTAAAATAAACTTCATTTTCCTAGAGGCGTAACCCCATTGACACCTTTCTAGACACCTACTGGATTAGCTAATTGTAAAGTGCAAAACTCTCTCGGGAGTAACTTTTACTCACAGTAGGATCGGGATCCAAATATCATATAGAAGGTATGCAATCTCATTGCAAATTTCAACTCTTAAAATTCCCGATATGATTTTTACACCTAGTGTCTTATGACCTTAACTATGGTCAACAAATCATAAGCACTAGTCAAGTTCTACCCGTCATTTCGGGATTGATTTAGACCCAACCGCATGACCCTTGACTATGGTTAACAAAGTCATATGAATGTCCTAATCGATCTCATCAAATGCTTTGTAGGAAGACATCACTTAGCTATCATACACCACGCCTTAACTATAGTCAACAAACGTGGCACGAATACTAAGTACTCTGTTTCCTAAAATAGCGGAGGGCTACGGATGGTTTTTATGAAAACCTTTAACGTTTTGAACTTGATATCGTTGTATAATCGAGTGAGAAGGAGTGGTTTAAGCTCCAGTTTTAAAAATCGAATGATTTTATAGCATTTTTCTAATCTTGCTAAAGAGGTCACTTCCGGTGAAGGGATCTCGGCTCTTTCCTTATCGAATAAGGTGCTGGATATTTAAATACCACGATACAAAGCAAAAATTAGATCAACTATAAAATCAAATCGAGTGCTTTGTAACATTTGCCAGTTTCGCTAAAGGGGTCACTCCCGGTGAAGGGATCTCGGCCCTTTCCTCATCGAATGAGGTGCAGGATATTCAAGAATACCACGATGCAAAGCAAAAACTAGAGTTGCCCATTTTAAAAAGTTTGATTGTACAACATCTTTAGGTTTTTTTCTTAACATTAATCACATTAATGTTGTCCCATCATTTACGTTTTCTAAACATCACAGAAAAGAAATGAAAATAGAACGTACGCTTATACCATCTGCATTCGCCACGGGGCCTCGTCATGCACTGTTAGGTTACTTAACTAACGGCAGAGCGGGGGCTGGACTAGCGCGGGTGCAAAACATAAGCAACGTTTATTATATATCTCATATATAAATATAGCCATTTCAGATCATAGATGAATACATTGGATATATTAGGAATTCCGTATTTTATTCAAGCCCTTAATGAAAGACGGGGTCTACGATCGTGATGAATAGCCAAAACCCCATCCTAGACCCCTACGGGTGCGGCAAACTACCCGCCAAATTCCCGAAGTGAAGCAACCTCCCTCAACAAAGTGAGTAGGCCACTCAGCACTTCGAAAACCCGGTAGTTTGTGCACCCCACCTTGGGTCTATCTTAGGAGCAAAAACAGTAAAAAGAAATTATACAATGGTGGCTACAACCTCAACCCGGATGTGCCCCGCAAAATAATATTACATTGCATTTTACAAATTACATTAAATGAAAGAAAAGAAAAACGCTCTTCTCACACTCCCCGGCCATTCATCACGACGATCC
Source organism: Agapanthus africanus (assembly GCA_030015575.1). Classification (NCBI taxonomy): domain Eukaryota; kingdom Viridiplantae; phylum Streptophyta; class Magnoliopsida; order Asparagales; family Amaryllidaceae; genus Agapanthus; species Agapanthus africanus. The sequence continues at coordinate 315,274,741 of JASDDO010000001.1, read as the reverse complement.
AATATATTCATATACACATACCATCTCATGATATTAAAACCGATGTGTGCAACCCCGACTAATCGTCGTATAGCAATTAGTCGACGTTTCAAACACACATATCAAAAACAGAAGACCCAATTAGCCAAGCACTTTAGAATTTCGATCGATAATTTTAACCATGCCAACACTTGTCACAATCCAGAGCACAAACAACTTTGTGTAAATTCCAGATATCCCAGAAACACTATTTCCTTAATCTAAACAAACTGCTAAAAAACGAGTCAACTCGGCAACGCTCGGCCGCGGATCGGCGGCCAAACACTGAGTTTGGCCGCGGATCCGCAGCGTTCCTGGCGAGTTAGAGTCTCGTTTTTCTACAGTGTGCTTAGAAAACCATGCATGTATTTTTAAGGCCTCTGAAAAGATTTTTTGAACACTTTTAAAAAATCGACAGAACATGGGCAGAAATCGTGTTTTTCCGGGAAAAATCAGTTGATCGAAGTTCTAACTTTTGGCTAACTTTCTAATTATGGTTTAGTTAGGCTCTGATACCATTTTAGTGCGTCTTGCATGCTCTCACAAATCTTGTGATGCGGCGGAAGCGGTAAACGAAAATTTTCTTTGCATACAACACACACTTAACCAAAGATCTTGTCTAAACCATAACTAGAAAACCCTAATTAAAGATCTTATCTACTATGTTAGGGATTATACCTTGATGATACAGTCCTTCGGGTCTTCTCTTTGATGCAAATCCTTTGCTCCTTGTCTTCTCTTTTGATGAACTCCTTAGCTCCTTTGGATGTTGCCGATGTTCTCGATCTCCGGCCACCTCAAGACCTAGATGATCTGTGCGAGAGCTATCGTGCAAGCTACAAACTCTTCACAAGAGTTTAACCTAGAAATCAAGTTTGCTATAAGAGATTACTAAGATGATGTAGAGATTGTGAATATGGATTATGTTTAATCTTAAGCTTTTGATTCACATCACATGTGAAGGGTAAAGCTTAGGATGAAGGAGGAGGAGAGAAGAAGGAGAGAGAAAGTGTTTTTGATAATGAGAGAAAATCAAGCATGATAAAGGACATGGCACAAATGAAATAATCGAAGCATGTATTAAAAAACTAGCACCATGCTTCAATAGTAACACCAACCAATAAAATATAATACAAGCCATTCTTAAAACCATGCTTAGACTTTCTTAATTTCCACCTCATTTATTTATTTTCAAAAAATAAATAATGTAATTATGAGGTGGCACCTTCTGGAAGGTATTCTTGTAACAATTACAAGAATACCCCTCCTCCGTATACCGTATACCGTATACGTATACCCGTATCTGAATTCCGAAAAACACGAATACATATAATCCAATAATACAATACCGGTATCCGTCTTAAACCAAAGCCTACCAGTATTATCCTTCCGATCATTATTCCAGTAACAATTACACGAACATGATCGAAACCCTGCCGTAATACCTTACGACTGCCGTAACAACTTACCGTCTCTACATCTTTCGCCTGAATGAGGGAACCCTCTGTGTGGGACTCTAAAGACTCGACAGTACGCTGGCAGTGGGTTTAACCACAAGCACGTCAGCGGCACTAGTTATGCATAACGGCTACCCAGGTACACAAGGAAAAGGTGGCCGACGAGCGAACTCATCACAATCATAACGAGCCTGTAAGCAACACTTACCATACAGTCCGGTCTCTTCGTCTGATACGTCGCATATGAAGTCTAGGGGTAGTCAATGTCAGACCCCAGTAACTTTATAAGTCATGTTGATTCACGGCCCATAACGGTTCGAGAAACTATTGATAACACTTATCAGTAAATCTCGAGAACTCTGGCCAGAGATTTGCTGTTATGGCCGATCAAGCATAGCGCGGCATCAACTCCCTATACTGGGAGAGATGAAACCCCTCCTATCGCTCACTGCCTCCATGCGATTCGGGACTATACCCAAAATCCACCTATTTGCACGACTCAGTAGAGCCGTGGTAGGGAGGAAACAAAGCACAGTGGGAACCACACAAGTCACTATGACGATCACGGGTCTACAGACTAACATGTACAAGTGTCACCAGAGAACTGCTATCTGACAATAGGTATATATACTATCTAGGAGTTCTCGGCGAGTCCTGTTCGGTGTACCCATTCTCCAATGAGCACCTGTGTACAATCTTTGATGTCAAACACCAATGGATAAAGGATCATCCATTGCCCTCCAAGGGTCAAGAAATGTACACACTAGTCTACTCTGGTAATATCGATGCCCTGTTTCGATATACCCTCGACTAGGAACAATTAAAGGATATGCTTGTAGACTGCCCAGGCCCCACTAGTATTATCTCCATCATAATCCGGTAGTCAAGCATAATCCTAAGGGCTTCATCAACATGTATATAAAAATATGAAATACAACACATCACACGTTAAGATGAAGACAAACCAGATAGCATACTATCATTTCGAGCAAAGATTGTTTCTGTATATATACATGCCTAGCATCCTATACAATACAGGTCTCTAGGGCATACATATCTAACAAAAATATCTTTACAAAACCAAAACAATCCTATGACCCAATACCATGAGTCACCAAGAACACATGCTACAATCAATGCATAATGCCAAGACTTGCACTCACACTTTTCACACAATTAAACATTTAATCTAAATGTTTAAATCAAGAAAAAGAAATGGCAACCCTAAAGTTATCTTGTAACGAATTACAAGAATACCCCTCATCCGTATATACATACCTGCATCCGTATTCCAACTGAATATGAATACAACGAGACGAAAATAATCCAACAATATAATACTAGGATCCGGTTTAAACCAAAGCCCACTAGTATTATCCGTTCGACAATGATTCATGCACAAGTGCACGAATATGATCGAACCCTGCCATAAAACCATACGGCCTCTACAACGTTTCGCCTGAACCAGGGAAACCCTCTGTGTGGGACTCTAAACACTCGTCAATATGGTGGCAGTAGATTTAACCACAACCACATCAGTGGCACTAGCTGTACGTAACGGCTACCCAGGTATTGAGCGAAAGGGAGGCCGACGAGCAAACTCATCCTGAAACCTTACTGAGCCTGACAGTGACAATATCCGTACAGTCCGGTCCGTTCGTCTATGAGTATAGTATATTGAGTCTAGGGGGTGGATAAAGTCAGACCCCTAATAACTAGACATTTAGTGTCGGCATGAAACCTATCACCAACTGAGAAACCACCGATCCTAGATCGGTAATTTTCATCTACCCCAGCTGAGGATTTCTGGTGATGGCCACCCGTACACACCGCGACATCAACCCCCATTACCAGGAGAGACGAATCCCCTGACGATCCGCTCACTGCCTCCATGTGGCTAGGGACTGTACCCAACTAAAAGCTGTTTGCACGACTCCTTTGAGCCGTAGTAGGATAGTAATCAAAACACAGTGGGAACTCACACGAGACAAATGACGATCTCAGGTCGATAGACTAACCTGTACACATGTCACCAGGGAACTGCTATCTGACAATAGGTTTAATACCAACTAGCATGTTCCTGGCGAGTCCGTCCGGTGTACTCATAACCCAATGAGCACCTGTATACATCTTAGGTGAACCAACTGACACCAATGGCTTGTGAGACCGGCCACCGTCCCTCATCGGGATCTCGATCAGTATACACTAGTCTACTCTTGGAGTATCGATGCCCAGTCTCGAAACTCCCACGACTAGGGACCTTTTAAGGATGTGCTTTATAGACCACCCAACTCTCACGTATATGATCGCCATCATACTGCTGGTAGTCAAGCAAGAATCATATAGGCTCTATCAACATGTAATAGTGATCTGTAGCGTCACCTTAAGCATGTACACGATGATAAAGACAAACCGGATAGCATTTCTTTAATGTATAATTATATATTTGATATATTAAATTACATTGATTAATATTAGTTCACTTAAGATTTCTTTTCTCACTTTTTGATACATTGATATATATGTGATATATATTAATTGTATTCTTTTAGCATATAATATATATATGATATATATTATTGTGTCATGCTAGGTTATACATGCAACATGTATGTATGAGACTTACACCATGCTAAGGTTTATGTTAGGGTTTCATTTATCATTAAGTAATTACAAATTAGCGGATTAAATCATTGCTAGAAGCTTGTAGAAGCTTGTGGATAAGCATTGACTAAGTCCACTCCTTTGTTTTCCTTAAGATATTTTGTGACCTAACCTTTAACCCCTTATCATGGTTGACTCTCTACAAGGGTTAGATATATGATATACTCACCCATGGTTGCAATTCTAACCTCACTTATTCATTCATTTTCTTCATCACTTCTTCTTCTTCTTCTTCAAGTGAAAAAGCTTACTAGTTTTTTCAAAAGTGATGAAACCTTGTGAGAAAAATAAAACTAAAGTGAACTCACTTCCTACTTCATCATCCTATACTATTAGCCATTTATTTTAGGGTGTTCGCTTCACTAATCTACACAATTAGTGATGAGATAGCATGAACTAGTGTCTCCTCGACGTAGATCATCTTTGGCCTCGAAGACTTCGAAGCATGCTTGTTCGTTTCTTCGTGGGAGCCTCTCTAGAGTCCGGGGGATCGTGATTGCAGCGAAGGGACTTCTACACGGAGCTATTAAAGTGAAGGACCGGTCTACAAAGGTTGTATTCTTTGTTCACTTAGATGTAAAGTGTTTACATTTCATGTTTTATCCTAAGTCTCTAGTTAAGATCTTGGTTAGGGTTTGTTTAGCACCCTAAAAATTTTAAAGTAGCATGTTTGATGCTTGCCAAAACCTTGCTAAGGTGCTAAGCTAACCCTACAGTACCACAGAGCCAAGCTAGAGCATTAGGCGTTGTCTTGACGAAGTTTAAAGTCCGATCGAACTCCGAAACCCCGAAAAATCCCACTTTCTGGAAATTTTTTCAAACGTTGAGATTATTCATATTAAAAATACTCAGAAAATCATGCAGGGAATTCTAGGGATTACTGTGAAGTACGAAACCATAACTCACTCAAGAGACTGTGGAACCGTGGCCAAACCATGCGTTTGGCGGCGGTTCCGCGGCCAACTTTAGGAGTTAGGGGTTAATACTTCAGGGTTTATTCCTGGGTATTTTTTCATACTTCTGGGAATTTTTAATTCTACTCAAGTGTTGAGCTTTCTGGGAAATATTGGGAACTCGTTGATTCGATCGGAATGTTTAACTTCGTTTAAATTTTTCCGGGTAATTTAGAACGTGTTAAAAGGTTCGAACGGATGTCAATAACTCACTTTTTGCCCTGTCAGAAAACATTCAAGTGTTGGATTTTTCCAGAGTTTAAAACTTTCAGAAAATCATTCAAGCAAATATGTGGACCCTCCAGAAGAACAAAACCTTAACTCGATTATGTGACCGTCAAAACCTCCACTGAACCATATGGTTTGTGGTAGTTTAGCGTTGCCACATATGAGGCGTTGGTTTGACCCTTCTACGGTTGGTTCATAGCGGCTGTGACATGTTCTGGGACTTTTTGAACTCCGCTCAAGTGTTGAGCTATTTGGGAAATCTAGGATGTTCTTTTATTCGATCAGAAAGTTTAACATTATCTATTTATCTGGAATGTGATACAATATGTGGAATTCATATCGTTAGGCATGAAATGCGAAGTATGTGATATTTCAGATTTAAGATGTCTAAAGTGATTGTGGATTCCAAATGTTGTAGTTTTTCACTTTCTTTTCTGTGACCGTATGTGTAATATGTGGTGTATCGCCGGTTTCGGTTCTATATGTCAACGACAACTGGGATGCGCATATTTACTAATGTTGATGATATATGATGTTATGTGTTGCTGTGATATGTTATATTGGATCGTCATGTTTTGAATAGCCGGGGTTTTATGTGAGATGAGAGTTTTTCATTTTCATTCATGTAAAAGCTTGTATGTAATATTCTTTTATTGGGGCACTTCCGGGTTGAGGATGATGTCACCATTGTATATTATTTACTTTTCCGCATTATGATAGACCTAAGACGGGGAGCACAAGTAACCGGGTTTTAGGGTACAGTGGGAGACCATCTCAAGGAGTTGAGACCGGGTCTCCTGACTCTAGAATTGGTAGGGTTGCTTGCCGCTTTCATAGGAGTCTAGGGATGTGGGTTTGGCTATTCATCGCGACCGTGGAATCCGTGTTTTATACTGGCTTAACTTAAAACACGGAATTCCTAGTATATCCAATATTTCATATATGATTCTTCTGCTGCTGATATTCTGTGATGTGATCATTTTATATGCCTGAGACGAATGTTTATACTATATATATATATATATATATATATATTGATATATAAATATTACTGCTTTCCTTTCTTCTGCGATGCTTAGGAAGCATAAATAAATGGGACTTCATTAATGAGATTAATGAAAGAAAAAGAAACCTAAAGATATTGTAGAAACTTGTTTAAAAACTGGTAGCTCTAGTTTTTGCTTTGCATAGCGCTATTCCTTGTAGAATATCCAGCACCTTATTCGATAAGGAAAGAGCCGAGATCCCTTCACCGGGAGTGACCTCTTTAGCAAAACTGACAGATGCTACAAACTCACGGTTTAGTTTTTGATTGCTTCTATAGTTTTTTCTTTTCACAGCGGTATTTATGAAATATCCTGCACCTTATTCGATGAGGAAAGAGCCGAGATCCCTTCACCGAGAGTGACCTCTTTAGCAAAATTAGAAAAGCCTAAAAAACACTCCTTTTCAAAATCACTTGTTTCTACAACGATATCAAGTTCATTACGCAATAGGTTTTCTGAAAAACCTGCGTAGCCCTCCGACATTTCAGATAGATACTACTTAGTATTTGTGCTACGTTTGTTGGCCTGCGTCAAGGCGTAGCGTGCGGTAGCTAACTATTGCTTATCTGTAACATGAGATGTGATTGGATTAGGGTATTCGTACGACTTTGTTGGCCTGCGTCAAGGGTCGTGCGGATGGGTTTAATTCAATCAAGAAATGTACGGGTTGAACTTGACTAGCGGACTATGGTTTGTTGGCCCGCGTCAAGGTCATGGGACGCTAGGGGTTAAAGTATTATCAGGAATTTCAAGAGTTGAAATTTGCAATGAGATTGCATACTTTCTATGAGATAGATGGATCCTGATACCCACTGCGAGTAAGAGTTACTCCTGGGAGAATTTTACACATGACAATTAGCCGATCAAGTAGGTGTCTAGAAAGGTGTCAACGGGGTTATGCCTATGGGAAAACGAGGTTTATTTTAATTAGGTCCGTGCGAAAGCACGGGGAACCTCCCTCAAAGTACCAACACTGATCTGGCTGAAAGATTGGCGAACTTGTAAGGTGTAATTAATCCCGGCTAGTCTTACCTTGTAGAGTTTGAAGGAAGATTTGACTAAAACAGTGGGATCCATCCTGATTAGATAAAGGATAACCAATCTAATCTTGCAAAAAGAGCACGCAGAGTGTTTTCTTCTCTCTCTCTCCTGGTAGCGATTATGTCACGCCTTAATCAAGATAATAATATGGATGCATTGACCGAACCTACTTATTATACTATGCTAGGAAATGTTGGTTCCGCTCTATCTTATAATTGTTATAAGTCCGAGCAGGAAATAGGGGAAAATCCGGATTCCCATGCATGTTGATGCATATTCTTCGGGTGTCCTTATTACCGAGAACTGTTTTTAGTATCCTCTACGTCCTGGGTATGTAATACCAGATCAGGATCCCGTATATGTAATATGTTACATGGGCTACAGAAAGGTAGAGAACTGAGAATGGGTGATATGTCTCTAAGTGTTAGAGAATGGTGCAATTGTTGCAGCCAAATCAGTTGGGAGATATCACCTTGTATTAATACATTGATTCTGAACAAATGTTATTACATACCGAACCTGATATACAACATTACATCATGTTCTTTATCGATTTAAAGAAGGATATAATTCTGTATTGGAGGATAATGTTGTGAACATTTTCCTGAATCAAGAGTTGATTCGATCAGGCATGTTATATAATAGCATATATGTTCTAAATCAATCCACGGTTCAAAGTATATAGAACACAGACACGAGGAGTAGTTCAGGAATGAACGAATCCTTCTTGAGGCATTGTAGATTAGGTCATATCAATGCGACACGACTAGCTAAGTTATATAAGGATGAATATGAGAATTTGTTCGAATTTTCATCTTATGATACTTGTCAGTCTTGTCTCAAAGGTAATATGACCAATACTCCGTTTACTGGAAACAGAGAAAGAGCTAGTGAACTCTTGGGACAGATACATGATGATGTATACGGTCCAATGTCTGCAAATGCCAAGGTTGGTTCTTTTGAGAACCAAACGGGTAAAAGTATTAAAGTCCTACGATGTGATCGAGGAGGCGAATACTTGCGCATGGAGTTTCTGGAGTTTCTAAAAGGAGAATGTGATTCTCTCTCAGCTTACTCCTTCATATACACCACAGCACAACGGTGTATCAGGGCAGAGGTATCGCACCTTATGAGATATGGTGCGCTCTATGATGAGTACTGCTGAGTTACCTGTTTTTTTTTTGTTATGCACATGAGAAGCTGCATACCTATTGAATGGGGTTCCATCCAAATCAGGGCCTACCACTACATATGAGATATGGTATAGGAAGAGACCATGTCTTAAACGAGTTAAGATATGGGGTTGTCCGGCCTATGTTGAAAAGCAAAATCCGGACAAACTCAAGGCAAGATCAGTTGTGTAAGTTTGTCGCAATATCCCAAACATTAGTAAGGGAATATCTTCTACCTAACTGAGGAGCAAAAGGTGTTTTGTTTCTCAGCATGCCTCCTTTTTAAAAAGGGCATTTCTTATGAAGAAATTAGTGGTCATGAGGTAGAACTGGAAGGAGTTCCATCTAGACAAACTAACAGCTGATAATTTGGTGAAACCAAAGGATTCAATAGTCTCCAACGAACTTCAGCCTCTCCGCGAATCTGGTAGGGTTCCTCATCCACTCGAGAGATACTACGATCTTCTCGGTGACAGTGGGAGCGAGGATTGCATCATGAGATGATGGCCCAACCGGGTTCAGGCAAATGGAACGTCTGTTTTGATGTGATGGTCAAAGAGTTTGACTTCATCAAAATGGTAGATGAACCTTGTATATACAAGAAGGTTGTAGAGAGTAAGGTTGTCTTCCACGTATTATACGTAGATGACATACTCCTGATAGGAAATGGTTTCCTATGCTACACTTGGCCGAGCTCCTCTTATCACGGAGATTCTCAATATAAGATCTGGATGATACCTACTATATCTTATGGATTATGATCTATGGTGATAGATCTATGAGGATGTTGGGAGTGTCCCAAATCCAGGTACATAAACACCATACTAAAGGTGTTTAGTATGGATGATTCTAAGCATGGTGGTTCGCCCACTTACTCATGGATCACTCTCTCCAATACTGATTTGGAGAAAGCTCGCGTGCAAAGGATATCCTATACTTCGGCAGTAGGCTCTATCAGAGTGTGCGATGTTATGTACCAGACTAGATGTAGATGACTCACTAGGTATAGTGATCAGGAATCAATCGGATCTTGGAGAGAATCACTGGACAGCTGTGGAGGACATTCTTAAGTACTTGAGAAGCACTAAAAGAAAGTTCTTGGTTCCAGCTTCCAAAGTGATAAGTTGACTGAGAGTCAGTCACAGGCATTGTCTTTACCCTCTGTGGAGGGACAGCATGTTGGAAGAGTTCCAAGCTAGATACCGTGACATACTAGACGATAAAGGCTGAATACATTGCTACCAACGATACTACCAAAGTAGCTGTCTGGACATTTCTTGTTCATAAGATAAACAAGGTTCCTACCATTGAGCGTCCAATAACTCAAAGCTAGCTGCTTGCTAGCTGGGAGCTGTATGAGCGTTCCAGACATATTCTGGAGTTGTGGCTTAGGCCTAGGAACGCAGGCCCCATCAGCGTTCCAGACATATTCTGAGGTAAGTATCACCTGATCAGGGAGATGGATGATCTCCAAGGGATCAAGGTTAAGAGAGTAGACCAGAAGGTAGACATAGCGGATCCACTCACAAAGGCCTTACCCCAAGAGAGACTTCTCTACAATGGTTGAGTATGGGATACTACAACCTCTGCTATATTGTTGGGTATTGGATACTACAACAAATGGCCTTAGTGCAAGTGTGAGATTGTTAGTTATATGTATGCCCTAGAGGCCATTACTGTACATGCGATGTATATTGTAGTGGATGCTTGGACATATATAGGAAGGACTTTCTTGCTCAACATGATAGTATGCTATCTGGTTGCACTTTATCTTAACATGTAAACAAATACTGTTTTGTGATCACATGTTGATAAAACCCTTAGGATGATTACTTGACTACCAGGAATATGATGAAGATCATCTAGTGGGGACAGGGTAGTCGATAAGTGCATCCTTCAAATGTTCCTAGTCGTGGGAGTATCGAGACAGGGCATCGGTACTCCAGATTAGACTAGCGTATGCGCTTCTTAACCCATATGATGGGCGATGGATGATCCCATATCCATTGGTGTTTGACATCAGAGAAGGTATACGGGTGCTCAGTGGAGACTGGGTACACTGGACGGACTAGCCGAGAACTCCTAGATGGTATTATACCTATCGTCGGATAGCAGTTCTCTGGTGACACTGGTACAGGTTAGTCTGTAGACGCGAGATCGTCATAGAGTCTTGTGTGATTCCCACTGTGCTTTGATTTCCACCATACCACGGTCAAGAGATCGTGCAAAACGGTGGCTTTTCGGTACCGTCCCGAATCACATGGAGGCAATGAGCGATAGGAGGGGTTTCGTCTCTCCCGGTATTAGGGGTTGATGTTGCGCTGTGCTCGATTGGCCATAACAGGAAATCCCTGGCCAAGGTTGCTGAGATTTACTGGTAAGTGTTACCAGTAGTTTCTCGAACCGTTATGGACGTTGCATCGGCATGACTTATCGGGCTATTGGGGTCTGACGTTAAACCACCCCCAGGCTGTGATATGCGACATATCAGACGAAGAGACCAGACTGTACGGTAGTGTTACTGATTGGATTCGCAGGAGTTATAGCAGACTTGCTTGTTGATCTTCGATTGCTCAATACCCGGGTAGCCGTTACGTTTAGCAGACCGCTTGCGGCTTGTGGGTGTTCGATATGATCGTCATCTACTGCCGGCATATTGACGAGTCTTTAGAGTCCTACATAGAGGTTTCCTGGTTCATGCGAAACGGAGTAGGAGCACATATGTGATATGTGCAGGACCGAGATTAATACGAGTATGTGATACCGCATTCTATTCTCGCGATATATGATATTAGTCGGTTATATATAATATAGCCGGATTATTAAATCAAGAGTTGATTTAATAATTTAATGTATAATTATATATTTGATATATTAAATTACATTGACTAATATTAGTTCACTTAAGAATTCTTTTCTCACATTTTGATACATTGATATATATGTGATATATATTAATTGTATTCTTTTAGCATATAATATATATGATATATATTATTGTGTCATGCTAGGTTATACATGCAACATTTATGTATGAGACTTACACCATGCTAAGGTTTATGTTAGGGTTTCATTTATCATTAAGTAATTACAAATTAGTGGATTAAATCATTGCTAGAAGCTTGTAGAAGCTTGTGGATAAGCATTGACTAAGTCCACTCCTTTGTTTTCCTTAAGATATTTTGTGACCTAACCTTTAACCCCTTACCATGGTTAACTCTCTACAAGAGTTAGATATATGATATACTCACCCATGGTTGCAATTCTTACCTCATTCATTCATTCATTTGCTTCATCACTTCTTCTTCTTCTTCAAGTGAAAAAGCTTGCTAGTTTTTTCAAAAGTGATGAAACCTTGTGAGAAAAATGAAACTAAAGTGAACCCACTTCCTACTTCATCATCCTATACTATTAGCCATTTAGTTTAGGGTGTTTGCTTCACTAATCTACACAAATTAGTGAAGAGATAGCATGAACTAGTGTCTCCTCGACGTAGATCGTCTTCGGCCTCGAAGACTTCAAAACAAGCTTGTTCGTTTGTTCGTGGGAGCCTCTCTAGAGTCCGGGGGATCGTGATCGCAGCGAAGGGACTTCTACACGGAGCTATTGAAGTGAAGGACCGGTCTACAAAGGTTGTATTCCTTGTTTACTTAGATGTAAAGTGTTTACATTTCATGTTTTATCCTAAGTCTCTAGTTAAGATCTTGGGTAGGGTTTGTTTAGCACCCCAAAAATTTCAAAGTAGTATGTTTGATGCTTGCCAAAACCTTGCTAAGGTGCTAAGATAACCCTATATAAGCTCCGCTTTTAAAATCGAGTTTTTCAAAATAAATGGAATGGGTGTAACATCTGCTAGGTTTTGCTAAAGAGGTCACTCCCGGTGAAAGAATCTAGGCTCTTTTCTCATCGAATTGTTAGTTATATGTATGCCCTAGAGGCCATTACTATACATAGGATGTATATTGTAGTGGATGCTGGGACATATATAGGGAGGATTTTCTTGCTCGACATGATAGTATGCTATCTGGTTAATCTTTACCTTAACGTGTACACTGATTGTCTCCCTGTTACATGTTGGTAAAGCCCTTAGGATCTGTACTTGACTACCTGGACTATGATGCGGATCATACTAGTGGGGACATGGTAGTCCATAAGTACATCCTTCAAAATCCCTAGTCGTGGGTGTATCGAGACGGGGCATCGATATACCAGAGTAGACTAGCGTATACCTTCTCGACCCATACAGATGGGCGATGGATGATCCCATATCCATTGGTGTTTGACATCAGAGATGATATACGGGTGCTCAGTGGAGACTGGGTACACTGGACGGACTCGCCGAGAACTCCCAGATGGAATTATACCTCACGTCAGATGGCAGTTCTCTGGTGACACTAGTACAGAGTAGTCTGTTGACCCGAGATCGTCATAGAGTCTTGTGTGGTTCCCACTGTGCTTTGATTTCCATCTTACCACGTCCAAGAGGGCGTGCAAAACGGTGGTTTTTGGGTACAGTCCCGAGTCACATGGAGGCAATGAGCGATAGGAGGGGATTCGTCTCTCCCGGTATAGGGAGTTGATGTTGCGCTGTGTTCGATTGGCTATAACAGGAAATCCCTGGCCAGGGTTGCAGAGATTTACTGGTAAGTGTTACCAGTAGTTTCTCGAATTGTTATAGACCTCATATCGACACGACTTATCGAGCTATTGGGGTCTGACGTATACCACCCCTAGGCGAGATATGCGACAGATCAGACGAACAGACCGGACTGTACGGTAGTGTTACTGGTTGGATTCACTGGAGTGTGAGCGGGCTTGCTCGTCGATCTTCAGATCGCTCAATACCCGGGTGGCCGTTACGTTTAGCAGACCGCTTGCGGCTTGCGGGTGTTTGATATGATCATCACCTGCTGCCGGCGTATTGACGAGTCTTTAGAGTCCTACACAGAGGTTTCCTGGCTCAAGCGAAACGAAATAGGAGCGCATATGAGATATGTGCGGGACCGAGAATAATACCAGTATCTGATACTGTATTCGATTCTCGCGATGTGACATTGATCGGTTATATGCGATATAGCCGGGTTATCGGATCAAGTGTTGATTCGATAAGTTGTTACTAATGATACCTGTCGGTTTTGTGCGACATGACCGGATCATTGAATCAAGTGTTGATTTAATGATTTAATGCATAATTATATATTTGATATATTACTTTGCATTAACTAGTATCGGTTCACTTTAAGATGGATTTTCTCACTCGGATGTGTGCATTACATATGCAATATGATTTTGTGCACTAGATTGTATCATGTTTGATGATACATACATTTTGGTTAAGTGTAAAGAATTAAACCATGGTTAAGTGGATAATTAGGGTTTTGTTTTTCTTATTAATTTATATATACATTTATTCTTTTTGGAAAAGAAAAAGAGCATGAGAAAATGGTGGCTTTCTTTAAATGCTTCATGAAGCTTCATGAAGTCTTTAACCTTGTAACCATTTTTGTCTCATGCTTAACCTAACCATTCCACTAAACCATGATTGATTCTCTACACCTAACTATGGTTCAATTATGATAAGAATGAATTTCTTTTCTTATTTTTATTATTCTTATCATAATAACATCTTCTTCTTCTTCTTCTTCTTCAAGAAGAGAAACTAAGCTCCATCAATGGTGATTGTTGGAAATGAGTGAGAAATCCAATTCTAAAATCTACCCACTTCCTATTTCATCCTCTACCTCTTGCCAAGTAGTAGAGTGTGTTTCCTTCACAAGTTTTCAAGGCTTGGTGAAGGTGGAGCTTGATCTTGCGATGCCTCGATGTAGATCATCTTCGGCATGGACATCGACGACCTAGCTTGCCCATTCTCCGACGAAGCCGACGCTAGAGCCCGGGAACTCATTTGGACAGCGAGGGGACTTCGTTGCGGAGCTATGGAGGTGGAGCACCGGATCTACAAAGGTTGTATTTCCGTATTCTTTATAGTTAAGTTCTTAACTAGTTTCTAGTTTCGCCTAAACTTTAGCCAACGATCCGTATTAGGGTTTCTCGGCACCTAGATTTTTTGAAATTGGCATGGTTGATGCCTTGTGAGACCTCATTAGGATGCCTAGGAACCCTACACGAATGAGGTGCAGGATGTTCATCAAGGAACACCACTATGCAAAGTAAGAACTAGAGCTACCAGTTCTGAAAATTTGATTCCACAACATCATTGGGTTTCTTTGCTTTTCATTAATCTCATTAATGAAGTTCCATCATTTATGCTTCTTAAGCATCACAGATAAAGAAACGAAAATACTTATATAACGTACGCTTATACCATCCGCATTCGTCACGAGGTCCCATCATGCACCATTAGGTTAGATAACTAACGGCAGAGCAGGGGCAGGACTAGTGCTGATGCAAAACATAAGCAACGTTTATTATATATCACATATATAATATAAAGCATTCATCTTAGGCAGTCATATGATCTCATCACAGAACAGTACAGCAGAAGTCAATATATGAAATATTGGATATATTAGGAGGTCCGTGTTTTAAATTAAGCCGGTAAAAAATACGGATTCCACAGTCGTGATAAATAGCCAAACCCATATCCCTATACCCCTATGAGAGCGGCAAGCAACCCTACCAATTCTAGAGTTAGGAGACCCGGTCTCGACTCCTCGAGATGGTCTCCCACTGGACTCTAAAACCCGGTTACTTGTGCTCTCCGCCTTGGGTCTATCCTAATGCGGAAAAGTAAATATTATACATCATCCTCAACCCGGAAGTGTCCCAATAAAAGAATATTACATATAAGTTTTTACATGAATGAAAATGAAAAACTCTCATCTCACGCAAAAACCTCCGTCTATTCAAACACGACGATCCAATATAACATATCACAGCAATACATAACATCACATGTCATCAACGTAAGTAAATATGCGTATCCCAATTATCATTGACGTATAGTAACGAAATCGGCGATACACCACATATTACACTTATGGTCGCAGAAAAGAAAACGAAAACACAATAATTAGAATCCGCAACATCCTTAGACATCATAAACCCGGAATATCTCATACCTCGAATTTCATGCATAACATATAAACCTTGCATTTTAGTCACATATTGAAAACACCTTTTCAATAACCTAGTCGGGCAATTCAACAAGATTCCCGACTACTTGATCAAATACTCGTCGGAAACCTTAGTAGATGGCCATACCCCCGATGCCGTCGACGAAGCACACTTAGGCGGAACACCGTGGCCGCGTGTACCGAGGTGTCACGGCCCGAAATAGCCTGTGACTGGCACTTGAATCATATGAAGCCTATAGCACCCCATCTAATTCAAGTAAGCCAAAAGCCCAGAAATCTAAAACCATTTTAATTAATAAATAAAAGAAAACTAGTTTAAAAGAAGCGAAGAAAACATGTTTTAAAACAAGGGTTTTTAACTAATATAAGCCGAATATGCATTTTAAAAATCTCATGTCTTTTCTGAAAATTTCGGCAGAGTTTCCTTTGTAAATAATGGCCCCGAACGGGGTACAACAAGAATAATATATATGCACAATGAAAAGGCATCCCCAAGCGGGAGCTAGCTCTTCGTTAATCGACAGTCACAACCACGCAAGCAATATAATATACAATGCCAAAGGGCGGGGATCAAAACTCAAAAGAAACTCAAAATCAACATGAAAACCATAATACTATAACGCGCGACTCTAAGGTCGAAATAATACATAACTGGTTTTCTAAGTCTGAAACAATATACAAGTTTTGGTTGATGGAATTACAAGATACAACCGAATAAAATAATACAAGGGTGGTCACGATGCGAGTGAACCCACCTACCAATGCAATCACCCAGAAAGGAAGCGGTGTGTAAGAAAAGCCGAAATGGAACCTGTACGGGAAAACCTGCATGAACCGTGGCACAACGGGGGTGAGTTGCCAACTCGTGAATAGAGATCGCAGAGTAGAAATCGTATGCATGACATAATCCTAGGTCAATACGATCAGTATAATATATCCTCAATGAATAAGTCTGAAGCATGATAAGGTGGCAATATAACATCTAAACATGCGTGTAGTGCCAAGTGCTCGTGCCAGTGCCTCAGGTAATAACATATCATAAATATGAGGTATGATCAATGTCTGTATGTATGTGGATCTCGCCCACGTGTCACCCAATGACAATAAGCATCATGCATGTAAATATCATAAAGCATATGCATGGAAATATAAGGATATAAATCAACATGTGTCGCTCGTGACATATCAAAATCATGGAACCTGAGTGTCAAGCATCGACACTCGAAAATATCATGAAACCTGTGCCTAGCATCGGCACGTAAATCCTCATATATCGGGCTCCGTCAGTGTGGATCGGCCCACATCATCTTTCGACTCCGGTCGGTATCCTCCGGATATCCGCCGAGCTCAAATACAATCACCGGTAGGTAGTGGTCCCTCTGCCAGGCTCACTGTCTAGCTACACAGCAGATCCGTTCTCGCCCCGGGGTACCATACCGGGCCCACCATGTACCCGCAATCGGCCTCGTCCTCTCCTCGAATCGGGTTTCACATGTCGCTCTCAGCACCGAGAAAACATATGGTGGACGCACTGAAATATCATATCAAGGGTAATCGGGTTTTAAAACAATTACATACTCTCTTTTGAAATATCCACGGTTCCCAAATCCAGAAATATCATGGAAACAACATATCTCAATGCGTAGAATCAAAAGCATGATGTATGCGACATGTAAAAGAAATGTAAGCATATCAGTATATCATGCAATATGGAATAGTAATATGCACACGTTGAGGGAAAACCGCTCTTTTAAAATGAATCAGTTTTAAAGAGTATCTTGCGGTTCCCAAATCTCTAATCAAGCCAGAATCATCTATGTATGTGCAAATACTTATGTATGTAAATATGGGTGTACAATGGGTATGTACACAAGTATGCCATGCAAGAGATCATATCCTGAATGCAACAGTACTACAGTGTAGTGACATGGCAATTATCGATGATGAAGTATGTGAGCCGACAAGCAGGTGTACGTGGAACATATGCATCATCGATAATGGTGCTGGTGTCCTAACAACATGCGTTTAATAATGGTATATGAAATCACAATATAAGTATGCGATGCGGAGCGAACAACAATAATGTGCGGGAGCTGAATGATAAACACAATGATAACTAATCTGCATTTAAATATAAGTCATACAGTAGTGCCTTTTGAAATAACACGAATCGCGGTGTTTTGGAAATAAGGGCTATGGTGTTTTTAAGAAAACATACGTCCCTTGAAATATCCGTAGAATCCTTGGCCTGTCTTTTAAAAGACCCACGATTCATTAGTTTTGAAATAGGTAGGAATCGAATCTAGTTTAACAAGTACACTAAACTATAGGGCTGAGCTAACAGGCTAAACGAAAGGTAAGGAAGCCGCCTAACATCTGAGTCGATACATACATATGTATATATATTAGTCGGTGATCCCGCCTCAATAGTATCACATACGATACAATATCTATAATATGACATCCTCAAGTCAAGAGCCAGATCTATCATCAATATATAGCTCGTACGTAAATCCGTCATACGACATCCCAAATCCGGGTACGGGTCAATATCACATTCATCACATTATTCATCTGGTATCCTCTTTATCAAAGATTATAATCCGGGGTACTGATCTACGTCTAGTACAATACGATACTCTCTATATAAGTATAAATGCGTGTGTGAAACAAACTTCTAAAGGCCCTCTAAAATCACCTGTCGTATCCTAAATACGAATCACATCATATTACCGATCTCATGGCACTATGCCCAATATCATCGACTCATCTCCAAATATCATCCACTATCCTCATCATGTAGGTATATGTGTAGCAATAAGTATGTGTGTGCGTGTGAGTGTAAACCTATTCTAGGGTTCGCAACTAGGAGCTATACTAGTTTACTTCTACGCCCTAATCTAACTTAGTACACCCAATCTCATCTCAAATATCCACGACACACTATAAGATATCATAAATAGCACATATATACTATACAAAATATCGAACTGCGGGGGTGCTATACGCCATCCACCCGACTTCTCCCGTAGATATAATCTACTCACATTGCGTCTTGCTTGTCAATGTTGATGTCGCCATCATCTTCTTCATCGTCTTGAATCGTCGTGGGGGTACCGACATATCACACGTATCGCATCGCATTAAAACCAAATCAAAACTAAAACGACATACGAGAACCAAAACGAAACGCTTGAAAGCTTATAGGTTAGAACCTATTGGTACGCTTTCAAAACCATTAATCAATCCTCAATATCGTCGTACAAACGCCAAGTAATCGAGGTAAAACACAAATACACAATTCCAGAATTCAAAATACGAGAAACGAAAACACGAATCAAAGCAGCAACTTAGGAAAAAGGCTCCAGATTTTACCCTAGGTCAAATTGGACAATTTTGCACATGCCAAGCGTCTAATTTACTGGAGATGGGGCTACAGAACCAAAACGAGTCAATTCTACCCTGGTCTGGCCGCAAATTGCGGCCAAAATGAATTAATTGGCGGCCTCGGTAAAGGGATAGGGGCTACGGTTTTGGTGGTAGTTTCCTAGGTGCCTGCATGTATCACTGTCAATGCAAAATAATTTTCAGAGTCTCGGGGTGATAGCATATTCCAATTTAACCTTCACAGAATCACAGTTTTTCCGATATCGGTTTCTAAATCCGTATTCCAGGTTTCTAGTCTCTGGTTTAGGTCTTAATTCTAGCACTAGGGGGTTTGTGTGGCCTCTACTGAGCTCAATTTCACATCACAACTCACAATTTCCAATAACCCTAACTAGGTTTTTCCCAAGTCCACAAAATCTCACAATATCGGTTCTATCATAACATGGGGGTATAAGTAATAGGAAAACTAAGCTGGTGGTTCAGAAAATACCTCATTTGGCAACTCAAGAAAATTCTTGAGTTGCCCCAAGTGGCCAAAATCCTTGCTTTCTTTTGTCCAACGTGCTTCTCTTGAGCTTGTGCATCATTTTTATGAAATGAGGGTGGGGTTTTGAGTTTGTTTTGGAGATGAAATGGGGTGATTTGTAGAGGAGGGAGGAGAAGGTAGCAGCAGCAGCAGCATATGAGGGAGAGGGAGAGAAATGAGTGTTGGAATGAAGGGTAAAGGCTAAGTCAACACACGCTCACCTTTCTCTCTCTCACCTATACCCAATATTATATTCCAAATCCTTTTCTTTTCTTTTCTTTTCTTTTTCCCTCTCTAATAAATCACAACCATGCAAGAAAAGCCATGAAACAAAATAACAAGTGTAAAAAATGAAATGGTGCATGTTTTGCACAAAACCCGCTTAAAGTCCGATTAGCGATTTTTAATCGCGATTAGCACTAAATTAGCATATAGTTAATCATAAAAACTTAAAAATTGCATAATTCACATAAAACACCCTCTTTCCTGTAATTTCTATAATTTTCCAAATTTTTCCTAATTTATCGGTATTTAATTATACCGAAATATTAAAATATTCATTAAAAATAATATTAAATCATAAAAATTCCCCAAAAATAATATTTTATTTTTTTGAAATGTTACAATCTTCCGCCCTTAAAGAAATTCGGTCCCCGAATTTAAATTTAAAGCCCCAAATTCTAAAACATTTCCATAGAAGTCTAAGTCGTCGGGGCTCCGAAATCATCAATACATAAAACGCATCATAGCGCAATGCACGCGCATGAGTAATGAGTAGATAACTCAAAATCAAAACTCCGTTAGGCATCCCGCAATCATCGGAGTTATGGTACAGACACATTGTCAAATCCAAAACAAAACCAATATGATATAAATCAGAACTATACATGTAAATATCTGAAGAAAATGCATGAAAGGTATATCCAGGCACTGTCCTCTGACTAGTCCTGCTCAGTACGAAAACAAACAGCAATATCATAAAAACGTACTGGTCCATAAGGAATAAATCCCAAAAATGTATATAAGAATACCCTGTGCGTCTAGTGCGCACGGAAATCAAAGTATATATGTCATACATGTGCATAGAAACATCATCTAGGTGCAACGGATGTGCATGAAATATTTGCCAAGGGCAACGGGCGTGCCTGATAGCAAAAATCAGGTGCATCTGACATGCATGAAGAATCCCGATTTAGTGCATCTGGTGTGTACAAAAATCGTATCTCAAAATATGTGCTCAACACGCCCGAAAATCCAAATCGAATGCACGGAGTGCAAGAAATCAACATCAATATCAGAATCAAGATCGACGGTATACAATACGGTTCAATCAAAAGCAGGTATACCGCAGTGTATAAGCTCACAACCATGTGCATCAGCGTGCATAAATCAAATCAAAACACTAAAAGTGCATGAAAACTATGCTGGAAGCGTAAATCAAATCACCGGCCTAAAATAGGCATGAAATCACAATCAGTACCTCAAGCGTAATAACTATGCACAAAATATAAATACCCAGTAGGTGCAACCATGGTGCATGAAAACAGAAATCATGAAGCTCAGCCATCAAGACCAAATCATGCGAATAGATCGTCCAAAATACCGAAATCCAAGATGACGGATACGTGATAATCGAATCATAAAATCACAAATCATAATTACCGTCATCGATATATCCTTCTTCAAAGTCGGGAAGGTGTCGGTGCATCCGATGCTAGCAGCGCAAGATATCTACTTGCCTCCTGTTCATGGTTTGGCGTCCTCTGTCTCTGGGTCCTTATCTTCTCTGCGGATTACCTATCTCGCAATCAATCGGCTCATCGGCCCTGTCAGGTGTGCTAACTGGACGTTCCGTTCTGGTACTTCTCTGGTCAATCTGCGTCCTCAGCACAGCATTTCCTCGGAAACTGGTCGCATCCCAACGCCTCTGTAGCCATATCCGACCTTTAACCTTAACGAGGAGTAACAACAGCTCGTCAGTATCTCGCACGAACCTCTTGTCCTACTTTGTTCCAGTGTCGACTGATTCGGACTCGTCTTCTCGTGGCTGCATGGACTGCGCTCCAACGGCTATACTCGTATCTGGAGTCTCCCAAGCAATGTATCCCATCATATGATATCCGAAAGATGTCGAACCTTTTGAGCAATTCGTCAAAACCTCACAATCCCCCATGAGCTCAACATCTTGGGTACAGCTTAATAGTATCGAGTACATACCTCAGCATCGGTGGACCAGCCGTAGAAGGGCAAACCCAAGCCTCACTAATGGCGCCGCGGAACTGCCGCGAACCCTAAGGTTCAAAGGCTTTCACACGGTCATTATGTCGAGTTAGGATTTCATTCTTCTAGAGGGTCCATAGAATCGCTTGCATGTCTTTCCGAATACTTTAAACTTGGAATATGGGTTTCTGACATTCGATCACCTCCATCGACTACCAACGAACCTGCGTGAAGTCATCTCTAGCTGGAATCAACCTATCTGATGACCTCGCATCGGGGTAAGCGAACGAACCACATGTCCTAGTCATTTATCCTCGGGTGACTAGCGACTTACCATCTTATCTTTAAGTACATACTCATGCTGCAGTAGCTCCAATCATCTGGGCGATATCTCGCATTTGCTGTAACAACTGGCTCATTCGTCTGTACGCTGAACAACGCCTCAATCATTGTGAACAAGCGATATATCATTGGTCATCACATCCTGGCTGGCCTCTAGCAGTAGCCTGATCCTCTGGTGCCGATCAGCACATCTGGGAAATCTCGTAACAGCGATCTATCAAACGCTCATGGCTTGAAAACACAATAAGACGAAGCCTCTATACAATCGTACGTCTCTGGAATCACGCTTTGCTCAATCCTCGTCCATGACGAGCTCAAGCTGACGCAACTCTAGCCGTATCTCTCTCTACCCATGTAGTCGTGGCAGCAAAATCATAACCAATATCGATGAGGATAGATCATAGGAATGAATATAATACTATGCAAGAAAATGTACATCCTAAGGTTTCTTAAACGGAGTAGCGTATCGTAAATATGCCGCGGAACATACGTACGGTACGTCACTCTACTCAAGCTACCTACTCCATCAACCAAGAGTCATCCTACGCGATGAAAGTTCGGGTATAATATCCCCTCGACTAAGTCTAAGTTTCGTAAGGTCAAGCCTAAGTTCCGTATATATATAAACGCTCTAGGCTCCACATAGTTAAACTTAGACTCGAACCAAGTTTAACCTAGCGCTCTGATACCAACTTTGTCACGACCCGAAATAGCCCGTGACTGGCACTTGAATCATATGAAGACTATAGGACCCCATCTAATTCAAGTAAGCCAAAAGCCCAGAAATCTAAAACCATTTTGTAGGGTTCCTAGGCACTCTAATGGAGTCTCACAAGTGATCAAACATGGCCAATTGAAATTTTACAAGTGCCTATTAACCCTAATACGGATCGTTAACTAGATAAATAGGCGAAAACGATGCAAATAAACAACTTTATCTAAAAGGAAAGGAGCTACAACCTTTGTAGATCCGGTCCACCACCTCCTAGGCTCCATGATGAAGTCCCCTCGCTGTCCAAATTGTATCATGGGCTCTAGCGTCGGCTTCATCGGAGGAAAAACGAGCTAGGTCATCGACGACGTGCCGAAGATGATCTACGTCGAGGCATCGCTAGAACAAGCTCCAACTTCACCAAGTCGGGAAAACTTGTGAAGGAAACACCCTATACTACTTGGCAAGAGGTAGAGGATGAAGAAATAGGAAGTGGGTAAACTTTAGATTTGGATTTCTCACTAGTTTTCATCACTTGCCATTGGAGTAGCAAGCTTTCTTCATTGAAGGAAGAAGATGAAGAAGAAGAAGATATGATAAGTTAATTTATTTGATAAATAAATCAATACTTATCATGACTTCAACCTTGGTTTAGTGTAGAGATTTAACTAAGGTTAGATAAGTGGTTAGGGTTAGAGAAGAGACAAGAATGGTGGACTTAGTCAAGGTTTCAAGAAGTTTCAACTAAAAACAAAATAAGTCCACCATTTATCTTTCTCTTTATCTTTTCTAAATGAAAGAAATTAAAAGATAAATGAATAAGCAAATGAAAAGATACCCTAACCACTAACTAACCATGGTTCAATACTTTACACAAAACCAAGAAAGAATGTATCATCAAACATGATACAATAATGTGCACAAAAATATATATCACATATACAATGTGCAATACAAGTGAGTAAATCCATTTAAAGTGAACCAATACTAGTTAATGCAAAGCAATATATCAAATATATAATTATACATTAAATCATTAAATCAACACTTGATTCAATGATCCGGTCATATCGCATATAACCGGCTAGTATCCAACGTATCGGCTTATCGAATCAATCCTTGATTCGATAACTAGGTTATATCGCATATAACCAATCGATACATAGATCGCGAGAATGTAATACGGTATCGCATACTCGAATTATTCTCGGTCCCGCACATATCTCATATGCGCTCCTATTTCGTTTCGCTTGAACTAGGAAACCTCTGTGTAGGACTCTAAAGACTCGTCAATACGCCGGCAGCAGATGATGATCATATCAAGCATCCACAAGCCGCAAGCGGTCTGCTAAACGTAACGGCTACCCGGGTATTGAGCGATCAGAAGATCGACGAGCAAGCCCGCTCACACTCCTGTGAATCCAACCAGTAACACTTACCGTACAGTCCGGTCTGTTCGTCTGATATGTCGCATATCTCGCCTAGGGGTGGTAAACGTCAGACCCCAATAGCTCGATAAGTCATGCCGACGTAAAGTCCATAACATTCGTGAAACTACTGATAACTCTTACCAGTATATCACTGCAACCCTGGCCAGGGATTTCCTGTTATGGCCAGTCGAGCATAGCACAACATCAACCCCCAATACCGGGAGAGACGAATCCCCTCCTATCGCTCATTGACTCCATGTGAATCGGGACTGTACCCAAAAACCACCTGTTTGCACAACTCAGTAGAGCCGTGGTAGGGTGGAAATCAAAGCACAGTGGGAGACACACAAGACTCTATGACGATCTCGGGTCTACAGACTAAGCTGCACCAGTGTCACCAGAGAACTGCCATCTGACGTGAGGTATAATACCATTTGGGAGTTCTCGGCGAGTCCGTTCAGTGTACCCAGTCTCCACTGAGCACCCGCATACCATCTCCGATGTCAAACACCAATGGATATGGGATCATCCATCGCCTATCGCATGGGTCGAGAAGATATACGCTAGTCTACTCTGGAATATCGATGCCCCGTCTCGATATTCCCTCGACTAGGAACATTTCAAGGATGTACTCATAGACTATCCAGGCCCCACTAGTATGATCTGCATCACAGTCCTGGAAGTCGAGTACACATCCTAAGGGCTTTATCAACATGTAATCAGAGAGACAGAAAGTATACATGTTAAGATAAAGAGCAACCAGATAGCGTACTATCATGTCGAGCAAGAAAGTCCTACCTATATATGTCCCAGCATCTACTACAATATACATCCAATGTACAGTAATGGCCTCTAGGGCATACATATAAGTAACAATCTCCCACTTGCACTAGGGCCATCTGTAGCAGTGGTTGCAGTATCACATACTCAACCATCCCCTAAAAGTCTCTCTTTGGGAAAAGGGCCTTCGTGAGTGGATCCGCCGTGTTGTCCTCTGAGTCTACTCTCCTAACCTCGATCACCCTGGAGATCAACTATCTCCATGATCAGGTGATGCTGCCTTAGATTATGTCTGGGTCACTGATGGGACCAGGGTTCCAGGGCCAAAGCCACAGTTCTATTGTCACACAATGGTAGGAACCTAGTTCATCCTATGAACCAATATACACCCAAACTTCCTCTTTGGTAGTATCTTCAATAGCGATGTTACCAGCCTTTATCGTCTAGTTTGCCACGGTATCTAGCTTGGAACTCTTCCAACATACCGTCCCTTTACTGAGGGTAAAGACAATGCCTGTGACTGACATTCAGTCGTCTTTATCACCCTGGAACACTTCCAGTGATTCTCCCCAGGATCGATTGATACAATCTCACTATACCTAGTGAGAACCCTAATATCCCTTTAGATCTATCTCATAGGTCCAAATCTCAGGATTTAGGAGGTATCATCTTTATCCTATTTGGAGAATCCTTGTGATAATAGGAGATTGATCGATCGTAGTATAGGAAACTCTTTTCCTATCAAGAGTATGTTGTCTACGTACAATACGAAAATGACCACCTTACTCTCTACTACCCTTTTGTATATACAAGGTTCGTCTACTATTTTGATGAAGTCAAACACTTTGACTTTCACATCAAAACAGACGTTCCAACTCCGCGATGCCTGCTTCATTATGTAAAGCAACTTGCACATGTTTCCGCTGCTCCCACTGTTTACGAAGACCTCTGGCTGTGTTCTTATAGACGTTCTCTTCTAAATCAGTATTTAGAAAAGCAGTCATGGCACCCAACCGCCAGATATCGTAGTCATGGTATGTAGCCGTGGTAAGTAGGATCTGGACAGACTTAAGCATAGCTACTGGAAAAAGGTTTCATCATTATCCACGACTGGTCGATGACGAAAACTTTTAACAAGTCTAGCTTTGAAAGTCTCAACTTTTCCATCTACACCAAGTAATCTTCTCCAGATATACTTGCTCCTGATGGGGATTTAACCCTTCAGATATAGCAGCTAAAGTCCATACTTTGCTGGTGTATATGGATTCCATCTCAGATCGCTAAGCATCCAGCCATTCTTACAGAGTCCCTACTCTCGATGGCCTGCTCGAAAATAGTTGGGTCATCATCTCATGATGCAATCCTTGCTCCCACTGTCATCGAGAAACCAAGGTATCTCTCAGGCGGATGAGGAACCCTACTAGATCGGCGGAGAGGCTGAGGTTCGTCGGGAACTATAGAATCTTATGGTTCTGTCAAATCATCAACTGCAGTTTTGTATAGCTGGAACCCTTCCAGTTCTACAGAACTGATCCTGCCTCGATCTTGTCCGGATTTTGCTTTAAACATAGGCCGGACAACCCCAAATCTTAACTCGCTTAAGAGATGGGTTCTTCCCATACCATATCTCATATGGAGTGGTAGGCAGTGATTTGATTCAAACCTGATTCAATAGGTATGCAGCTTCTCAAGTGCATAACCCCAAAAGGAAATAGGTAACTCAGTAATACTCATCATAGAGCACACCATATCTAATATTATGCAATTGCTCCGCCCTGATACACCGTTGTGCTGTGGTGTATTCAGAGGAGTAGCACTGAGAGAAAATCTCATTCTCCTTTAGAATAGTCCAGGAATTCTATGCACAAGTATTCTCCTCCCTGATCTTATCATAGGACATAATACTTATACCCGTATTTTGGTTCTCTACTTCCTAGTTATATTCTGTGAATACCTCAAAAGGTTCGGACTTATATTTCAACAGGAATATATGACTGAATCTTGAGAGATTATCAGAGAATATAATGAAGTATAAAGAACCAGTCCTGGCATGTGTAGACATGAGACTTTACATACATCATCATGTATCAGTCCCAAGAGTTTACTAACTCATTCTCTGTTTCTAATAAACAGAGCTATGGTCATCTAATCTTTGTGACATGACTGGCAAGTTTCACAAGATGTAAATTCAAACTGATTTAAATATGCATCTAAAATGTAACTTCAGCCAGTCGGGTCGCATTGATGTGACCTAGTCTACAATGCCTCAAGAATGATTCGTTCATTTCTGAACTCTTCCTCTTGTGTGTGTTCTGTATACGAGGAACTGTAGTTTGATTTAGAACGTCAATGCTTTTAGATAACGTGCCTGAACCGATCAACTTTTGATATAGGAAATGTTCAAAACATTATCCATCTATACAAAATTATATCATTTCTTTACTAATAAAGAGACTGATATGATTTTGTATATCAGGTTCGGTATCTAATAGCATTTGTTCAGAATCAATGTATTGGTAATACAGGGTGACAGTGACCAACAGACTTGGCTGCAACACTTGCCCCATTTTCTGCCTCATGAAACTTATCACCCGTTCTCAGTTTTTCTTCCCTTTTGTAGGCCTATGTAACATATTACATATCTGGGATCCTGATCCGGTATCATATACCCAGGATGCAGAGGATACTGAGAAACAGTTCTTTGTAATGAACACACCCGAAGGAGATGCATCTCATGCACTTTCTTCGTTTGGGCGGCATGGGAATCCTGGCATTCCCCTATTTCCTGCTCTGTCTTATAACAATTATAAGTTGGAGCAGGACCAACGTTCCCTAGCTCAGTATAACAAGCGGGTTCGGTCAATACATCCATATTATTATCTTGATTAAGGCGTGATATGGTCGCTACCTGGAGAGAGAGAGAAGAAAACACTCAGCGTGCGCTCTTGCAAGATCAGATTGGTTATATATTTTATCTAATCAGGATGGCTCCCACTGTTTTTATCAAATCTTCCTTCAAACCCTAAAAGGAAAGACTAGCCGGGATTAATTACACTCTACAAGTTCGCCAATCTTTCAGCCAGACCAGTGTCGGTACTTTGAGGGAGGTTCCCCGTGCTTTCGCACGGACCTAATTACAGTAATCCTCGTTTTCCCAGAGGCGTAACCCCGTTGACACCTTTCTAGACACCTACTTGATCGGCTAATTGTAAAGTGCAAAACTCTCCCAGGAGTAACAATTACTCGCAGTGGGTATCGGGATCCAACTATCATATAGAAGGTATGCAATCTCATTGCAAATTTCAACACTTGAAACTCCCGATAAAGGTTTTTACCCCTAGCACCTATGACCTTAACTATGGTCAACAAATCATAAGTACTAGTCAAGTTCTACCCGTCATTTCGTGATTAATTAGACCCACCCACATGACCCTTAACTAAGGTCAACAAAGTCACGCGACTGTCCTAACTAATCGCATCATATGCGGTGTAGGAAGACATCACTTAGCTACCGTACACTGTGCCTTGACTATGGTCAACAAACACAGCACGAATACTAAGTACTCTACTTCCTAAAATGACGGAGGGTTGCGGCTGGTTTTTGTGAAAACCTTTAACGCTTTGAACTTGATCTCGTTGCGGAATCAAATGGTTTTTAAATGGAATGTTTTTGAGGCTTTTCTAGTTTTGCTAAAGGGGTCACTCCCGGTGAAAGGATCGTCGGCCCTTTCCTCGTCGAATGAGGTGCGGGATATATCATATATATCACTGTGCAAAGCAGAAACTATAGAAGCGATCAAAGACAAACCGAGGGTTGTAGCATCTGCCAGTTATTGCTAAAGGAGTCACTCCCGGTGAAGGGATCTCGGTCCTTTCCTTATCGAATAAGGTGCAGGATGTTCTATAATGAACACCGCGATGCAAAGCAAGAACTGTAGCTACCTGTTTTATTTTGAAATTCGATTCCACAACATCAATTAGGTTTATTTTCTTTCATTAATCTTATTAATGAATATCCCATCATTTAAGTGCACCTAACCATCACAGATAAATATGACGTACGCTTATGCCATCCGCATTCGCCTCGATGTCCCGTCTGCACCGTTAGGTTAGGTAACTAACGCCAGAGCGAGACAGGGCTAGCGCGGGTGTAAAACATAAGCAACGTCTATATAATATATCATATATACTATATATAATATCTGTCACAGAACATCACATGATCTCAGATAAATCACAGCAGAAGAAACATATGAAATATTGGATATACTAGGACGTCCGTGTTTTCAATACGAGCCAGTATAAAACACGGATTCCACGGTCGTGATGAATAGCCAATCCCACACCCCTAGACCCCTACGAGAGCGGCAAGCAACCCTACCAATTCTAGGGTTAGGAGACCCGGACTCGACTCCTCGAGTTGGTCTCCCATTGGACCCCAGAACCCGGTTACTTGTGCTCCCCTCCTTGGGTCTATTCTAGTGCAGAAAAGTAAATAATATACAAATGGTGACAACATCCGCAACCTGGAAGTGCCCCAATAAAAGAATATTACATACAAGTTTTTACATGAATGAAAATGAAAAAACACTCATCTCACATAAAAACCCCCCGGCTATTCAAACACGACGATCCAATATAACATATCCAGCAACACATAACATCACATGTCATCAACGTAAGTAAATATGCGCATCCCAATTGTCGTTGACATATAGCAACGAAACCGGCGATATCACATATTACACTTACGGTCACAGAAAAGAAAGTGTAAAACTACAACAGTTGGAATCCGCAACCTCCTCAGACATCGCATGCCTGACCAAATGAAATACTTAGACATCGCATGCCTAACAATTATAAACCCCGCATTTTAGTCTCATTATCGAAAACTCTTTTCAATATCAAGTCGGGCAATTCAACAGGATTCCCGACATTCTGATCGAATGCTCATCGCAAACTTTAGTAGACGGCCGCACCCCCGAAACCGTCGACGAAGTGCACCAAGGCGGAACACCGCTACCGCGAGCACCCAAACGGATGCTTTCGGCGACGGGGTTCTCCTACAGTCACTTGGTCGGGGCTATGGAGTGAGGCTGTCTATAAGTTTACCCGGCGAGTATCCGCGTACACTACGTGATTGCGACGGACTTTTGATCACATCAAAATTCCGTGGCAACCGATCAAGTGAGACTAAACTGCTATGTTTATAACATTCATTTAGTTATCTCATAACTACTTGTGAATTCCAATTATTGTATCCCATTCCGGATAAACAGAAAATGTTAAACTTTCCGATTGAATATTCGAACACCCAAGTTTTCCCGATACAGCTCAACACATGAAATAAGTCTAACAGCATTCAGTTCGTGCCTCAGTAGCAACGGTCCAGCCGTAGAAGGGTCAAGCCAACGCCTCACATGTGGCACGCCGTACTGCCCCAAACCCGAAGGTTCAAAGGGCAGTTCAAGACGGTCACATAATAGAGTTAAGGTTTGTTGTCTTCTAGAGGGTCCATCGCGTTACTTGCACTACTTAGAACGTCGTTAAACTACGGAAAAATCCAACAATTGGAAATTTCCCGGCAGGGGAAAAAGTGGGTATTTATATCCGGTCGAACTTTTTAACATATTCTAAAAATACCCGGAAAAGCACACCGACAAAATTAGACAGTCCGATCGAATACACCGAGTCCCCAATACAACTCAGAAAATACAACTCTGGAATAAAATATTAAAAATCCCCAGGAAAATTAGAACAGAAAGCTAAGAACTACTGTGCAAAATTGGATGCACAAAGCGACAAAAGGGCCGCGGATCCGCCGCATGATCCTCCTGTAGGGCCGCGGATCCGCGCCTCCTTTATGGAATCAGGACCACGAATTTTACAGTATGTCTTAGATCTTCCTGCTGATTTTTCTGAATATTTTTAATCTCGAAAAAACCATATTTTACAGAAATGTCCATAGAGCATTTTCAAAGTCGGGTTTTGGGTCGATCGGACTTCTGATTCCGTCGGGACTTCGCCTAAGGCTCTAGCTAGTCTCTGATACCACTGTAGGGTTCCTAGGCACTCTAATGGAGTCTCACAAGTGATCAAACATGGCCAATTGAAATTTTACAAGTGCCTATTAACCCTAATACGGATCGTTAACTAGATAAATAGGCGAAAACGATGCAAATAAACAACTTTATCTAAAAGGAAAGGAGCTACAACCTTTGTAGATCCGGTCCACCACCTCCTAGGCTCCATGATGAAGTCCCCTCGCTGTCCAAATTGTATCATGGGCTCTAGCGTCGGCTTCATCGGAGGAAAAACGAGCTAGGTCATCGACGACGTGCCGAAGATGATCTACGTCGAGGCATCGCTAGAACAAGCTCCAACTTCACCAAGTCGGGAAAACTTGTGAAGGAAACACCCTATACTACTTGGCAAGAGGTAGAGGATGAAGAAATAGGAAGTGGGTAAACTTTAGATTTGGATTTCTCACTAGTTTTCATCACTTGCCATTGGAGTAGCAAGCTTTCTTCATTGAAGGAAGAAGATGAAGAAGAAGAAGAAGATATGATAAGTTAATTTATTTGATAAATAAATCAATGCTTATTATGACTTCAACCTTGGTTTAGTGTAGAGATTTAACTAAGGTTAGATAAGTGGTTAGGGTTAGAGAAGAGACAAGAATGGTGGACTTAGTCAAGGTTTCAAGAAGTTTCAACTAAAAACAAAATAAGTCCACCATTTATCTTTCTCTTTATCTTTCCTAAATGAAAGAAATTAAAATATAAATGAATAAGCAAATGAAAAGATACCCTAACCACTAACTAACCATGGTTCAATACTTTACACAAAACCAAGAAAGAATGTATCATCAAACATGATACAATAATGTGCACAAAAATATATATCACATATACAATGTGCAATACAAGTGAGTAAATCCATTTAAAGTGAACCAATACTAGTTAATGCAAAGCATTATATCAAATATATAATTATACATTAAATCAACACTTGATTCAATGATCCGGTCATATCGCATATAACCGGCTAGTATCCAACGTATCGGCTTATCGAATCAATCCTTGATTCGATAACTAGGTTATATCGCATATAACCAATCGATACATAGATCGCGAGAATGTAATACGGTATCGCATACTCGAATTATTCTCGGTCCCGCACATATCTCATATGCGCTCCTATTTCGTTTCGCTTGAACTAGGAAACCTCTGTGTAGGACTCTAAAGACTCGTCAATACGCCGGCAGCAGATGATGATCATATCAAGCATCCACAAGCCGCAAGCGGTCTGCTAAACGTAACGGCTACCCGGGTATTGAGCGATCAGAAGATCGACGAGCAAGCCCGCTCACACTCCTGTGAATCCAACCAGTAACACTTACCGTACAGTCCGGTCTGTTCGTCTGATATGTCGCATATCTCGCCTAGGGGTGGTAAACGTCAGACCCCAACAGCTCGATAAGTCATGCCGACGTAAGGTCCATAACATTCGTGAAACTACTGATAACTCTTACCAGTATATCACTGCAACCCTGGCCAGGGATTTCCTGTTATGGCCAGTCGAGCATAGCACAACATCAACCCCCAATACCGGGAGAGACGAATCCCCTCCTATCGCTCATTGCCTCCATGTGAATCGGGACTGTACCCAAAAACCACCTGTTTGCACAACTCAGTAGAGCCGTGGTACGGTGGAAATCAAAGCACAGTGGGAGACACACAAGACTCTATGACGATCTCTGGTCTACAGACTAAGCTGCACCAGTGTCACCAGAGAACTGCCATCTGACGTGAGGTATAATACCATCTGGGAGTTCTCGGCGAGTCCGTTCAGTGTACCCAGTCTCCACTGAGCACCCGCATACCATCTCCGATGTCAAACACCAATGGATATGGGATCATCCATCGCCCATCGCATGGGTCGAGAAGATATACGCTAGTCTACTCTGGAATATCGATGCCCCGTCTCGATATTCCCTCGACTAGGAACATTTCAAGGATGTACTCATAGACTATCCAGGCCCCACTAGTATGATCTGCATCACAGTCCTG
This sequence comes from Agapanthus africanus, assembly GCA_030015575.1. Classification (NCBI taxonomy): domain Eukaryota; kingdom Viridiplantae; phylum Streptophyta; class Magnoliopsida; order Asparagales; family Amaryllidaceae; genus Agapanthus; species Agapanthus africanus. The sequence continues at coordinate 315,241,596 of JASDDO010000001.1, read as the reverse complement.
GAAGTCGAGTACACATCCTAAGGGCTTTATCAACATGTAATCAGAGAGACAGAAAGTATACATGTTAAGATAAAGAGCAACCAGATAGCGTACTATCATGTCGAGCAAGAAAGTCCTACCTATATATGTCCCAGCATCCACTACAATATACATCCAATGTACAGTAATGGCCTCTAGGGCATACATATAAGTAACAATCTCCCACTTGCACTAGGGCCATCTGTAGCAGTGGTTGCAGTATCACATACTCAACCATCCCCTAAAAGTCTCTCTTTGGGAAAAGGGCCTTCGTGAGTGGATCCGCCGTGTTGTCCTCTGAGTCTACTCTCCTAACCTCGATCACCCTGGAGATCAACTATCTCCATGATCAGGTGATGCTGCCTTAGATTATGTCTGGGTCACTGATGGGACCAGGGTTCCAGGGCCAAAGCCACAGTTCCATTGTCACACAATGGTAAGAACCTAGTTCATCCTATGAACCAATATACACCCAAACTTCCTCTTTGGTAGTATCTTCAATAGCGATGTTACCAGCCTTTATCGTCTAGTTTGCCACGGTATCTAGCTTGGAACTCTTCCAACATACCGTCCCTTTACTGAGGGTAAAGACAGTGCCTGTGACTGACATTCAGTCGTCTTTATCATCCTGGAACACTTCCAGTGATTCTCCCCAGGATCGATTGATACAATCTCACTATACCTAGTGAGAACCCTAATATCCCTTTAGATCTATCTCATAGGTCCAAATCTCAGGATTTAGGAGGTATCATCTTTATCCTATTTGGAGAATCCTTGTGATAATAGGAGATTGATCGATCGTAGTATAGGAAACTCTTTTCCTATCAAGAGTATATTGTCTACGTACAATACGAAAATGACCACCTTACTCTCTACTACCCTTTTGTATATACAAGGTTCGTCTACTATTTTGATGAAGTCAAACACTTTGACTTTCACATCAAAACAGACGTTCCAACTCCGCGATGCCTGCTTCATTATGTAAAGCAACTTGCACACGTTTCCGCTGCTCCCACTGTTTACGAAGACCTCTGGCTGTGTTCTTATAGACGTTCTCTTCTAAATCAGTATTTAGAAAAGCAGTCATGGCACCCAACCGCCAGATATCGTAGTCATGGTATGTAGCCGTGGTAAGTAGGATCTGGACAGACTTAAGCATAGCTACTGGAAAAAGGTTTCATCATTATCCACGACTGGTCGATGACGAAAACCTTTAACAAGTCTAGCTTTGAAAGTCTCAACTTTTCCATCTACACCAAGTAATCTTCTCCAGATATACTTGCTCCTGATGGGGATTTAACCCTTCAGATATAGCAGCTAAAGTCCATACTTTGCTGGTGTATATGGATTCCATCTCAGATCGCTAAGCATCCAGCCATTCTTACAGAGTCCCTACTCTCGATGGCCTGCTCGAAAATAGTTGGGTCATCATCTCATAATGCAATCCTTGCTCCCACTGTCATCGAGAAACCAAGGTATCTCTCAGACGGATGAGGAACCCTACTAGATCGGCGGAGAGGCTGAGGTTCGTCGGGAACTATAGAATCTTATGGTTCTGTCAAATCATCAACTGCAGTTTTGTATAGCTGGAACCCTTCCAGTTCTACAGAACTGATCCTGCCTCGATCTTGTCCGGATTTTGCTTTAAACATAGGCCGGACAACCCCAAATCTTAACTCGCTTAAGAGATGGGTTCTTCCCATACCATATCTCATATGGAGTGGTAGGCAGTGATTTGATTCAAACCTGATTAAATAGGTATACAGCTTCTCAAGTGTATAACCCCAAAAGGAAATAGGTAACTCAGTAATACTCATCATAGAGCACACCATATCTAATATTATGCAATTGCTCCGCCCTGATACACCGTTGTGCTGTGGTGTATTCAGAGGAGTAGCACTGAGAGAAAATCTCATTCTCCTTTAGAATAGTCCAGGAATTCTATGCACAAGTATTCTCCTCCCTGATCTTATCATAGGACATAATACTTGTAAGTCTACGTTAGCGCCCCGACAGTCTACAGACGCCAAATGCGGAATAAAACTTTTAAACTTGGCGCTATCGTATACTTTAACCCGGATCTGCCATTATTGCTAAACTAACAAACTGTAAAGAGTGTAGAAAGGTTATACCGAACGATCCGAGTCCTTCGTTCTTCAACCATCATCCCACGCTCCATTGCGGCTGCTCCGATCTCGTCGATCTCCGAATCCTTCGTCGAGGTGGCTCCACATGATCGGTTCTTTAAACGGGCTCCCGCCTCTGACTCGAGGCAACTCGGTCGTCAAGTTTGCTAAAAGAGACGACCAAGATTTGATGTAGAGAATGAGTAGATGACTTTGTCTCGTTCCATCCAAAACTGTGGACGGACGGTTAATGAAGTTGCCGCGGAAATCGGGTGATGGAATAAAATGAACTGTGAATTCCATACACCCCAAAACTATCATATCTTTTCTAACCGATGAAAACAACAACCATGAGAGAGAGGGGAAGGGCCGGCCACCTTATAAGGAAGAGGGAGGTGACCGTAGGAGGAGGGAGGTGACCATAAACCAAAAGCTTCTCACTAAAATATCTTTAGCCAAAACAAAATGCATTAATGATAAAGGATGAATCACTAATACACCTCATCAAGTAATAAATGAAACCATTAATGCACTAATGAGTCATATGCCTCATCATCACTTCTAGAAACTTCTAGAATGATGACTCACTCATATCAGAAGAAAAGATAAATCCGTCTTTAACCGAATGTTAAAAGACGGCTGATAGAAAACTGGAAACTGGCAACTTCCAAAAGTGATCCTGAAACGACTTTCAGGATAACCCCGTAACTGTATAAATATACCCGCATTTGTATTACGACCGAATACAAATGCAACTGAGACAAAGATATTATACCTACTCAATATAATACTCGGGTCCGGCTTAAACCAAAGCCGACCAGTATCATCTGTCCGAAAATCGACACGTGCGTAAACGCACGTGCATTTTCCGAACCCTGCCATAAAACCATACGGCCTCTACAACGTTTCGCCCGAACTTGGGAAACAGCCTGTGGGGAACTCTAATGACTCGTCAGCACCCTGGCAGTGGGTTTAACCACAAACCGTCAGCGGCACTAGCAATGCGTAACGGCTGCCCACGGACTGACCTCAAGGGTGGCCGAGGAGCGAACTCAAGGGAGACCGATGAGCGAACTCCTCCGAAAACCCTACTGAGCCTAACAGTGACAATGTACATACAGTCCGGTCCGTTCGTCAATGAGTATCGCATATCCGCCTAGGGGGCTAGTAACGTCAGACCCCCAGAAGCAGTATAAGTCGTGTCGGAGTGTAGCCTCAATACACCCTGAGATACTACTGGAGTACCTACCAGTAAATCTCCTACCATGGCCATGGATTTGTGTAATGGCTCTCCTAGACACAGCACGACCTCGCCCCCAATACCGGGAGAGACGAATCCCCTGCCGATCCGCTCACGTGCCTCCATATGGCTCGAGACTGTACCCAAAAGCTACCTGTTTGCACGACTCCTTTGAGCCGTGGTAGGGTAGAAATCAAAGCACAGTGGGAACTCACACGAGACAAATGACGACCTCAGGTCGATGAACTATCCTGTACACATGTCACCAGGGAACTGCTATCTGACGGTAGATATAATACTAACTAGCAGATTCCCGGCGAGTCCTGTCCGGTGTACTCATAACCCAATGAGCACCTGTATACATCTTAGGTGATCCAACATACACCAGTGGCTTGTGAGACCGGCCACCGCCCCTCGTCGGGGTCTCGACTGTACACACTAGTCTACTCCGGAGTATCGATGCCCTGTCTCGAAACTCCCACGACTAGGGACCACAATTAAGGATATGCATATAAACTACCCAACTCTCACGTATATAATCGCCCTCATACAGTTGGTAGTAAAGCAAGATCCTAAGGGCTCTATCAAAATGTAACATGCAATCAGTCACCTGAACATGTACACAACTGATAAAGGCAAACCAGATAGCATACTATCATTTCGAGTAAGACTGTCCTACCGGGATAGGTCCTCCGCAATCATTGCAATCACGTACCTGCGATCCAATAATTGACTATGAGGGCACTATCTCCAACAATCTCCCACTTGCACTCAAGGCTAATATTGCGATGTCGACTACTCACAGCCCGTGTGAAACCGAACATCCAACTCCTCTACTAATCAGTTTCACAAAGCCCGTTTGTAAAACTATTGTGTTCGAGAAATAGCCTCGGTGAGTGGATCCGCCTAGAAGTTTCTTTCTGTATCTCTCATAATCTCAAGTTCGCGGAGAAAGCCATCTCCCGAATTGAGTAGTACCTGTCTTAGAATATGTCTGGATATCTGATGGGACCTTAGTTCATAAATGAACTCCATATCCAAACTTCTTAGACTGTATGGATCACTGAACCTAATCAGTATCCGGCACCATGCCACCCACAGTATCCTCTGGAACCACCTGTCCATAACACTGTCCCTCGTCAGAGGGAAAACTAAAACTCTGACAATCACTCTGTCATCCATGTCACCTTTGAAGCCTGGAATGATAACCGTCTCCCGAAAGAGGCTGCCGTTATCAAATCCGTAGAACATGTACCAATGTTCTAAAACTGCTTCCTTATGTTTCTCCAGGATTGGATTAATACAAACTTATTGCATCTAGTGCAAAAACAACATCTGGTGTGGTACTTGACATCTCATGATTGACTCAATTGCCTAAGCAAGTGATCTGCCAATCATGTACATCCCTCTCCCCTTTAGTCTATACGACACCTTTAGAGAGGGTGACTCCATCACCTGCAGGTACACTACCATGCTAGGAGTCAACTATTCTAAAAACCATTAGAATATCTGTCAAAGTACCCACATTGGGAAACCACCCAAATCTAGATCTAAAACCATAGATCCAGAAACCAGAATGTCAAATATTATATCCATGTCCTGTCTGGAGAAACAACTGTGTGACGACCACGGTACAACCGATCGTAGTAAAGGAATTTTACTTCCCACTCTGTGTATGTCATCCAGATACCATGACATCACATCCTACTACCTTCTTAACTGATTCATCCCCTATTCTGATTGAAGTCAAACCCATGACTGTCACATCAAAATTAGACGATCTATCTCCGCTATAACTGCTCAAGTCTATAAATAGATATAAGCATCTTGCCCACTATGCTTCCGCTGCTCCCACTGACTACGACAACCCTCCTACCGGGTCTCATATCCTGGAACAACAGTAGTGTCAAGTCTTGGTAGATAAGAACCTCCCTGTCACCGTCCTTGAGGTTACCGAAGTACCTCTCGGGTGTCTGAGGTTACCTACCATACCTGCGGAGTGGCTATTGGAATGTCAAACCTGATTGAATGTATAGGTCCTATTAAATTTTCCGTAATCGTTCGCGGTTCTGGAATCACTTCCAGTTCTACCATACTCCCACTACTGTTTTCTAAAAAAGATCCATTTTACTAAAACTGTGGGGAGTCAAGAACAATATCACTATTGATCTTCCAAATGGTAGAATATCAACCCTCGTCATAGCCAGGGTCAACCCACAAACAGCCATTACAGAAACGTGCCCTGAGTTATCCAGAGTCTGGTTTTAAGCATAAGCTGGACAACTCCCCATACCTTAATTTCTTTTAAGGTACGTACTATTCTATATCCAATACAGAAACTTTGGCACTAATTTAATTGGAACCATATTCAAATCATGCAGCTGTCTCCAGTGCATATCAACTTAATGGAAAAAGGCTAATCAGCATTACTCAACTTAGGAATCCATCCAATTATGAGTAACCTGAAAGAGAAACACGTTTCTCAAAACCATCACTATCATCTGAATACCAATCATAAGAATCTACATCTTCGATCTCTTTGAAGAATCCCGATACTTGTGATACCTGGTTCTCTACTTTATTCTTATACCCACAACTTCTCAAAACTTAGACCTTGTATTTCTACGAAACACTTGTCTAAATACTAGAGAAGTTATAAGTAAACAGAACAAAGTACGAGGACCTACCCCTTTGTCTTTAAGGACACTGGACAACATACAATACTCTGTATAAGTCCGCTGAGTTGAACAACTCATAACCTGTGCGTTGTAGGTGGAAAACTGTACCCTGGCGATTTCCTCAAATATCACCAATTACAACGAATTCCGATATAATGAGGATAATCACCTAATTCCCAATATCTTACTCCCACTCATCATCTGTAAAACCATACAGATATGAGAATGAAACCTGGTAAATACATACCCTTGGAGTAAGTGTCTAATCGGGAAAACAGTTTTTCTTTAACAATGCACTGAAACATGGAAATGTTTCGTAGGGGTATCCTGGTATTCATAGCAATGCCTCTTCCATAATCCAATTCATGACTTTAACCGTATATTTTATTGCCGTCTCTCCAAATCCCCTTTATTTGTCTTTAGCCGTTACCTTCTGTACACCATCGTTAGGCTAACTGGTTTTCTTCCTTCCCTACCGTTCGGCACCAGCCTATGGTTTGGAAGAAGACTATCCAGTAAGCATAATAGGTGTACCCTCCTAAACTAAGGAGTACTCGCATCTCGAGAGAAGGTTACGATAAAAGACAACTGAATAATACCTTATTCTTTTTAAAGGTGAAATAGGAGCGGCGATGAAGTACGCGGTTTTGGTCGTGAATGATATCAGTCGCAATTTACTTTGCCCTCTTTCTAATCCCTTTATTTTGTCTTTACATATTACCTTCTGCACACCCTACTTAGGCTAATTGGTTTTCTTCATTCCCTACCTTTCGGCACCAGCCTATGGTTTGGAAGAAGACTATCCAGTAAGCATAATAGGTGTACCCTCCTAAACCAAGGAGTTCTCGCAACCTGAGAGAAGGTGATAATAAAAGACAACTGAATAAACCAATTCTATTTCTCCTGAACCTGGATCCATCCTCGAAGAAGTCCCTTCGAGTTCGTATATAACCATACGATGGATCTATCCAATGGAAGTGGATATCCGTAGTAATACGGGTGTTCTGAGAAATGCAAAGGGTAGAAGAAGGAGTGGCAATGACTTATGCAACTTAGACAATCCAAAAGCCAGTATTTTAAGAAGGTTCGGTCAACTTGGTCACTGAGTCATAGTCTAGGGTCGGTCAAAGGTCGCTGCCAAAGAGAGAGAGAGAAAAGAAACACTCTGCGTGCACTCTAACCTAGATCAGAATGGTCATCACTTTATCTAATCCGGAAACCTCCCACTGTCCTGTCTAATTCTCCCCAAACCTAAAGAAGAATTAATCGGGATCACCCGAAGAGTAAACCAACTCATCAGTGGGAATCGGGATCCAACTCTCATCGCATGTTAACGTGATGGAATGCATCCACGTTATTCATACTCCAGAAGGTATGCGCATACTTGGCAAGTTTCAGTTTCTTTAGAAACTCCCGATCAGATTTTTGCCCCATGCTCTTATAACCTTGGCTTTGGTCAAAATGTCATAAGTCACATGCCAAGTTCTACCCATCACTATCTTGTTAATTTGAACCCACCCGCACATGCCCCTGACTTTGGCCAATCGGCAGAACGACTGTCCCAAACTAACTCATCTATCTATGCAACAATTGAATACCCAGCAGCTACCAAACACTATGCCTTAACTTTGGCTAAAATACATAGCTTGAATACTACTGAATACCCAAAAGAAGTGACGGAGGGCTACGGCTGGTTTTTGGCGAAAAACCTTTAGCGTAGTGAACTTGATATCGCTGAAGGAACCTGATAGCTTTTTTAAAATATAGTGGCGAAAACCTTTTGCTAAAGAGGTCACTCCCGGTGAAGGGATCTCGGCTCTTTCCTCGTGGAATGAGGTGCAGGATATTCCACTGAATACCGCTATGCAAAGCAACTTGTAATCGACTATAGTAAAGTTATTACCCTGACGCAAACTTCTGTCCAAGGGGTCTTTCCCGGTGAAAGGATATCAGCCCTTGCCTCGTCGAATGAGGTGCTGGATATTCACACCGAATACCGCTATGCATAACAAAAGGAAACGTCTTTGCAATAACACTTTTTAAATTGTTCCAACAACTCAACAGGTTTGTTTTACTTTGCATTGATCAGAATCAATGCAGTCCCATCAATCAATCACACCAGAAAAGAACGAAAATAAAATGTACGTATATGCCATCCGCATTCGTCACTGGGTCCCGTCATCACCCGTTAGGTTACTTAACTAACGACAGAGCGGGGACTGGACTAGCGCGGGTGTAAAACATATACAACATCTAATAGTATATAAACCAATATACATAATCGCTCCAGGCGTGATAATATGCAACATTACAGAAAAGTAATAAGCATCACAAAACAATACAGATATCTGGGATCCCCGAGTTTCACAGAGCCGCTGCTGAAACTCGACGTTCCCCTGTCGTGTGGATAGCCTGTGCAATGAAACCTAGACCCCTACGGGTGCGGCAAGTTACCCGCCAAAACTTGAAGCGAGGCAGTCCCCACAGCATAGTGAATGGAACACCCGGCACTTCACAGAATCCGGTAATCTTGGGCACCCCTCCTTGGGTCAACCTGTACCCCCTACGAGTGCGGCGAATAGTCTGCCAATTCTGAAGTGGGGCCCCTCTGCCTCTCAAAGCCATGAGATGCGGACCCGTTGCTTTCCCGAACCCGGCTATCCGTGCACTCCGTCGCGGGGTAAAACCTAGTACAGAAATGAAAAATAGTACAATAGGTACATCGACCGCAACCTGGTCGTGCCCCAAAAGAATATTATACAACAGGCAGTGACGGCAGTCCACATGTTGGACGCTCGCCCCGCAATATCAAATGTACAAATAAACACAAACTGTACTACCATTGCACACTGCTATCCACCACGACAAATCCGCAACAATACAGCACAACACAGAACATCAACGCGAATGTCACGTTCGCAAACCCGTCTAAAAGAACTATAGCAGTTAAACGCGGTTTACCGATCAAATGACATTCCCGGTCGGAGATATAATGTAAGCACTGTAAACTAACGTGTTTAAATTTCGATCGACCAAAGACGAAAAATTAAAAAGTGGGCCCCACAGCTTACTGGTGAACAGTAACAAAACCTGGGCCAAAACTGTACATACCAAAAACCCCAAAATACTTCACAGAACCCACTGAAAACTTTTGGAGGCACGTGCTCCCCAAGTGGCCGCGGAAGGGCGGCCAAACCATGGGTTTGGCCGCGCTTCCGCGCCACTATGGAAAGATCATGACTCCAAATTTCTTCGTGGTTCTTAGAATCGCCTGCTGTGATTTTTGAGATGTACAGAAATCAATTTTGACACTGTTTAAAAATAACAGAACTGTCAAGTGAAGGATATTGTGATTTTTTTTGCATTTTTCGATTTTCGGTCGGATCGATGTTTTAAACGCGTTAGCACAAGTTAGTATAGCAAAATGGTGAGGCTCTGATACCACTGTAAGTCTACGTTATCGCCCCGACAGTCTACAGACGCCAAATGCGGAATAAAACTTTTAAACTTGGCGCTATCGTATACTTTAACCCGGATCTGCCATTATTGCTAAACTAACAAACTGTAAAGAGTGTAGAAAGGTTATACCGAACGATCCGAGTCCTTCGTTCTTCAACCATCATCCCACGCTCCATTGCGGCTGCTCCGATCTCGTCGATCTCCGAATCCTTCGTCGAGGTGGCTCCACATGATCGGTTCTTTAAACGGGCTCCCGCCTCTGACTCGAGGCAACTCGGTCGTCAAGTTTGCTAAAAGAGACGACCAAGATTTGATGTAGAGAATGAGTAGATGACTTTGTCTCGTTCCATCCAAAACTGTGGACGGACGGTTAATGAAGTTGCCGCGGAAATCGGGTGATGGAATAAAATGAACTGTGAATTCCATACACCCCAAAACTATCATATCTTTTCTAACCGATGAAAACAACAACCATGAGAGAGAGGGGAAGGGCCGGCCACCTTATAAGGAAGAGGGAGGTGACCGTAGGAGGAGGGAGGTGACCATAAACCAAAAGCTTCTCACTAAAATATCTTTAGCCAAAACAAAATGCATTAATGATAAAGGATGAATCACTAATACACCTCATCAAGTAATAAATGAAACCATTAATGCACTAATGAGTCATATGCCTCATCATCACTTCTAGAAACTTCTAGAATGATGACTCACTCATATCAGAAGAAAAGATAAATCCGTCTTTAACCGAATGTTAAAAGACGGCTGATAGAAAACTGGAAACTGGCAACTTCCAAAAGTGATCCTGAAACGACTTTCAGGATAACCCCGTAACTGTATAAATATACCCGCATTTGTATTACGACCGAATACAAATGCAACTGAGACAAAGATATTATACCTACTCAATATAATACTCGGGTCCGGCTTAAACCAAAGCCGACCAGTATCATCTGTCCGAAAATCGACACGTGCGTAAACGCACGTGCATTTTCCGAACCCTGCCATAAAACCATACGGCCTCTACAACGTTTCGCCCGAACTTGGGAAACAGCCTGTGGGGAACTCTAATGACTCGTCAGCACCCTGGCAGTGGGTTTAACCACAAACCGTCAGCGGCACTAGCAATGCGTAACGGCTGCCCACGGACTGACCTCAAGGGTGGCCGAGGAGCGAACTCAAGGGAGACCGATGAGCGAACTCCTCCGAAAACCCTACTGAGCCTAACAGTGACAATGTACATACAGTCCGGTCCGTTCGTCAATGAGTATCGCATATCCGCCTAGGGGGCTAGTAACGTCAGACCCCCAGAAGCAGTATAAGTCGTGTCGGAGTGTAGCCTCAATACACCCTGAGATACTACTGGAGTACCTACCAGTAAATCTCCTACCATGGCCATGGATTTGTGTAATGGCTCTCCTAGACACAGCACGACCTCGCCCCCAATACCGGGAGAGACGAATCCCCTGCCGATCCGCTCACGTGCCTCCATATGGCTCGAGACTGTACCCAAAAGCTACCTGTTTGCACGACTCCTTTGAGCCGTGGTAGGGTAGAAATCAAAGCACAGTGGGAACTCACACGAGACAAATGACGACCTCAGGTCGATGAACTATCCTGTACACATGTCACCAGGGAACTGCTATCTGACGGTAGATATAATACTAACTAGCAGATTCCCGGCGAGTCCTGTCCGGTGTACTCATAACCCAATGAGCACCTGTATACATCTTAGGTGATCCAACATACACCAGTGGCTTGTGAGACCGGCCACCGCCCCTCGTCGGGGTCTCGACTGTACACACTAGTCTACTCCGGAGTATCGATGCCCTGTCTCGAAACTCCCACGACTAGGGACCACAATTAAGGATATGCATATAAACTACCCAACTCTCACGTATATAATCGCCCTCATACAGTTGGTAGTAAAGCAAGATCCTAAGGGCTCTATCAAAATGTAACATGCAATCAGTCACCTGAACATGTACACAACTGATAAAGGCAAACCAGATAGCATACTATCATTTCGAGTAAGACTGTCCTACCGGGATAGGTCCTCCGCAATCATTGCAATCACGTACCTGCGATCCAATAATTGACTATGAGGGCACTATCTCCAACAATACTTATACCCGTATTTTGGTTCTCTACTTCCTAGTTATATTCTGTGAATACCTCAAAAGGTTCGGACTTATATTTCAACAGGAATATATGACTGAATCTTGAGAGATTATCAGAGAATATAATGAAGTATAAAGAACCAGTCCTGGCATGTGTAGACAGGAGACTTTACATACATCATCATGTATCAGTCCCAAGAGTTTACTAACTCTTTCTCTGTTTCTAATAAACAGAGCTATGGTCATCTAATCTTTGTGACATGATTGGCAAGTTTCACAAGATGTAAATTCAAACTGATTTAAATATGCATCTAAAATGTAACTTCAGCCAGTCGGGTCGCATTGATGTGACCTAGTCTACAATGCCTCAAGAATGATTCGTTCATTTCTGAACTCTTCCTCTTGTGTGTGTTCTGTATACGAGGAACTGTAGTTTGATTTAGAACGTCAATGCTTTTAGATAACGTGCCTGAACCGATCAACTTTTGATATAGGAAATGTTCAAAACATTATCCATCTATACAAAATTATATCATTTCTTTACTAATAAAGAGACTGATATGATTTTGTATATCAGGTTCGGTATCTAATAGCATTTGTTCAGAATCAATGTATTGGTAATACAGGGTGACAGTGACCAACAGACTTGGCTGCAACACTTGCCCCATTTTCTGCCTCATGAAACTTATCACCCGTTCTCAGTTTTTCTTCCCTTTTGTAGGCCTATGTAACATATTACATATCTGGGATCCTGATCCGGTATCATATACCCAGGATGCAGAGGATACTGAGAAACAGTTCTTTGTAATGAACACACCCGAAGGAGATGCATCTCATGCACTTTCTTCGTTTGGGCGGCATGGGAATCCTGGCATTCCCCTATTTCCTGCTCTGTCTTATAACAATTATAAGTTGGAGCAGGACCAACGTTCCCCAGCTCAGTATAACAAGCGGGTTCGGTCAATACATCCATATTATTATCTTGATTAAGGCGTGATATGGTCGCTACCTGGAGAGAGAGAGAAGAAAACACTCAGCGTGCGCTCTTGCAAGATCAGATTGGTTATATATTTTATCTAATCAGGATGGCTCCCACTGTTTTTATCAAATCTTCCTTCAAACCCTAAAAGGAAAGACTAGCCGGGATTAATTACACTCTACAAGTTCGCCAATCTTTCAGCCAGGCCAGTGTCGGTACTTTGAGGGAGGTTCCCCGTGCTTTCGCACGGACCTAATTACAGTAAACCTCGTTTTCCCAGAGGCGTAACCCCGTTGACACCTTTCTAGACACCTACTTGATCGGCTAATTGTAAAGTGCAAAACTCTCCCAGGAGTAACAATTACTCGCAGTGGGTATCGGGATCCAACTATCATATAGAAGGTATGCAATCTCATTGCAAATTTCAACACTTGAAACTCCCGATAAAGGTTTTTACCCCTAGCACCTATGACCTTAACTATGGTCAACAAATCATAAGTACTAGTCAAGTTCTACCCGTCATTTCGTGATTAATTAGACCCACCCACATGACCCTTAACTAAGGTCAACAAAGTCACGCGACTGTCCTAACTAATCGCATCATATGCGGTGTAGGAAGACATCACTTAGCTACCGTACACTGTGCCTTGACTATGGTCAACAAACACAGCACGAATACTAAGTACTCTACTTCCTAAAATGACGGAGGGTTGCGGCTGGTTTTTGTGAAAACCTTTAACGCTTTGAACTTGATCTCGTTGCGGAATCAAATGGTTTTTAAATGGAATGTTTTTGAGGCTTTTCTAGTTTTGCTAAAGGGGTCACTCCCGGTGAAAGGATCGTCGGCCCTTTCCTCGTCGAATGAGGTGCGGGATATATCATATATATCACTGTGCAAAGCAGAAACTATAGAAGCGATCAAAGACAAACCGAGGGTTGTAGCATCTGCCAGTTATTGCTAAAGGAGTCACTCCCGGTGAAGGGATCTCGGTCCTTTCCTTATCGAATAAGGTGCAGGATGTTCTATAATGAACACCGCGATGCAAAGCAAGAACTGTAGCTACCTGTTTTATTTTGAAATTCGATTCCACAACATCAATTAGGTTTATTTTCTTTCATTAATCTTATTAATGAATATCCCATCATTTAAGTGCACCTAACCATCACAGATAAATATGACGTACGCTTATGCCATCCGCATTCGCCTCGATGTCCCGTCTGCACCGTTAGGTTAGGTAACTAACGCCAGAGCGAGGCAGGGCTAGCGCGGGTGTAAAACATAAGCAACGTCTATATAATATATCATATATACTATATATAATATCTGTCACAGAACATCACATGATCTCAGATAAATCACAGCAGAAGAAACATATGAAATATTGGATATACTAGGACGTCCGTGTTTTCAATACGAGCCAGTATAAAACACGGATTCCACGGTCGTGATGAATAGCCAATCCCACACCCCTAGACCCCTACGAGAGCGGCAAGCAACCCTACCAATTCTAGGGTTAGGAGACCCGGACTCGACTCCTCGAGTTGGTCTCCCACTGGACCCCAGAACCCGGTTACTTGTGCTCCCCTCCTTGGGTCTATTCTAGTGCAGAAAAGTAAATAATATACAAATGGTGACAACATCCGCAACGTGGAAGTGCCCCAATAAAAGAATATTACATACAAGTTTTTACATGAATGAAAATGAAAAAACACTCATCTCACATAAAAACCCCCCGGCTATTCAAACACGACGATCCAATATAACATATCCAGCAACACATAACATCACATGTCATCAACGTAAGTAAATATGCGCATCCCAATTGTCGTTGACATATAGCAACGAAACCGGCGATATCACATATTACACTTACGGTCACAGAAAAGAAAGTGTAAAACTACAACAGTTGGAATCCGCAACCTCCTCAGACATCGCATGCCTGACCAAATGAAATACTTAGACATCGCATGCCTAACAATTATAAACCCCGCATTTTAGTCTCATTATCGAAAACTCTTTTCAATATCAAGTCGGGCAATTCAACAGGATTCCCGACATTCTGATCGAATGCTCGTCGCAAACTTTAGTAGACGGCCGCACCCCCGAAACCGTCGACGAAGTGCACCAAGGCGGAACACCGCTACCGCGAGCACCCAAACGGATGCTTTCGGCGACGGGGTTCTCCTACAGTCACTTGGTCGGGGCTATGGAGTGAGGCTGTCTATAAGTTTACCCGGCGAGTATCCGCGTACACTACGTGATTGCGACGGACTTTTGATCACATCAAAATTCCGTGGCAACCGATCAAGTGAGACTAAACTGCTATGTTTATAACATTCATTTAGTTATCTCATAACTACTTGTGAATTCCAATTATTGTATCCCATTCCGGATAAACAGAAAATGTTAAACTTTCCGATTGAATATTCGAACACCCAAGTTTTCCCGATACAGCTCAACACATGAAATAAGTCTAACAGCATTCAGTTCGTGCCTCAGTAGCAACGGTCCAGCCGTAGAAGGGTCAAGCCAACGCCTCACATGTGGCACGCCGTACTGCCCCAAACCCGAAGGTTCAAAGGGCAGTTCAAGACGGTCACATAATCGAGTTAAGGTGTGTTGTCTTCTAGAGGGTCCATCGCGTTACTTGCACTACTTAGAACGTCGTTAAACTACGGAAAAATCCAATAATTGGAAATTTCCCGGCAGGGGAATGAGTGGGTATTTATATCCGGTCGAACTTTTTAACATATTCTAAAAATACCCGGAAAAGCACACCGACAAAATTAGACAGTCCGATCGAAAACACCGAGTCCCCAATACAACTCAGAAAATACAACTCTGGAATAAAATATTAAAAATCCCCAAGAAAACCAGAACAGAAAGCTAAGAACTACTGTGCAAAATTGGATGCACAAAGCGACAAAAGGGCCGCGGATCCGCCGCATGATCCTCCTGTAGGGCCGCGGATCCGCGCCTCCTTTATGGAATCAGGACCATGAATTTTACAGTATGTCTTAGATCTTCCTGCTGATTTTTCTGAATATTTTTAATCTCGAAAAAACCACATTTTACAGAATGTCCAGAGAGCATTTTCAAAGTCGAGTTTTGGGTCGATCGGACTTCTGATTCCGTTGGGACTTCGCCTAAGGCTCTAGCTAGTCTCTGATACCACTGTAGGGTTCCTAGGCACTCTAATGGAGTCTCACAAGTGATCAAACATGGCCAATTGAAATTTTACAAGTGCCTATTAACCCTAATACGGATCGTTAACTAGATAAATAGGCGAAAACGATGCAAATAAACAACTTTATCTAAAAGGAAAGGAGCTACAACCTTTGTAGATCCGGTCCACCACCTTCTAGGCTCCATGATGAAGTCCCCTCGCTGTCCAAATTGTATCATGGGCTCTAGCGTCGGCTTCATCGGAGGAAAAACGAGCTAGGTCATCGACGACGTGCCGAAGATGATCTACGTCGAGGCATCGCTAGAACAAGCTCCAACTTCACCAAGTCGGGAAAACTTGTGAAGGAAACACCCTATACTACTTGGCAAGAGGTAGAGGATGAAGAAATAGGAAGTGGGTAAACTTTAGATTTGGATTTCTCACTAGTTTTCATCACTTGCCATTGGAGTAGCAAGCTTTCTTCATTGAAGGAAGAAGATGAAGAAGAAGAAGAAGATATGATAAGTTAATTTATTTGATAAATAAATCAATACTTATCATGACTTCAACCTTGGTTTAGTGTAGAGATTTAACTAAGGTTAGATAAGTGGTTAGGGTTAGAGAAGAGACAAGAATGGTGGACTTAGTCAAGGTTTCAAGAAGTTTCAACTAAAAACAAAATAAGTCCACCATTTATCTTTCTCTTTATCTTTTCTAAATGAAAGAAATTAAAAGATAAATGAATAAGCAAATGAAAAGATACCCTAACCACTAACTAACCATGGTTCAATACTTTACACAAAACCAAGAAAGAATGTATCATCAAACATGATACAATAATGTGCACAAAAATATATATCACATATACAATGTGCAATACAAGTGAGTAAATCCATTTAAAGTGAACCAATACTAGTTAATGCAAAGCAATATATCAAATATATAATTATACATTAAATCATTAAATCAACACTTGATTCAATGATCCGGTCATATCGCATATAACCGGCTAGTATCCAACGTATCGGCTTATCGAATCAATCCTTGATTCGATAACTAGGTTATATCGCATATAACCAATCGATACATAGATCGCGAGAATGTAATACGGTATCGCATACTCGAATTATTCTCGGTCCCGCACATATCTCATATGCGCTCCTATTTCGTTTCGCTTGAACTAGGAAACCTCTGTGTAGGACTCTAAAGACTCGTCAATACGCCGGCAGCAGATGATGATCATATCAAGCATCCACAAGCCGCAAGCGGTCTGCTAAACGTAACGGCTACCCGGGTATTGAGCGATCAGAAGATCGACGAGCAAGCCCGCTCACACTCCTGTGAATCCAACCAGTAACACTTACCGTACAGTCCGGTCTGTTCGTCTGATATGTCGCATATCTCGCCTAGGGGTGGTAAACGTCAGACCCCAATAGCTCGATAAGTCATGCCGACGTAAGGTCCATAACATTCGTGAAACTACTGATAACTCTTACCAGTATATCACTGCAACCCTGGCCAGGGATTTCCTGTTATGGCCAGTCGAGCATAGCACAACATCAACCCCCAATACCGGGAGAGACGAATCCCCTCCTATCGCTCATTGCCTCCATGTGAATCGGGACTGTACCCAAAAACCACCTGTTTGCACAACTTAGTAGAGCCGTGGTAGGGTGGAAATCAAAGCACAGTGGGAGACACACAAGACTCTATGATGATCTCGGGTCTACAGACTAAGCTGCACCAGTGTCACCAGAGAACTGCCATCTGACGTGAGGTATAATACCATCTGGGAGTTCTCGGCGAGTCCGTTCAGTGTACCCAATCTCCACTGAGCACCCGCATACCATCTCCGATGTCAAACACCAATGGATATGGGATCATCCATCGCCCATCGCATGGGTCGAGAAGATATACGCTAGTCTACTCTGGAATATCGATGCCCCGTCTCGATATTCCCTCGACTAGGAACATTTCAAGGATGTACTCATAGACTATCCAGGCCCCACTAGTATGATCTGCATCACAGTCCTGGAAGTCGAGTACACATCCTAAGGGCTTTATCAAAATGTAATCAGAGAGACAGAAAGTATACATGTTAAGATAAAGAGCAACCAGATAGCGTACTATCATGTCGAGCAAGAAAGTCCTACCTATATATGTCCCAGCATCCACTACAATATACATCCAATGTACAGTAATGGCCTCTAGGGCATACATATAAGTAACACATTTTAAGTAATAAATAAAGGAAAACTAGTTTTAAAGAAGGGAAGAAAACATGTTTTAAAACAAGGGTTTTTAACTAACATAAGCCGAATATGCATTTTAAAAATCTCATGTCTTTTCTGAAAATTTCGGCAGAGTTTCCTTTGTAAATAATGGCCCCGAACGGGATACAACAAGAATAATATATATGCACAATGAAAAGGTATCCCTAAGCGGGAGCTAGCTCTTCGTCAATCGACGGTCACAACCACGCAAGCAATATAATATACAACGCCAAAGGGCAATGATCAAAACTCAAAAGAAACTCAAAATCAACATGAAAACCATAATACTACAACGCGCGACTCTAAGGTCGAAATAATACATAACTGGTTTTCTAAGTCTGAAACAATATACAAGTTTTGGTTGATGGAATTACTAGATACAACTGAATAAAATAATACAAGGGTGGTCACGATGCGAGTGAACCCACCTACCAATGCAATCACTCAGAAAGGAAGCGGTGTGTCAGAAAAGCTGCAATGGAACCTGTACGGCAAAACCTGCATGAACTGTAGCACAACGGGGGTGATTTGCCAACTCGTGAATAGAGAACATCGCAGAGTAGAAATCGTATGCATGGCATAATCCTAGGTCAATACGATCAGAATAATATATCCTCAATAAATAAGTCTGAAGCATGATAAGGTGGCATTATAACATCTAAACATGCGTGTAGTGCCAAGTGCTCGTGCCAGTGCCTCAGGTAATAACATATCATAAATATGAGGTATGATCAATGTCTGTATGTATGTGGATCTCGCCCACGTGTCACCCAATGACAATAAGCATCATGCATGTAAATATCATAAAGCATATGCATGGAAATATAAGGATATAAATCAACATGTGTCGCTCGCGACATATCAAAATCATGGAACCTGAGTGTCAAGCATCGACACTCGAAAACATCATGAAACCTGTGCCTAGCATCGGCACGTAAATCCTCATATATCGGGCTCCGTCAGTGCGGATCGGCCCACATCATCTCTCGACTCCGGTCGGTATCCTCCGGATATCCGCCGAGCTCAAATACAATCACCGGTAGGTAGTGGTCCCTCTGCCAGGCTCATCGTCTAGCTACACAGCAGATCCGTTCTCGCCCCGGGGTACCATACCGGGCCCACCATGTACCCGCAATCGGCCTCGTCCGCTCCTCGAATCGGGTTTCACATGTCGCTCTCAGCACCGAGAAAACACATGGTGGACGCACTGAAATATCATATCAAGGGTAATCGGGTTTTAAAACAATTACATACTCTCTTTTGAAATATCCACGGTTCCCAAATCCAGAAATATCATGGAAACAACATATCTCAATGTGTAGAATCAAAAGCATGATGTATGCGACATGTAAAAGAAATGTAAGCATATCAGTATATCATGCTATATGGAATAGTAATATGCACACGTTGAGGGAAAACCGCTCTTTTAAAATGAATCAGTTTTAAAGAGTATCTTGCGGTTCCCAAATCTCTAATCAAGCCAGAATCATCTATGTATGTGCAAATACTTATGTATGTAAATATGGGTGTACAATGGGTATGTACACAAGTATGCCATGCAAGAGATCATATCCTGAATGCAACAGTACTACAGTGTAGTGACATGGCAATTATCGATGATGAAGTGTGTGAGCCGGCAAGCAGGTGTACGTGGAACATATGCATCATCGATAATGGTGCTGGTGTCCTAACAACATGTGTTTAATAATAGTATATGAAATCACAATATAAGTATGCGATGCGGAGCGAACAGCAATAATGTGCGGGAGCTGAATGATAAACACAATGATAACTAATCTGCATTTAATATAAATATAAGTCATACAGTAGTGCCTTTTGAAATAGCACAAATCGCGGTGTTTTGGAAATATGGGCTACGGTGTTTTTAAGAAAACATACGTCCCTTGAAATATCCGTAGAATCCTTGGTCTGTCGTTTAAAATACCCACGATTCGTTAGTTTTGAAATAGGTAGCAATCAAATCTAGTCTAACAACTACACTAAATTATAAGGCTGCGCTAACAGGCTAAACGAAAGATAAAGAAGCCGCCTAACATCTGAGTCGATATATACATATGTATATATATTAGTCGGCGATCCTGTCTCAATAGTATCACATACGATACAATATCTATAATATGGCATCCTCAAGTTAAGAGTGCGGATCTATCATCAATATATAGCTCATACGTAAATCCGTCGTACGGCATCCCAAATCTGGGTACGGGTCAATATCACATTTATCACATTATTCATTTGGTATGCTCCTTATCAAAGATTATAATCCGGGGTACTAATCTACGTCTAGTACAATACGATACCCTCTATATAAGTATAAATGCGTGTGTGAAACACACGTCTAAAGGCCCGCTAAAATCACCTGTCGTATCCTAAATACGAATCACATCATATCACCGATCTCATGGCACTATGCCCAATATCATCGACCCATCTCCAAATATCATCCACTATCCTCATCATGTAGGTATATGTGTAGCAATAAGCATGTGTGTGCGTGTGAGTGTAAACCTATTCTAGGGTTCGCAACTAGGAGCTATACTAGTTTACTTCTACGCCCTAATCTAACTTAGTACACCTAATCTCATCTCAAATATCCACGACACACTATAAGATATCATAAATAGTACATATATACTATACTAAATATCGAACTGCGGGGGTGCTATACGCCATCCACCCGACTTCCTCCGTAGATATAATCTACTCACATTGCGTCTTGCTTGTCAATGTTGATGTCGCCATTATCTTCTTCATCATCTCGAATCGTCGTGAGGGTACCGACATATCACACGTATCGCATCGCATTAAAACCAAATCAAAACTAAAACGACATACGAGAACCAAAACGAAACCCTTGAAAGCTTATAGGTTAGAACCTATGAGTAGGCTTTCAAAGCCATTAATCAATCCTCAATATCGTCGTACAAACGCCAAGTTATCGAGATAAAACACAAATACACAATTCCAGAATTCAAAATACGAGAAACAAAAACACAAATCAAAACAGCAACTTAGGAAAAAAGGCTCCAGATTCTACCCTAGGTCAAATTGGACAATTTTGCATATGCCAAGGGTCTAATTTACTGGAGATGGGGCTACAGAACCAAAACGAGTCAATTCTACCCTGGTCTGGCCGCAAATTGCGGCCAGAATGATTTAATTGGCGGCCTCAGTTAAGGGATAGGGGCTAGGGTTTTGGTGGTAGCTTCCTAGGTGCCTGCATGTATCACTGTCAATGCAAAATAATTTTCAGAGTCTTGGGGTGATAGCAGATTCCAATTTAACCTTCACAGAATCACAGTTTTTCCGATATCGGTTTCTAAATCCATATTCCTGGTTTCTAGTCTCTGGTTTAGGTCTTAATTCTAGCACTAGGGGGTTTGTGTGGCCTCTACTGAGCTCAATTTCACATCACAACTCACAATTTCCAATAACCCTAACTAGGTTTTTCCCAAGTCCACAAAATCTCACAATATCGGTTCTATCATAACATGGGGGTATAAGTAATGGGAAAACTAAGCTAGTGGTTCAGAAAATATCTCATTTGGCAACTCAAGAAAATTCTTGAGTTGCCCCAAGTGGCCAAAATCCTTGCTTTCTTGGTCCAATGTGCTTCTCTTGAGCTTGTGCATCATTTTTGTGAAATGAGGGTAGGGTTTTGAGTTTGTTTTGGAGATGAAATGGGGTCATTTGTAGAGGAGGGAGGAGAAGGCAGTAGCAGCAGCAGCATTTGAGGGAGAGGGAGAGAAATGAGTGTTGGAATGAAGGGGAAAGGCTAAGACAACACACCCTCACCTTTCTCTCTCTCACCCATACCCAATATTATATTCCAAATCCTTTTCTTTTCTTTTCTTTTCTTTTTCCCTCTCTAATAAATCACAACCATGCAAGAAAAGCCATGAAACAAAATAACAAGTGTAAAAAATGAAATGGTGCACAAAACCCGCTTAAAATCCGATTAGCGATTTTTAGTCGCGATTAGCACTAAATTAGCATATAATTAATCATAAAAACTTAAAAATTGCATAATTCACATAAAACACCCTCTTTCCAGTAATTTCTATAATTTTCCAAAATTTTCCCAATTTATCGGTATTTAATTATACCGAAATATTAAAATATTCATTAAAAATTATATTAAATTATAAAAATTTCCCAAAAATAATATTTTATTTTTTTGAAATGTTGCACGAGGGGATGCTTTTGGCAACGAGCTTCTCCTACAGTCACTTGGTCGGGGCTATGGGGTATGGCTATCTAGTAGTATTACATGGCGAATGTTCGCGTACTATACGAGATTGCGACGGAGTTTTGATCCGAATTGAAACTCCATGGCAATCTATCAAAAGAGACTAAATTGCTAGATTTACAGAACACTAACTAGTTTTCAAAAAACTAATTATCGTGGATTCTAAATATTGTAACATATTTCAATATCAAACCCGAAACGATGTTAAAATACGACTACGAAACACTCTGTATTGCCACCAAAGAAAAATAACATCACATGCAATCTTGGTAAAAACAAACATAACCTGAAACCCTAAAACCAAGAGATCAGGACACCACAAAAATTTCAAGATTTTTTTCCACAGGAAAAAAGGTGAGGCTGGTTTTAAAGGCAATGTGGTCGGCCAAATTTTTGTGATTTTGCCTCAATTTTTTCTAGTGTTCTGGATACATCATATCTAGCTTTCTGCACTTGTTTAAAAAAATTTAGAGGACTTAAAAAATTCGACAGAAACTAAGATTTCGGATTCCAGGTTTCGGAGTTATTTCGTTTACGTAATTCAACTAACATCGTCTAATTCTCTAACCTTGGCTCTGATACCATGTTAGGGTTTCATAGCACCACCACTAGGTTTTAGGAAGCATCAAGTATGCAATTTTAAAAAATCAAGTGGGCTAAGGAACTCGAACCTAGAATCTAACTAGAGAATTAGGGTTTTTATAGCATGTAAACAAACTTTACACTAAGAGAGATAAAAATACAACCTTTGTAGACCGGTCTTTCACTTCTAAAGCTCCGTGTAGTAGTCCCTTTGCTCTAAGTAGTGGTCTCCCGGACTCTCCTTAGGCTGCTCTGTAAGTCCGTGTTGCCCATCCCGGTGCTTACGGGAGGCGGAAAACATAATAAAAATCGGATTTTTAATGACTTAGGCAACATGGACTATGCTTGTGAGGATCTTTGCTAAACTAAAACTAGCTAAAGTAAACTAACAACTAACAAAGTTGTAGAAAGGTTATACCTTTGGTCTTTAGTCCTTCTCTCCTTGCTCCTAGGTATGGTAGAAAAGGATCACCTTGCTTGTCTTCTCCCGTCAAAGAAGGATCCACCCGAAAGCCACCACCTTTAGCTTCAACTCCAAGCTAGGAGTAACTAGAGTGCAAGAAATGCTAAGACTTGAACCCTAGAAGTGAGTAGAGAAGATCAAGAGAGGGTTTTTCTCAAGCTTTTTGTTTCTCAACACATGAGAGGGAGAGAGCTTGAGGGAGAGGATGAGCAAGAGAGAGAAAAGAAATGAGAGAATGAGAATAATAGTGAGCCATTCTCACTAATATGTGAGGATAAGTTTAATTAGATAATTAGCTTGAAAATTGTCATGATAAATCATGAATTGACCATTATCATTTCATTTTTGCAAAGATCAAAGAGCATCTTCCAAATGAAATGATTATGGTCAAGTTGTCAACATGGTCAACAAGTCAATGAAGTCAAATTGTCAACAACAACCATGCACAATAATTAAGCTAATTATCAATTAACAATAATCCACACAAAAACAATAGGGTTAATAAAATGACAAAGGCCATTAACCCTAAACAAGGTCCTCTCCCCCAATCTCAAGCAACTGTGCATACGCACCCGCATTCGTGATCCGAGGAACACGAACACAATGAGAAAAACCAATCTCAAATCATATACTAGGATCCGGCTTAAACCAAAGCCCGCTAGTATAAACTGTCCGGACAGCAAACGTGCACAAGTGCGCGGATGCGAACGAACCCTGTCGCAAAACCATGCGACCTCTACTCGTTTTGCCTAAAGGCGAATAGCTCTCTGTGTGGGACTCTAAAGACTCGACACTACGCTGGCAGTGGGTTTAACCACAGACCGCAAGCGGCACTAGCTGTACGTAACGGTCCCCAGGTAGATGTCGATAAGAAGACTGACGAGGTGAACCCCATCTGCACTCCTACTGAGCCTGTATGTGACAGTCTCCGTACAGTCCGGTCTGTTCGTCTGATACATCGCATGGCGGGCCTAGGGGGGCGGTGAACGTCAGTCCCCTAATAGCGGTACAAGTCGTGTCGGAGTGTAGCCCAGAACACCCTGAGATAACACTGGAAACCTACCAGTATACCTCGCTTGCCCTGGCCAGGGACTACTCGTGTAATGGCTCTCCTAGACACAGCGCGATGTCAACCCCCAATACCGGGAGAGACGAATCCTGTCTAACCGTCACTGCCTCCAAGTGCTTCGGGACTGCACCCAAAAACTACCTGTTTGCATAGCTCCTTTGAGCCGTGGTAGGGTAGTAATCAAAGTGCAGTGGGAACACACTCGAGGCGAAGTGACAGTGTCAAGTCAGCGGACTAAGCTGTACTCATGTCACCTGGGAACTGATAACTGACGATAGGTATATTACCAACCAACAGTTCCCGACGAGTCCTGTCCAGTGTACTCGTAACCTAACGAGCACCCGCATACTATCCCAAGTACGACGTACTAACGGCTGTGGGACAGACCGTCTCCCACACTGGGATGAGAAGCGCATACGCTAGTCTACTCCGGAGTATCGATGCCCTGTCTCGATAGTCCAACGACCAGGGACCTGTATAAGGATGTGCTTATAGATTACCCAGCTCCCACGAGTGCGAGCGCCATCACAACGCTGGTAATCAAGCAAAGATCCTAAGGGCTCTACTAATATGTATACCAGCAATATGCTAAAAGAAACACATGCACATATTAAAGCAGAGACAAACCAAGTAGCATACTACCATTTCGAGCAAGATTGTATATACAACTGTGAATATCCCAAGCTTCCATTAAGTAATATACAAGCTAGTATGATACAGTAATGGCCTCTAGGGCATATACACTAACAATCTCCCACTTGCACTAAGGCCATGTACTGGCGTATCGAAGACCTATCATCTCGATCAGCCGCTCGAACTGAGTCTGGGGCAAGGCCTTGGTGAATGGATCTGCTGTGTTATCCTCTGATGCAACTCTCCGGACCTCGATCTCCTGGCGATCCACGATCTCCCTGATCAGGTGATACCGCCTTAAGATGTGTCTGGATTTCTGATGGGACCTGGGTTCCTTCGCTAAAGCTATAGCCCCGTTGTTGTCGCAATACAGAGGTATTGGGTCAACAATGGACGGAACCACCTGAAGTTCTTTCAAGAACTTCCTCATCCAGACAGCTTCTTTTGCGGCATCAGATGCAGCGATGTATTCCGCTTCCATAGTCGAGTCAGCAACGGTTTCCTGTTTGGAGCTCTTCCAACACACCGCCCCTCCATTGAGGGTAAAGACAAAACCCGACATGGACTTGGAATCATCCTTGTCACTCTGGAAGCTGGAGTCAGCAAAGGCCTCAACCTGCAGGTCTTTTCCGCCATACACCAAGAACATCTCCTTAGTCCTTCTCAGGTACTTGAGAATGTTCTTTACTGCTATCCAATGTTTCTCCCCTGGGTTTGACTGATACCTGCTTACCACACTCAGTGCATAAGCCACATCTGGTCTGGTACATAACATCGCATACATTATAGAGCCTACCGCAGAAGCATAGGGTATAATAGACATGCGATCCCTCTCCAAATCAGTCTTGGGAGACATCTCTTTGGAGAGGGTGATCCCGTGACAAGCCGGTAGATTACCGCGCTTGGAATCTTCCATACTGAATCTCTTCAGTATGGTGTCGATGTACCTGGACTGCGAGAGTCCTAATATCCTCTTGGATCTGTCACGGTAGATCCGGATACCCAGAATGTAGGAGGCATCACCCAGGTCTTTCATGGAGAACCTGTGTGACAAGAACCCCTTGACAGATTGTAGCATAGGAATGTCATTTCCTATTAAGAGAATGTCATCCACGTATAACACGAGGAATACTACAGTTCTCGCTACAAATCTACAATAGATGCATGGTTCATCTGGATTTTTGATAAAGCCAAATTCTTTGACCGTCTCATCAAAACAGATGTTCCAGCTCCGCGATGCCTGCTTGAGTCCATAAATGGACTTGAGCAACTTGCACACCTTTCCGCTGCTCCCACCCTGAACGAAACCCTCTGGCTGGTCCATATAGACACACTCCTCTAAATGACCATTTAGAAAAGCTGTCTTTACGTCCATCTGCCAAATCTCATAATCGTGGAAAGCAGCGATGGCAAGAAGGATCCGAATGGATTTCAGCATAGCTACTGGAGAAAAGGTTTCGTCATAGTCCAAACCAGGTCGTTGACGAAAACCCTTTGCTACCAGTCTAGCTTTATAGGTCTCAACCTGTCCATCTACACCAATCTTCCTTTTGAAGATCCACTTGCATCCTACGGGTTTTACCCCGTCTGGAGCAATGTCCAACGTCCATACTTTGTTGGTGTACATGGACTCCATCTCGGTCCGCATAGCATCCAGCCATTTTACCGAGTCGACGCTCTGAATGGCTTGCTGGAAGCTAGTAGGCTCATCACAATCTAGGATGCAGTCCTCTCTATCCCCGTCAATGAGAAAACCGTAGTATCTCTCGGGCGGATGAGACTGCCTACTACTCCTGCGGAGCGGCGTAGGAATGTCCTGTTCTTTTGAACCTTCTGGTTCCACTAAACTTTCAGTAATAGTTTGTGGTTCTGGAATTTCTTCCAGTTCTATTGCGCTCCCACTTATTTCTTTTTCTAAAAACTGATGTTCCAGAAAGTGGGCATTGCGAGAAACAAGGACTTTTTGTTCCTCTGCGTAATAGAAAAGATACCCCCTGGAGTTCTTTGGGTATCCCACAAACTTGCACAGTACTGAGCGTGCCTCGAGCTTGTCCGTATGCTGCTTTTTGACATAAGCTGGACATCCCCAAATCTTCAAGTATTGAAGATAGGGTTTCTTCCCACTCCATAACTCATATGGTGTGGTAGGCACAGTCTTAGTGGGAACACGGTTCAAAAGATATGCAGCTGTTTCAAGCGCATATCCCCAGAAAGATCGCGGTAACTCAGCATTACTCATCATGGACCGTACCATATCCAATAGGGTTCGGTTCCGTCTCTCCGATACACCGTTATGTTGCGGGGTGTATGGAGGAGTAAGCTGAGAGAGAATTCCATTCTCTTTTAAGTAATTCAGGAATTCGGCACTTAAGTATTCTCCTCCTCGATCCGATCTTAGGATCTTGATACTTTTGCCGGTCTGTTTTTCTACTTCATTCTTATATTCCTGGAACTTATCAAAAGCTTCGGATTTATGCTTTATTAAGAAGACATGTCCGAATCTTGAGAAATCATCCGTAAAAGTTATGAAGTAAGAAAAACCGCTTCGCGCATGTGTAGACATTGGACCGCACACGTCGCTGTGTACGAGTCCCAAGAGCTCGCTCGCTCTTTCTCCGTGTCCAGAAAACGGAGCCTTTGTCATCTTTCCTTTGAGACAGGATTGACAAGTTGCATACGATTGATAATCGAACGAATCTAAATATCCTTCAGTATGTAACTTAGTCAATCTTCTCTCGTTGATGTGACCCAGTCTACAATGCCATAAGAAAGTTTTATTAATATCTGGAGACTTTCTTTTATGTGTATTCTGGATATTGAAAACCTGTGGTTGGTTTAAAACGTAAATACCGTTGTTTAATGTACCTGACCCAATCAAAACTTGATTAAGGTGAATGTTTACTACATTACTTACAAATGCAAATTCATAACCTTCTTTAGATAATAAAGATACAGAAATGATATTACAGGTTGCATTTGGTACATAATAACAACTACGCAAAACCAAAAAGTGTCCATCTGATAATCCCAGGTGATAGTCCCCCACGGCCTCTGCATCCATGCTAGCACCGTTCGCAACTCTGAGGGTCATGTCACCTGCCTTCAAAACTCTACGCTTTCTCAACGCCTGCAAAGAATTACAGATATGAGATCCTGATCCGGTATCCAATACCCAGGATGTAGAGTTTATTGATAGACAGTTTTCAATAACATACACACCTGAAGCTGAAGCTGCAACTCGCTTCAAATCCTGTGTTCTGGCTTTCCAAGCCTTGCAATCTTGTTTCCAGTGGCCACTTTTGTGACAATAGAAGCATTCTTCCTTCCCCACCAGCTTTCCCGCTACCTTTGTTGCTTTACCCTTTCCCTTCGTATCCACTTTACCGACACCGCCTCTTGGTTTGGCGGGGGCTTTCTTCTTCTTGCCCTTGGCTTTCGCCCTGGACCTAGAAGAGGAAGATCCTCCTACAAACAAAGTGGATGTCTCCCTACCCTTCTGTAGGGTGCCCTCAGCAGTCCTCAACATGTTCAGAAGCTCGGCAAGTTCAACCTCCTTTCCTTGCATGTTGAAGTTAAGAATGAACTGGGCGTAAGTGGAAGGAAGGGACTGGAGAATCAGATCAGTATAGAGTTCATTCTCCAACGTGGTCCCAAGGTCCGCGAGCTCCTCTATGTAGCCGATCATCTTAAGCACGTGGTCCGCTACCGATGATCCGACGGCCAACCTTGCCGAAAAGAGCTTCTTCGACACTTCGTATCTTGCGATACGAGACTGCTCTCCATACAGTTCTTTTGTATGGAGAAATATGGACTCTAGGTCCATATTCTCGTGCCTCCTCTGATGGTCGTTGTCCATCGAGGCTAATACGAGGCATTTGGCCCTCGCGCAATCTATCTCCCATGTCTTACGGATTTCTACATCCGCGACGCTGGAGGTGGGACCTGGGACGGGGGGAGCTTTGGTGGTAAGTATATACCCCAGCTTGTCATAAGTGATAGCCATCTTGACATTCCTGAGCCAATCTTTGTAGTTTGGCCCTGTCAATATGTTTTTATCTAATAGTAACTTAAGTCCGGTCATCTTGAATGGTCGCTGCAATTAGGAGAGAGAAAAGAAACACTTTAGCATGATGCTCTTGCAAGTTTAGAGTGGTTTTTTAGTTTGTCTAAACTGGATGGCTCCCACTGTCTCTCGAATCCCTTCTCAAACCATAAAGAAAAGGATTAGCCGGGATCATTCTCACCGTACAATACTTGCTTAACCGTTCAGCCAGGCCAGTGTCGGTACTTCGAGGGAGGTTTTCCAACGCTTTCGCGAAGTTCCTTAATTAAGTAACCTCTTTTCCCTGTGGGCGTAGCCCCGCTAACACCTTTCTAGGCACCTACTAGGTTTATAGCATTGATCGTTAAGTGAGAGTTTTCCCGAGGAGTAGCATATACTCACAGTAGGATCGGGATCCAAATATCATCGCGTGATAAAACCGAAGGAATCCTACCAGAATTATCACACTCCAAATGGTATGCAACGCTAGCAAGTTTCAGTACTTATGAAACTCCCGATGTGGATTTTTGCCCCATGCTCTTATGACCTTGGCGTGAGGTCAAAATGTCATAAGTCACATGTCAAGTTCTTCCCATCATTATCCTGGTTAATTTGAACCCACCCGTACCTACCCTTGACGTAGGCCAAAACGGCAGTACGACTGTCTCAAATCAACGCATTCTATCTATGCAACGGATAAATATCCGGCAGCTACCAATCACTATGCCTTGGCGTGAGGTCAAAATACATAGCTTGAATACTACCGAATATTTAACCGAAATGATGGAGGGCTACGGATGGTTTTGGCGAAACCGTGAACGTAGTGAACTTGATATAATCGATGGAACGAGATAGCTTTTAAAAGGAGTGGTTCAAGCTCCGCGTTTAAAAGTTTTAGTTTTGAAAAGAACCGAGTGATTTTCAAAGTGTTCCAATCGACTTTTACTTGGTTTATTTCTTGCATTAGTTCTTTTAATGCGTCCCATCATTTAATCCTACCATTGCAGAAAACAACCAAAATATGACGTACGCTTATGCCATTCGCATTCGCCACGGGGCCCCGTCATCACCCGTTAGGTTACTTAACTAACGACAGAGCGGGGGCTGGGCTAGCGCGGCTGTAAAACATAAGCAACGCCTAAATAGTTATTATATATAAATATATAGCAATGATAGACATTACAGATCACAGATGAATACATTGGATATACTAGGAATCCGCAATGCGTTCGAGCCTGTAACGCAAAGCGGATTACACGGTCGCGGTGAATAGCCAATACCCCACCCAAGACCCCTACGGGTGCGGCAAACTACCCGCCAAGCACCCGAAGCGAAGCAACCTCCCTCACCACCGTGAGTAGGCCACTCGGCACTTCGAGTACCCGGTAGTTTGTGCACCCCCTCCATGGGTCTATCCTAGGAGCAAAAACAGTAAAAAGAATTATACAATGACGGCTACAACCCCGACCCGGTTGTGCGGCCATACAAAGAATATTATTACATCAATTTACATGTTACAAATGAATGAAAGAAAAACAACGCTCATCTCACATCCAACCCGGCTATTCACCCGCGACAATCCAATCCATTCATATCCACAAACCAACAACAAACACAGATCATGTATAACCCCGACTAATCGTCTTATAGCGATTAGCCGACGTTCAATACATGCAAGCATTACAGATATAACCGATGTAGTTAAAGCGTAGTGAAGTTCCGGAAAAATACGGATTTATAGGCCCGCAAAAGCAAATTTTAGTTCTGGAAAATCTGGGCATATAATATATATCCTAAAAATCCCAAAAACAATACAGAAAAACACTGCACGAAAAACGATACAGTGAAGACATCAAACCGCGGCGCTTCCGCGGCACGAGCCTACCTCGTGCGGCGGAAGCGCGGCGGTTTGGATGATTCTCTGTCTCGTTTTTCGTGGGTGTTTTTAAAAAACCCTGAGATGAATTTACAAATATAAAGTTTTCTATTTTGAGCAGAAAAAAATTCAACAGAAACTAGGGTTTTTCAAAGTTCGGTTTTTGGATTTTTCGGTTTCGAAACTTCGCTACACTTTACTACCTAGCTAGTTTGAGTTTAGTTAGGCTCTGATACCACTGTAAGTCCGTGTTGCCCATCCCGGTGCTTACGGGAGGCGGAAAACATAATAAAAATCGGATTTTTAATGACTTAGGCAACATGGACTATGCTTGTGAGGATCTTTGCTAAACTAAAACTAGCTAAAGTAAACTAACAACTAACAAAGTTGTAGAAAGGTTATACCTTTGGTCTTTAGTCCTTCTCTCCTTGCTCCTAGGTATGGTAGAAAAGGATCACCTTGCTTGTCTTCTCCCGTCAAAGAAGGATCCACCCGAAAGCCACCACCTTTAGCTTCAACTCCAAGCTAGGAGTAACTAGAGTGCAAGAAATGCTAAGACTTGAACCCTAGAAGTGAGTAGAGAAGATCAAGAGAGGGTTTTTCTCAAGCTTTTTGTTTCTCAACACATGAGAGGGAGAGAGCTTGAGGGAGAGGATGAGCAAGAGAGAGAAAAGAAATGAGAGAATGAGAATAATAGTGAGCCATTCTCACTAATATGTGAGGATAAGTTTAATTAGATAATTAGCTTGAAAATTGTCATGATAAATCATGAATTGACCATTATCATTTCATTTTTGCAAAGATCAAAGAGCATCTTCCAAATGAAATGATTATGGTCAAGTTGTCAACATGGTCAACAAGTCAATGAAGTCAAATTGTCAACAACAACCATGCACAATAATTAAGCTAATTATCAATTAACAATAATCCACACAAAAACAATAGGGTTAATAAAATGACAAAGGCCATTAACCCTAAACAAGGTCCTCTCCCCCAATCTCAAGCAACTGTGCATACGCACCCGCATTCGTGATCCGAGGAACACGAACACAATGAGAAAAACCAATCTCAAATCATATACTAGGATCCGGCTTAAACCAAAGCCCGCTAGTATAAACTGTCCGGACAGCAAACGTGCACAAGTGCGCGGATGCGAACGAACCCTGTCGCAAAACCATGCGACCTCTACTCGTTTTGCCTAAAGGCGAATAGCTCTCTGTGTGGGACTCTAAAGACTCGACACTACGCTGGCAGTGGGTTTAACCACAGACCGCAAGCGGCACTAGCTGTACGTAACGGTCCCCAGGTAGATGTCGATAAGAAGACTGACGAGGTGAACCCCATCTGCACTCCTACTGAGCCTGTATGTGACAGTCTCCGTACAGTCCGGTCTGTTCGTCTGATACATCGCATGGCGGGCCTAGGGGGGCGGTGAACGTCAGTCCCCTAATAGCGGTACAAGTCGTGTCGGAGTGTAGCCCAGAACACCCTGAGATAACACTGGAAACCTACCAGTATACCTCGCTTGCCCTGGCCAGGGACTACTCGTGTAATGGCTCTCCTAGACACAGCGCGATGTCAACCCCCAATACCGGGAGAGACGAATCCTGTCTAACCGTCACTGCCTCCAAGTGCTTCGGGACTGCACCCAAAAACTACCTGTTTGCACAGCTCCTTTGAGCCGTGGTAGGGTAGTAATCAAAGTGCAGTGGGAACACACTCGAGGCGAAGTGACAGTGTCAAGTCAGCGGACTAAGCTGTACTCATGTCACCTGGGAACTGATAACTGACGATAGGTATATTACCAACCAACAGTTCCCGACGAGTCCTGTCCAGTGTACTCGTAACCTAACGAGCACCCGCATACTATCCCAAGTACGACGTACTAACGGCTGTGGGACAGACCGTCTCCCACACTGGGATGAGAAGCGCATACGCTAGTCTACTCCGGAGTATCGATGCCCTGTCTCGATAGTCCAACGACCAGGGACCTGTATAAGGATGTGCTTATAGATTACCCAGCTCCCACGAGTGCGAGCGCCATCACAACGCTGGTAATCAAGCAAAGATCCTAAGGGCTCTACTAATATGTATACCAGCAATATGCTAAAAGAAACACATGCACATATTAAAGCAGAGACAAACCAAGTAGCATACTACCATTTCGAGCAAGATTGTATATACAACTGTGAATATCCCAAGCTTCCATTAAGTAATATACAAGCTAGTATGATACAGTAATGGCCTCTAGGGCATATACACTAACATGCTCTAGGCGAAAGGAATGAGCATGCTCAAGGATCTTCGATGCCGAAGATGATCTACGTCGAAAATTTCTAACTCAAGCTACCTCTTCACTAATTGAGAATAGATGAAGCAAACAACCTATACTAAATGGCTAGTTTGGTATAGATTGATGAAGTAGGAATTTTGTTCACTTTAGAATTAATTTTCTCCTTTTCTTTTTCTTCACACTCAATAGCTGGAGAGCTAGGAAGGAGATGGAGAAAAGATCAATTGTTCAAGTGTGTTGAACCATGGGTGAGAAAAATCTCATATAAACTCATGTAGAGACTAAACCATGGCTAAAGATAATGATTAGGTTAATAAATATCTAGAGTAAAACAAAATTAGTGGACTTAAGTTAAAGCTTCTCCATGCTTCTACAAGCATCTCAAGCCTTACATTTTCCACCTAATTTTGATTTTTCCCTTAATATTTAAACATCCAAATTATCTTAAGTTGGGTATGAATCTCATACACCCAAGTCCAATGTATCATCTAGCATGACACATAAATAAATACATTAATATATATATCACATATATATTTGTATGTATTTAGGAGAAAAGAAATTCTTAAGTGAGCTAATATTAGTTAATATATATCAATATATCAAATATATAATTATATATATTAAATTATTAAATCAACACTTGATTTAATAATCCAGCTATATCACATACAACCGACTAATATCATTTATATGCATATCACATATACATATAACATATCATTGAATCAACACTTGATTCAACAATCCGGTTATATCACATATAACCTATATCGCGAGATGGAATACAGTATTACATACACGTATTAGTCTCGGTCCCGTACATATGACATATGTGCCCTACTTCGTTTCGCTTGAGCTAGGAAACCTCTGTGTAGGACTCTAATGACTCGTCAATATGTCGACAGTAGGTAATGATCATATCAATTGCCCACAAGCCGTCAGCGGTACTAGCTGGACGTAATGGCTACCCAGGTATTGAGCGATCAGAAGATCAATAAGCAAGCTTGTCCAAACTCCTGTGAATCCAATAGTAACACTACCGTACAGTCCGGTCTCTTCGTCTGATATGTCGCATATCGAGTCTGGGGGTGGTAAACATCAAACCCTAATAACTTGATAAGTCATGCCGATACGAAGCTCATAACGGGTCGAGAAACTACAGACAACACTTACCAGTAAATCTCAGTATCAGCCTTGGCCAGGGACTTCCTGTTATGGCCAATCGAGCATACCACAACATCAACCCCTAATATCGGGAGAGACGAAACCCCTCCTATCGCCCATTGCCTCCATGTGACTCGGGACTGTATCCAAAAATCATCTGTTTGCATGCTCTCTTGAATGTGGTAGGGTGGAAATCAAAGCACGGTGGTAATCACACAAGACTCTATGACGATCTCGGGTCTATAGACTAACATGTACCAGTGTCACCAGAGAACTGCTATCTGACGATAGGTATAATACCATCTAGGAGTTCTCGGCGAGTCCTGTTCAGTGTACCCTGTCTCCACTGAGCACCCGTATAAAATCTTTGATGTCAAACACCAATGGATATGGGATCATCCATCGTCCATCGAATGGGTCAAGACACGTATACGCTAGTCTACTCTGGAATATCGATGCCTCATCTTGATACACCCACGACTAGGAACAATTAAAGGATAAACTTGTGGACTACCCTGACCCCACTAGTATGATCTGCATCATAATCCTGGTAGTCAAGTATACATCCTAAGAGCTTTACCAACATGTGAGTGAAAAGACAGTATCATAATACTAGTCTACATATTAAGATAAAGAACAACCAGATAGCATACTATCATGTCGAGCAAGAAAGTACTCTCTATATATGTCCAAGCATCCATTATAATATACAATCATATACAATAATGTCCTCTAGGGCATACATACAACTAACATAAAGACTCGTCATTACGCTGGCAGTGGGTTTAACCACAAGCACGTCGGCGGCACTAGCTGTACGTAACGGCTGACCAGGTATTGAGCGAAAGGAAGGCCGATGAGCAAACGCATCCGTACCCCTGCTAAGCCTGTCAGTGACAAATATCCATACAGTCCGGTCTGTTCGTCTAAGAGTATCGCATATCGAGTCTAGGGGGTGGATAAAGTCAGACCTCTAATAACACGATATTTCGTATCGGTATGAAGCCCATCACCAACTGAGAAACTACTGATTCAAATCAGTAATTCTCGTCTTCCTTAGCCAAGCATTTCTGGTGATGGCCACCCATGCACCGCGCGACATCAACCCCCAATACCGGGAGAGACGAAACCCCGACAATCCGCTCACTGCCTCCATGTGGCTCGGGACTGTACCCAACTGAAACCTGTTTGCATGACTCCTTTAAGCCATGGTAGGGTAGTAATCAAAGCACTGTGGGAACTCACATGAGACAAATGACGATCTCAGGTCAACAGACTAACCTGTACTCATGTCACCTGAGAACTGCTATCTGACAATAGGTATAATACCAACTAGCATGTTCCCGGCGAGTCCGTCCAGTTTACTCATAACCAAATGAGCACCTTTATACTATCTTAGGTGACTAACACCAATGGCTTGTGATACCGGCCACCGCCCTTCGTCGGGGTCTTGATAAGTATACACTATTCTACTCAAAAGTATCGATGCCCAATCTCGATACTCCCTCGACTAG
The DNA here is from genome assembly GCA_030015575.1 of Agapanthus africanus. Lineage (NCBI taxonomy): Eukaryota > Viridiplantae > Streptophyta > Magnoliopsida > Asparagales > Amaryllidaceae > Agapanthus > Agapanthus africanus. The sequence continues at coordinate 315,205,630 of JASDDO010000001.1, read as the reverse complement.
GGACATTTAAGGATGTGCTTATAGATCACCCAGCTCCCACGTATATGATCGCCATCATAATGCTGGTAGTCAAGCAAGAATCCTATCGGCTCAATCAACATGTAATAGTGATCTGTAATACCACATAATGCATGTACATGATGATAAAGACAAACCAGATAGCATACTATCATTTTGAGTAGGATTGTTCTACCCGTATAGGTCCTCCCTCAATCATCACAATTGCGTGCCTGCGATTACAATAATTGACTTAAGGGCACTATATCCAACAATCTCCTACTTGCACTTAAGGCTAATTATTGCGATGTCGCATACTCACAGCCCGTGTAATACCGAACACCCAACTTCTCTACTAATCAGCCTCGTAAAGCCCGTTTGTGAAACTATTGCATTCAAGAAATAGCCTAAGTGAGTGGATCCGCTTCAATGTTTCTTTCTTTATCTCTCTATATCTCAACTTTATGGAGAAAGACTATTTCCCGAAATGAGCGATACCTGTCTTAGAATTTTTCTGGATATCTGATGGGACCCAATTCACAAATGAACTCCGAATCCAACAAACTTCTTAGACTGTATCTTCCACCGAATTTAATCAGTATCTTGCGCTATGCCTTCTTCAGTATCAGCTTGTGGATCACCTATCCAACATATTGCACCTCAAAAGAAGGAAAACTATAACCCTGACAGTCACTCTGTCATCCAGGTCACCTTGGAAGCTGGAAATGATAACCGTCTCGTGAAGGAAGCTACAGTTACCATATAACAAGAACATCCACTTATGTTGTAATACCCCAGGTATTATCCAGTATACCCATATATACCAGATAAGAATAGGGACCCACTATAAAACAATGGGGAATCTTCGGAGTACATTCCGAAAGAGGACAGACCTGTACTATAAATGGAATGATACCACTCTTCAATACAGAGGAGCCTTTTAAGTGAACTGGCACTACAGCAGTTTGAGAACTACAAAGTTAAGAGTGTTCGGGCCAAGGAAGTGTAACGCCTTAGATTTCGGTTAGTGTTAGTTTAGACGATAATGCGGGTTTACTGTAAAAAGTTTACCGATTCGGGTTCCTCACATTTTATAACATTTAATTAACAATTTATTATTATTGGTTATGGTATGCACGCACGTGTGCACGTTAATGTGAGGGTTTGTTTTGTGTTAATCTAGATTAGTGACTATGACACTTAACCCAAATCTAATCCTTTGCTTTATCCTAATCTTTGTTTTAATTTAATCCTTACCCTAATCCTAGATATTTGTTGGTGTGAGAGAGATATTTTCTTAGGTTTTTGTTTGTGAGAAGAAGTGGCATGATGAGGTTGTGTGAATGCATTAATGGGGATTTAATGCATAAGGTTACACTTACCTCACTCTCACCCTACACTCACCTCCCTCTCTTTCTATCCTCTCACTCTCTCATTTCTCTATCTCTTTTTATTTTATCATTCCTCTCTCATCTCAACTGAACACTTCATCATTCCTTCACAAATCCATCTCAAATCTTCACAAATCTCCTAAGCCTTGGAGCTTGGGAAGCTTGGATCTTTGAGTTCTTTTGGTTAGGTAACGATCTCTTTCTGTTAGTTAAGTTGTTATTGTGTTGTGTAGTCTTGTAGTTTTAGTTTAGAATATTTAAAGTTAAGTTTTCATGCAAATATCGTATTTTTAGTGTTGTTTTGGGGTCTGGGATAATCTGTTATCAAACCAGGTAATTGTTGCAAAAGTTCCCATCACGGTGACCTTGTGTAGTGACCTAGAACCTATCCTCAAACTACGAGCCTCTTTCCTTTTGGTACGGCCGCAATTATATTGCTTCTGGCCGCAATTTGCGGCCAGACTAGGGAGTTAGGGTTTGGGTTTTGGTGTAGGGGTCTCTGGGGTTGTCTGTGGTCTCATGGTACTTGCAACTTTTACAGATTGTTAGTATAGCAAAATCTGGGACCACTTGCTTATTTTCTTATGTTTCGTTTCATCCGTTACGTTATCCGATACGGTTCGTGTTCTGTGTTCTGTTACTTTGAGTTGGTTTCGTAGTGTCGCTACACACGTTAGCCACAATACGAACACTTGAGAGTATGCCTTGTGTGTTGCGTTGGTCCGCGTAGTTTGTACGTGTTTTGGGTCTATTGCTAAAATATACTTGCTTTGTTGTGTTATGTTTTAAGTTCGCAGACGGGGACTTCGGACGCTGCGACGAAGGGAAACAGTTGGTAGGCTTTACTTAGCCAGGAGCGTTGGTGAGTAGATTTAACATCTACAGGAGAATCGCCCGCATGGCGTTATGCATCTGGGCTAGAGATGTTATGATTATTGTCGCATATTCTATTTCATATATAGAGTTGCGCATACACCATATTGCTTATTTACTAGTTGTGCTTGGACTGGTACCTTAGGACACTGCACTATTATTGACGGCTCATGTTGCACGAGCACTGATTGTATGCCACACACACCGTCAATAATTGCAATGACACGCACAACACACATATAGATATGATATTGTTTGGTTAGGGACATTGTGACATTAATTCATATTCCTTTATGCATATGACATATAGCATACCTGCATACCTACATGCTTACACATATGCCTTGATATGCTTACATGCTAGTTACCTGTATACCTATAGGGTATTGTACCATTAGCGATAGGTACATACACACATAATGGCATAGATACATGTATACTTTGCATACATACTTCACTTATACCCGGAGGGTATATTACATCATTACTGATAGGTACATACATATTCCTTACTATAGCTTTATGTTCACACATATATCTGGCTATAGCTACATGTTTACCTTTATTTGATGTTATGTAGAATTGGAGAAATTAGGAACCGCATGATATATTATATTAACATGTTGCAGTTAATTAGCGGCTTTTCCTTTATATGCTCACATTTTAGTTTGATGTTGCATATATTATATTCATGGATTTTCGCATTGAGATATGGATTTTTCATGATGTTTTCTGGATTTGAGGACCGTGGTGGTTTCATGAAATTATGCAAGTATTTCTTATTCTTTACTTGATATTTGGATGCATCCACTCAGAGATTTGTTTTATACCGATACGTGGATCACGGGTGTCGATACCGGACACTTACGATTCGATGAACGTATATACCGATACGTGGATCACGGGTGTCGATACCGGACACTTACGATTCGAGGAACATATGAATATGAGAAAGACCGATACGTGGATCACGGGTGTCGATACCGGACACTTACGATTCGAGGAACGTATGGATATGAGTATTTATGTGTCGATACTGGACACAGATTTTCATGATATTTTTACTCCTAAGTATATATAACAGTGGAATGGGACGCTGTTATATATATATATATATATATATTAGTGGAATGGGACGCAAATATATATGTATACATATCAATTTATATACATTATCATAATTATTCATGCAAATATACTTAGGATAGGATATATGAGATTCACTTGATATTGGATTCAGGATATTTGAGATTCACTTGATATTGGATACGGAATATATGAGATTTACATGATGTGAGAGCCAATTTGGGGGCTGATTTGAGCAAATTAGGATTTGGTTTGTCTTGATGGACTTTGATCCTACCACGAGGTCAGGATTCCGTGGAAATGACATGTTTCATCCCATATTTCACACTTATTGTTTATGCACTGCTTCATGTATTAGTAGTACCTGATAGAGTACCTTCCATGACAGGTGCATTTACATACTCTTATTTTATATACCTTGCTTCATGTATTAGTTGTACCTGCTAGAGTACCTTTCATGACTGTTGTATATATACATTGTCATATCATTGTTTCATGTATTAGATGTACTTGCTAGTGTACCTTTCATGACTATTGCACACATGTGACTTTTATTGCTATTACCTTGCATATGTTAGATTCGCGTTGTACGTGCATACTTGTGATTACCTGCATGTGTTATTTACTATCCACGAGTTTAAAACTCACTCCCGTTGTGCCACAGTGTTTTGCTGGTTGATCCTCACAGTAGTCAGAGGAAGGGCTATTATCATCTATCATATTATCTTTTGCTGCGGATACCGCTTTAGCTTACAGTGTGCAGTTTTTCTTAGATGTGTTTGTGGTTATCCGTTATGTTCATTGTATATTCGTTGTATCTTGTACTCTCCATCCACTATTATCTTGTATGACATAGAGACTTGATGTGAGGACGATATTGTATTATTTTGGTGACTTGGTTGTCTCTTATGCAGTTTTATTTATATCGTCTCTTATTTCTTCGCTACGGCGTTGTATATCTGTTGTGGTAGTTGTTTTCCGCCTTTAGGCGTGTATTTGCTCCCGTTTGGGGATGCTTTAATTATATTTATGTTGTACCCATTTTTGGGGCTGGTTTTTACAATGGTGGTGCTGTCAAAATTTAAAGGAAATAAAGTAGGACTTTTAAAGAATTTGGGTTGAGATTTCAAAGGTTTTAACAATATTCTTATTTCTTACTACTTTTGATGGTTTAGATTGCTGGGTTTTCGGCTTAATTAAATTGCGTTACGCCTGTAGACGTTGCGTAGTTTAAGGGCCGTCATGTGCCAATTTCGGGTCGCGACAGGAAGTCCTGGGATGGGTGACCTCCTGAGATGTGGCCCCTGGTTGGGTCCGGTTCGCTCCAAAGGACAAAACCGTGCGGCGTCGGCCAGAGCGGACAATACTCTCTGTATTGGGGGTGGGGCGTGACAGAATGGTATCAGAGCCAGGTTCCTCAATAGTAGGTCTGTGGTTCGAGGACGAACCATTGTTCTAAGTGGGGGAGAATGTAATACCCTAGGTATTATCCGGTATACCCATATATACCAGATAAGCATGGGGACCCACTGTAAAACAATAGGGAATCTTCGGAATACATTCCGAAAGAGGACAGATCTGTATTATAAATGGAATGATACCACTCTTCAATACAGAGACGCCTTTTAAGTGAACTAGCACCACAGGAGTTTGAGAACTCCATAGTTATGAGTGCTCGGGCCAGGGAAGTCTTGGATGGATGACCTCGTGGGAAGTGGCCCATGGTCGGGTTCGGTTCAATCCGAAGGATAAAATCGTGCGGCTTCAGCCACAGCAGACAATACTCTCTATATTGGGGGTGGGGCGTGACATATGTTCATAACAGCTTTCCAATGTTTCTCCAGGATTGGATTAATATATACTTATTGCAGCTAGTGCAAAAACAATATCTGGTGTGGTACTTGACATTTCATGATTGACTCAATTGCCTAAGCAACTGATATGCCAATCATGCAAA